>OW799215.2:20195138-20795138 GCA_941918905.2 Xestia sexstrigata | reverse complement strand
GTTCATTCACTCGAAGTCAGCCGAATGATGCGCGACAATTCACGAACACCTAGTTTCAGCGGGGCCGAAGGTTCGGCCAATTATTGGCCGAAACCGAAACTGGCTGAAACTGAAACTAGATGTTTTGACCGAAACTAGCCGAAACCGAAACCGAACCTTCGGTCGGTCCTTACGATTAACATATTGTTATGTCTAATCCCAATATTATTTCATAAGACAACTTCCTGTGCTTAGTGAAATTAAAAATGGTTGCTGCTGTATAATACAATTATAATAATTAAATGTGATATAATACAATTATAATAATGAAATGAGTTAGGTACACTTGTAATAACGTGGTTTTGAATATGATAGTGGTAAGAAAGGGCCTACTAACGGCGACTATTATAGAAGAGTGATACAAGAAGACATGCTTCGCCGATCCTACATTAAATGAAATATCAAGAAAATTATAATGATTTTAAACATGGAATAATAAAACGATTAGAGCAGTGTGTAATAAATTGCTACATTACTAATTAAACGACGGACTCGTTGCCTCATTGATAACAGTAGATAATACAACAAAATATGCGAACAAATGATTACGTTACGTGTTGTCCTATAATAGCTCACATTCCAGCCTACCGGGTGTAATGATGCCAATTAAAATGTCTGCCCCCGTTTTAGTACTCCGGCGTGAATCCTAACGCGAAGGTAACAATAATACTCGACCACGTTCACTCACCTTATACACTCGTGCATAATACTTAATTACTAATAGGGAATATGCACGTCATTTTTTTCTTCACTGACTTATATCAATAAATTTTATTTTTAGGGGACATTGTATATTTGTGATTTTATTAATTTGATTTGACTTAGTGATGGTATATTTTTTCTATTTATTAATAATCAAGTTATGTTTTTTGTTTATATAACTAATTTTAATTAATTAATTTAAACTTTAACACGTTCAGACAATTGTTATTAAGTAAATGAAACGAAATGTTAGATATAAATTTAATTAATATAATATTTAAATGTGAAAGTTTCTAATGATCTATGTAAGTGACATTGGATAAATCTAGATCAATACTCTGCAATATTAGTTTTAAGTTATGTTGCTGCGCCCTAACAGGGTCATGTACTCACTAGTTTTAAGCTTAGCGTGTAAAATTGGTTGTGTACATTGTGCATTAATAAATAAATAAAATACAGTATTATTAAAAGTTAAGTTCAACTTACTGCTTGTCGCTTAAAAATAATATTAAACTCCTGCAATTTTCTACGACAGTTCAAACGCCCGTCGTCCGCTGTCGCGGCCATGATGTGATGTCATTTACCACAATCTTCCTTGTTTACATCTAATTTTTTACCCTTAATAGAATAATTTTACTAATTGTATATGCTCTAGTCAAGTAAAAATTTCAATAACAATATTATGATAAAATCTTAGTGAAACTTTAGGCACTTTTCAAAAATAAGTGTTTTTTTTTACACATAACATGACGGTAGTGACTTTGACGTCACTTCGCGTCGTTAAACGACGACGACGCGTTTTGAGAGTGCGTTTCACGTACGTTTCAACAAAAACATGCTACATAAAACAGTAAATTTTAAAATAAGTGATGTATTAGCAACTTATACAAGTGTACCACAATGTTTTTATAGGCATTTTTAATAAACAAAAAGAGTTTTGTATGTCATGCATATTCCCTATTATCTGTGTTCATTCAGCCTGGGAATGCTTAACTAGCAAAAGTTTACTACACTTATCTATATCTCACTACAATGAATTGCTCCAGAGTTGCTGTAGTAAAGCTTGGGATCAAGTTGTGTTCCCAATTCTATCTTAAGGAGTGCTGGGTTTGATGCCCCGGTATGGCCTTGTTAGTGGTTATTGCATGAGAAATTCCTCAAGGAGTCAAGATTTGAGTCTTGTTGGTAATTGGCTCACCATCATAAGGAATGATATATACCTAACTGCTAAAATGTGAGTTTATTGCACACTCGGTACAGTCAGTTTATACGAATGCTGACCAACCTTCTGACAATGTCATCAGAGCATCAAAACAGCTATGCTGCACCACACCTAATTTTCCCGGGGACTTGATATTACCGTGATTCAATCTAAACTCTAACCCATCAATTTCAGGAAAAGTACCCCGTCCTAACACGCTTAGTGATGGTTCTGAAGCAGTTCTTACTCCAGCGCGACCTGAACGAGGTGTTCACGGGCGGCATCTCGTCGTACTCGCTGATCCTCATGTGCATCAGCTTCCTGCAGCTGCACCCGCGCCCCGAGCGCCTGCGCCAGCCGCACAACCTGGGCGTACTGCTCATCGAGTTCTTCGAGCTGTACGGCCGCAAGTTCAACTACGTCAAGACGGCGATCAGAGTCAAGAATGGAGGCTCCTATGTGTCCAAGGATGATATACAGAAGGTATGTTGCTTGTGGACTCACTCACTTTTATTTTAACCTATAAATAGGCCCGCAATTTACTTAAACACTACTTAAAAAAACTTATTTTATAAAGAAAGCCACCATATTGTAGTGGTTAGGGTCGTTGGGTAAGTGTGTTAGCATTGAGATATGTGAAGCTCGTCGAGTCCCTGAGGACTGTTGATGTGGTGATATTGCGAGTACATATTGTGTGTACTACCTACCTGTGTGTCCGTAGGAGATGAACGACGGTCACCGGCCGTCGCTGCTGTGCATCGAGGACCCGCTCACGGCCGGCAACGACATCGGACGCTCCAGCTACGGAGCGATACAAGTCAAACAGGTAACAACAACAATACATTACACAAACGTAAGTAAAGTAAACGTCGACAAGCGGACGTGGAAGGTAGTCAATTATTGGCCATCTTGGATTCGGAAATGGGCTTAATTTTCAGTATCAGTATCTCCGTAGAACGAAACGGATATCGTTTTGTGTCAATTTTATTACTTTATTAATGACAATCATCTTGGATTTTGTTTTTGAACTTATTTTCGTCATCAGCTTGAAGCCTCGAAAGCATGGTCTCGAGCTGGATTTGTCAGCTTGAACTATATTGTTGTAGAAGTTTGCCCTATGTGTTCGGTAGAGTAATTTAAGGTGTTTTGTTTGTGGCAGGCGTTCGACTACGGCTACATAATCCTGCAGCAGGCGGTGGGCGCGCACAACGCTCTGCTGGCGCGCCACAGTGTGCTGGGCCGCATCGTGCGCGTCACGGACCACGTGCTGCAGTACCGGCGCTGGGTGCGCGACACCTTCGAGTCCTACTTCTTCCCGCACCGCCGCACCGCGCCGCTCTCCTCGCGCGAGCCCTCGCCCGAGCCCTCCGACAGCGAGCCGGTCAGTACTGCACACATACACACACACACACTACACCATGCAGGCTACCCTGCTGCCAGAAAGCTCTGAGATCATGTAGCAGATCTGGTATTCCAAGTGTCACTGCAATCTGTCTCTTTAAAGCGCTCATATTTCAAGCGCCGCTAACATGACAGTGGCGTTTGTTTTATCGATATCGAAACAAACGTTGACAATGTCATAAGTCCATATAACGTATGTTGTAAACCTACGAAGTGAGACAATTTATAGTCATAAACATGTGTCGTCCTCAGGAGTGGTCGGACGGGTCCCGTGCGGGCGGGCGCACGTCGCCGCCGCTGTCGGCGCTGCAGTGCTCGTCGCCCACGCCGCGCCGCGTGTCGGCGCACCAGTCGCTCATCATCCACCACATCACCAGCAACTCGGACTTCAACAACATCCCGCCGGGCGTCATCCAGCGCTACGCGGGCGCCGACAAGCGCGGCGGCGGGCCCAAGCAGCGCCGCCTGGCGTCGCCGCCCGCCGCGCGCCACAGGAAGCGGCGCGGCACGGCACGATGATACGCCCCCGGACGTTACGATTACTAGGACCTGGCTAATTCCTTAATATTCTTAACTAAAATATTTCTTTGAAGTATCAAAAAACCGTTTGCGTTCTATTGGAAGCTCATTCGTAGACTTAATTGAGTACAATTACATTTCGGAAGAACTTCAACGTGATTGACAAGTTTTCAGACTATTGCGGTATCCCTGCGTAGCGCATACGTATGAGTTACCAATAATTCGCAAATGCACTTAACACAATCTTCATAAAATCAATCAAACATAAAACTAAATCTGGCAGTGCTAAACTCAAGTAATAGTAACAAACCGTCCGCCGTACGGCAGCCGATCTCTAGTGTGTAGCGCGGCGGTGTCGGGTGCGCAACCTGCAGCTAGCTCGTGTCGAACAGTGCGCTCGAGCGGACTTCTTTACTATTGTAACGTCTGGAGCAGTTGATGTATCAGACTGTTACTCGGGTTGACGGAATGCAGGATACTGCAAGAATATTGTGGAAATGTGAGCGAAATTAAATGTTATTGATAGTAAGTTCCCAAGCGTTAATATGGCAGGTTCTCTGGGCCTTGCAGAGCGTCGTCACTTATACCCGAGCTACGACTCGGTAAAGCTCGGTGCGTCATATTAACGCCCAGGCGCTGTAGTACAATGTACGGTGTGATAGTAAGCAAACTCTTCTATGTTACGGTAAAATTAACTTATTCATTGTTGCGTGCTATGCGGCTGTACATCGCGTTGTATACAATAAGCACACACATGATCTAGGAAAAAACTTCAATAAAACTAAAAACGTGCAAAAAAGCAAAGTTCATCAATTACATTAGGCATTGGTAGCCTACACGTTAGCTCGAGTTGTCGCTCAGAGGTAGACAATCAAGGCTTTGAGGGAATGTAGAGACTACCACATATTACGTCAAAAACTTGATCGTTTTTATTGCGATGGTGTCTCCTACTTGGCGTGTGTGTTATCAAATGTATGCTTTTTATTGCACCCATCAGCTTTACAATCAAGCATGAGTGCGCTTGTGTTTAATGGTGGCAATACACTATAATGTACGGCAAAAATAACGGCCTGGCTATAAAGTATATTTTCGGTCCACCCAGCACCGACAATAATGTACTGAAGTATCTGTCAGTGTGCGGTGTCTTCGGCCGAAATATGTCCGCACCGACTTGATCGGTCGATGCCGTACCTTAAGCAGTACCTGGGAACTGCGACCAGCCAGTGATTTTTGATGTAACCATTATCAGTAATGTGATCATCTAGAGACGTTGTGCATCCAGAAACAAACAACAAAGTGTAACGTGCCACACAATGCTTTACCAAATATTATTAATGTGCTTTGGTGTAACAGTAAGGCTCATTTTCACACAAACGGTAATCGGGATTCGGGGAGACAGTAAAGCGAGGCAGTATAGTCCAGATCGTAAATGGTTTGTCTTCGTAGAGGCGTGTTCTCTCTGACTCATACCTGTGATAGCCTTTAAACTCGATGTGTCATAGCCCCGGTAACGTACTTCCTCGCGAAACATGATCTCAATGCGGATAAACACTCGCAATACCTCTGAAGCCCCGTTTTCCCCGATATCCGTATGACGCCACCGCAAAATACGAAAATGGTGATAAAATTTAAAACTATAAACATTTTGTGTAGTGACCAATTAAATAGAGACATTTAGCAAGACTTAGATCAATACCAGTAACATCTTATTACTCGATCTATCATAAATTAAGGAATCTTACGATGATGGTATAAATTAAATAACTAAGACTGCAACTTCTAGTTGAACAGTAATCTTCGCGAAATACTGGACCTGTGCGAGTACAACTGTGTCCAATTGTTCAGGTTTACGTTTACCGTAATACTGTTAAACTACACTCACTGAAAAAAAAATATACTTCATAATTTATGCTGGAGTTAAAACCATATTGGATAACAATTTATTGAAATTGTAGAACAATAAATTGTTTATGGTATGAATATGAATCCTTGTTTTTTAAAAATCTTTATAGGTAATCAAAACAGACGTCAGTAATGCCGTTTGACTGCTTCCAAACTCAGACTAATATTTTTACGAAAAGACGCGGAATGACAATGTCGGTTTCACTTGGCAAGCAAAAGAAAAAAAAATAAGACAATAAAAAATATTTTCAAAAATTACTTTATTTGGACTCGTTTTATTACATAAACAAAAAAATAAGCAAAATTCGCGGCAAAATGTGTAAGAACGGATAAGGACTGTTTACATAATTATACAGATGTACACAAGCATGTAATACATTAGGTTGACGATGAACTTGTACAGTTGCCTCAAACTAACACCATCATAGCGTTAACACTATTTCGAGATGTAATTAATTATTATTTATTTGTACATTTTAGCTTTTTTCCTACTGAAACAGCTGATTATTAAATTATATGTTTGCTATTAAAACGCCTTCATGAAACTTAACGGCTTGCCGTCATGCAAATAGATGCACAAATCATAGAGTATGTAACAGTTGCAATACCAACATTATGAATGTAATGAAACGAACGCTAACGCTAGACGTCACATGGTACACGTACACGTGACTATGGCAACGCGTAGTACTCGTTCGTTAGTACGTCAGGCACAACGCTTGTGACGTCACGCTTGCGACAGACAGTTGCGGTCGTGTTCATACTAAAGTTACACATACATGGGATCGAATTATCGGCGGTTGAAATTTGTAATGTAATTTGTACACATTGAGTGTGCTGTTGGATTTTCAACTTTCAGGTGGCAGCACACGAAATTTTTTTTTTACGTTTTTTGCGATTTGGCGTTCAGTGTCCGGTTGTATGTTGATTCGCGGACGTAATAAATACAACTTTACATAGTTATAATCATAAAAATAATCAATACAACCCTCTAAGTTCATTAAATGTTTTTTCTTTTTTAATGTATATTCATTCAGTACCTATCGAGATGAAATTGTAGCATAAATAAGACATAAGAAATTAATTAATTACTGTTACTGGTGTATAACCGTTGTAATAAATAAATAAATAAAATTGAATCCCGTTGAATGACTATTTCATGAAAAAGACATTGACATTGGGATTCCCCCTTGAGGCATTTCAATGATCTACCGACGATATCCAAGCTGCTTCATCTTGAAAACGTTATAACTATTATTTGTTCGAGACGAGAACACGAGACTATTTAATCTATGTATAGTTATGTAAAAACGTTAAACCTCGACTTAAGTGATAATACCCTTCTAAATTAATTAAATAGTAATGTATCGACGACGATATAGCTGTTCTCGAGTGTTACTCGATGAATGAACTTGTATAAACTGTTGGAAACGACTGCCATATCGAGTGAATAAGTTGTGGTTGTTCTATAATGTGTTACTAGATAATATAAATGTTAATGTTTAATACTATAGTACTGTTAACGCCGCCGACATAGATGTAGCTACGAACGCGCGTATTTCATACAGATGTAGATTATATCGAATTGCCGCCAATCTTACCCTAATGTAAGCATTCACAACCTAGTACCTACCCATGAGTACCTTATCTATGAATATTCTACACAATATGACAAACTACACTTAACAGAGATAAGCGACTCGTAGCAGTAAGTACGGAATACGTCAGACGGCATCGACACCGTTTGTGAGTACTCATTTATGTAGAGGCAAATCGATGATTTGATTCGTTAGTGGAACTACTAGCATCAACAATTAAACTGATTACATCCGTGTTGCAAACCTTTGTGAGTTAGCATAAGTGTAGGATACAGCGATCAAGTGCAACAAAAGCCTTACGTAACATAGTTTTGTTTGTTAAAGGAAGGACATATACGATGTCTGGTTTACTTCCGAGAGCGTCCAGATGAAAAGAGACATGTACTCAAACATAGCTGATATATTATTTGACGACCGGAATGGCGCAGCGGTAGTGAGGCTGCCTTACGTTCTTAGGGTCCTGGTTCGAATCCCGGTTGGAGCAAATGTTTGTGTGATGAGCATGGACATTTGTTTCCGAGTCATGGATGTTTATATGTATAATAAGTATGTATTTACAAACAAAAAGTATCTATGTAGTATATCAACTATCTGGTGCCCACGACACAAGCCTCGTTGCTTAGTGTGGCACTAGATGGTGTTGAGTGTAATGTCCAGCGATATTTATTATTACAGCGACACACATATTATATTTAAGTTTCTGTGATTAATAATAGGTTAATGACTTATTTCGCGAGGGTTTGAGCTCGAACTATAAGTCTCGACGTGTAGGTACAATAGTTGGCGCGAAACAGTTTTAGTATTATTTGTGTTAATAAAGCTGCGGCATACAATACTGATGGTTTCCCTTATAATTATAATGAACTCGTTGACTTATCATAAGTTGAAACGTATTCGCAATAGTTTCAACTACACTGATTCGCGTGTTTCCATCAGTGTAAACAAAACTCGATAATAATGATTGGATGATACACGAAGCAATAATTGAAAATCGTTTTTTTTTTATTGCAATAGCCGTAGTTTACAGAATAGGCAAGACGACAGTATCAAAAAATTGCAAATCTATTTAGTCCGTCAGTTAGAGTATTGCAAATTAATGGACACGTATTTTTTGTTTTTGTAAATCAATGAATATTGACAAAGATAAAACGCATCAAAACTCGGGAGTGGGGGCTCGTGACGTCAGAACTAGGTAAAAATTATACCTAGGCGTGACGTATTGAGAATTTTAAAAGCGTCATATCTTCGTCAATTTTGGTTTACGTAACAAAAGAAAAAACACGGGTTAAATATTTTTTGACAATCTAACTGACGGACTAATTAGTTTTTTTTGTCGTCTCGCCTATTCTCCATTCAGTCTTCTTCTAGGACCTAGGAGTTTGTATTGAAGCTGACCATAGCGTAGGAGCTAGGTTATGGTCAGCTTTAATTACAATCATGTAGTCACTCAATATCTCATCATTCGACAGTGTTAGGTTGATTTGTTTCCTATTCATTTAGTAGCGTTATTAAGTTGTTACTTGCGTCCAGCGTCGGCGCGTTGTCGGTAGGTATCACATTGTAGCTAATAGGCTTGTGCCCTGAAAAAAACCAATTAGTCCGTCAGTTAGATTGTCGAAAAATATTTAACACGTATTTTTTCTTTTGTTACGTAAACCAAAATTGACGGAGATACGACGCTTTTAAAATTCTCAATACGTCACGCCGTGCTATAATTTTTAGTACGTTGTGACGTCACGAGCCCCCCACTCTCGAGTTTTAATGCGTTTTATCTTTTTCAATATTCATTGATTTACAAAAACAAAAATTACGTGTTCATTATTTTCCAATACTCTAACTGACGGTCTAAATAGATTTGCAATTTATTGATGGTGGAAACTAGCCTTTTGTATACTATGTTCCTATTCCTATGTACCGCAGTTGATTGTTATGTTCTTCCGTTAAGTTTGTTGCGACTACGCGTACCTATTGTAGTTGTTTCTACGTTAACTTTCCGCTAAAATGTGTTACTGTAGTGCAGTCCTGGGACTGCAACCACTTTTAGCAATATTATTTTAATAATACATATTTGTTGTTGAATTGAATTGTATTTTTTGTTTTTACTGTGGACACTTTTAACGTGCACATCTTGCTACATTGTTCTCACATAATATACCATCTCAACATGAATGATGTAACCAAGATTTTGTAAAAATATTTTGATTTAAAAGAGTGTCCATGGAGTTTCTTGCCCGTTCTTCTCCATAGAGATCTACGCTAGGGAATGGTCAACTACAGTACTTTCACAGTTTTTATGTCTTGTGACTGGGACTGTAGCTACATTTAATTTTCATCTTTGTTTCGACAATTCAAAAGTGCCTGTAACTGGCCTACTTGAAATAAATGCTTTAATTTTGATTTTGACATACATATTTCAGAGCGGGAAAGTGGTGGAGCTACACGCACTGTACATCTCAATCGCTTACACTGCACTGTAAGATTATAATATTGCTATAAGTGGTGGTTGGGCCCTGGTTTAGGAATAAGTTACGCTTTTTCGTCTTGCGATATAAACTGTCTAGAATAGATCACAAGACATTTTCACAACTATGTTATCCACAAGACTATCGTCCTAACAACAGAATAGTTAATGTAATATTAAGTAATGTAATTGAGTGCTTTACCTAGCAATAATTAATTTGTTAACGTTAGCTGAATGTAGTGCTTAGTGCGGTGCCGGCAAGTGGCGACGCGACGCGGACGTTACGTACGACTTACGATCCGTCAGGGCGCAGCGCCTAAGATAGTCATTGGAAAATATGCAGATTACAAACATTTGACTTTTGGTAACTTTTTTTTCATTTTCCTTACACGAAAATATACACACAGTTATCGGAAACTTTTGATGTACATATCAAAACCCCCTCTCCCCCCCCCGTTCTGTCGTTTGTGTCGCGAACAGATTAGGAAACGGTGTAGCGGCTCACAAATAACCACGCGTTTCTCTGACAGCTAGGTATAATGAGCCGAGTTTATGTATTGACGAGAAAGTGTACGATACGAATTGACAGAACGTATTTCAATATATGGTTACAGAAATACAGACCCAGATCATATTAGTAAACTTAGTCAAAATCACTAGTAGAATGTAAAACAAATATACTTACTTCGGGAAACAGTTCTAAAGAAAATATCAAGACTTCAGTTAAATTCATTGAAAGTGAAATAGTGTAATGTTGGTAGTAGGTTCCAGCCGACTAGTTAACATTCGTACAAGCTGTTCTTGTGCGGTATAAGCTTAGCTTCGTTAAGCGCTCTTTACATTATGCAGTATGCATTGCATTTACTGAAAAAAAAAACCTGTTACTAAACGGATACTAACGGCGGCGTACACCCAGCACCAGAACTTTACGAATAGTCTTTCCTCCATACCTCATTATGTTGCTGCTGACTTGAGTTCTATGATAATCTCGTAAAGGTTTCGGACTAGACTGTCTCGACACATGCCTGAGAGCTCGAGCCGCCCACAACTGAATGTCTTGCTCACTATATGTCGTTATCAAGGGCTGCTCGAGTAGGCTCAGGCATCTGGTCCACTGGATTGTGTTGCAGTGCCTTAGGTGTGTAGCCAGCGTGTGGCGTTGTGTGAGATGCCTGTCTGCCTTGTAATGGCAACGTGTAAGACACGGAGTAGTCGGCAAATGTAGTGATACGCTGAAATGGTTACTTTTTTCCAAGCACCTCTTGAAAACATGAGCTTGTGTTCCTGTTGAGTCCTGCATTGCATATTACTCCGTGTGCAGAACATTCTTCACACATTTACTCGTTTTAACTTGACACATTAGATGTAAACTCATAGTGCAGTTAGTAAATTAGACGAACGAGTTCGGCCGCCACCCTGTATAACGATAATGTCAGTGTTTCGCTAAAAAAATCTAAATAAATAAATAAAGTAAAAATTAAAAAAAAATATATTACATAACGAGTGCAACTAAAATAATGTACGAAATTAGTTGTAAGGTGATCGTCGTAGCGAGTCGCTCACATTAGTTAGTCATTTAGATTGTAAGTCGGCGGCGGCGGGTCGGTGACACCGAACGTGGCAAGTGTATGATATGTGACGAATATGTTGGTCACAATACGTGTGTCGGTGACGTCACCGGGCGCCGCCGCGCGCGCCGTGTCATTACAAGCATGCATTTATCAAGTAGGTTGTCTCCTGCAGTGTGAGTCACTTGCTGCGACGCCTGTAGATTAGCGTTTTTTGTATATCTGTGTATGGAAGGTACCTAGCATAATGTTAGCATATAAACGTTGTACATAGCGCCTCGCGGCGCATAAACATGTACATACACACTTGTATATACCATGTAAATACACTCGAGATATATTATATATTTAATATTAATATAAATTTGATTTAAAGAACGTTTTCAAAATAAATTGATAAAAAAAAACAAAAAAAATAAATAAAGACATACAGTGAGTATGAAGTGGAAAAGCGATTTTGTGTTTTATTTTTTGATCATCATTTCCCCATACTCACCAAACACCGAAGTCCGAAGTCCAAGCAATTGAATTTGTCGTAAAAAATCGAGACCCACACAAAAGTATGAAACAAAGTTGCTGAATATTTCAGTATATAATGTTCAGTAGATTTTATCCCAGAAGGATGCAATCGTCAAGGAATGTTCAATAGCTCAGCGCTGAGCTGGCTTTAATTAAAGCTGGCAGCGCGCAAACCACCGGTTTAGTGAGACGGACGCCGCGCCGCAACCCAAAGTCCAGAACCATCATCAATCATCGAGAACCATCTCGTGCCTTGTTTTCAGTGGTTAAGCTGATTGTAATGTCTAGCTAATATAATTAAAAGTAACTATCATGTTTAGTCTTATTTGAGGGAACCGCAGATACTGAAGCCTGCTGGTAGATTGATGTAAGCAAAACAAGGATTTGAATAGCAAAAGTACCTAGGTACAGTACCTGGATGCGGAAACGTGAGGTTGTGACATAGTGGTGCAATTTTATGCAGCACCTACCTTGGTAATAAATAAGTCATTCGAATGAATCATATCGATTTGGTGTCAGTCCTCATTTACTTGTGGTAAGGGGATGTCTATATCAGGTAGGTACCTACGTACTAGTTTTTAACCGACTTAAAAAAAGGAGGAGGTTCTATGGTCGACTGTAAGTATATTTTTTTGACGTGATAACGTCTTTTAGATCAATGAACACCGGCTGCACGCACGAAAAAGTTCGAACGTTCCGCGCGCCAGTCACGTTCCGACTGACATCAACGCCCAGCCCAAACCCTTGGACCTAGAAAACTGAAATTTTGCACAGACAAGGAATAAGGAAGGATGTTTTGAAATGCAACCCTTATGGGGGTGAAATAGGGGATGAAAGTTTGAAAGTCCGTCAGTTTTAAAGTTAGGATTTTCAAATTTTGTGTTTATGCTGACGATTGAAAATTAATTTATACGTGTCTCAGCGTTTTTTATAATTCCACCCCCAAAGGGTTAAAAAAGGGGATGAAGTTGTGTATGGAAAGTCCTTAATTTTCGAAGTAAAGATCACAATAGTACATTTTGATACAAGTGGAGAAAGTTTGATAATGCAGCGAGGCGGAATTAACTCCCGAGCCGTAGGCGAGGGTGTTTTTGAGCCGAGAAGCAATAACCAATGTCCACGTGTATCAAATGACGTTTTTCAATACACTTTTGAAGAAATAAAATAAAAGAACGGGTAGATGACACACCAATCAATTGAGATATTTTTTATGAGAGCTGTCAAAACGCGGTCCTCTCAGATTTTGTATGGCAAAAGCCAATTGTGACGTCACTGTTTTTTCAACTCAATGACTTGAGTCATTGAGTTGAAAAAACAGTTAATGGTGCCGATTCCCTTGTTTACAAACTAAACCAAATTTAAGTTCAGTGCATCTTTTTCTTTCTATTTCATTAAGAAAAGGACAGAAGATAAATTTTAGTTACGTTCTGTCAAATTAATCAGCGCCATACAACTTTTAGACGCGATTAAAAAGTTGACTACTAAAATTACATCAAATTACGTCAGGTGCTGACTAATTTGACAGGATTAAACTAATTTTATCTTCTGTCCTTTTCATAATGAAATAGAAAGAAAAAGATGCATTCAACTTAAATTTAGTTTAGTTTGTGAACAAGGGAATCGGCACCATTATTTACATAAATAGTTGATATTTATTGATTTCAAAGCAACTAAAAATCAAATTTGGCAATTAATTGAAAATAAATCGGTTTTCAGGCCCAAAATAAAGTGTTTTTTAGAGATTGGTGTCTTGGAATTATTGTTTTATGGTGTCATCTACCCTATTATTAGGAAACTATGATTTTAATTTTCTTTTTTTCCGCGCTTTGCTTTCGTCAGGTTGAAGGAGAAGCAAAGGTATGAAGCCGCTATACAGCCTAATATATATATATGTATATATAATTCATTTTTTAATTTAGAACACAGATAAATGTTAATTTGTATAAAAAAGTAAGATATTAGTTTTAAATAATCATGAAATCTATGATATTCTATTATAAACGAAGTGATAATAATTCAATTCAATACTTAAAAGTAATCGTGCAATTCATGCGTGTTTTTCATCAATGTTTTCTAATATTTCGTAGATCACAAAATCCTACTAAGAAAATGCGAAAATGCTTTACGAAATCCGTGGTAATGCACTCGATTGGATTAGAAGCTAAACAAGTAAAAGAAAACAATGCGTCGAAATAAATCAACTCAATAATCATCTTGTATCTACCTACTCTATCGAAGTCTAGCTTTAAGTCAAACAATTTCGGAGTCTCTCAGGGAAGTGTCTTAGGTCCTCTCTTATTCCTTATGTATATAAATTAGCTTACCTGCGCTACTTCGTCTGCGTAACATAAGAGAGAGTGAGGGTTAGAGAGAGTGTGAGTCAACCTTAAAAGATAGACGTTTACGCTAACCGTTTACGCTAACCGTTTGCGCTAACCGTTTACGCTAACCGTTTGCGCTAACCGTTTACGCAGCGCACGCAACGGAAGCTCTCAAAAGCAATAATTTTTCCCTGTATTTGCAACATTTTTCATTGATGCTACGCTCCTATTGATTGTAGCGTGATCTTATATAACGTATAGCCTTCCTCGCTAAATGGGCTATCCAACACTAAAAGATGTTTTTAGCTCGAACCAGAAGTTCCTAAAATTAGCGTGTTCAACCAACCAAACAAACAAACTCTTCTCCTTTATAATAAGTTTAGAGTGGGTAACAATTTAATTTCCCAGAAATATTTGCATTAATCGCTAAAATTTTCTACTTTGTTTTTCTAATTAGAGGCTTCTCTCGACAGCCTTACGTTTTCATTTTTAGACACTCGATGACAGTAATACACCAGCTACATCGAAAGTTCTCATCAAGGTCCATGAGATGAGCCCAAACACGATATAGCTGCTGTAACCTGTTGAGGACCTCTTGCAACTGCCTTTCGTCTCCATCAGACCTTCGATTCGATAACAGTCATACTCCAGGCAGGTCTTATTTATTTTTATTTATTTATTTCAGGCCAACCAACAATTGTTTATACTGTTACATGTTTAAATAAAGATTCTTATGTCAAAGGTTAGTACTCGTATAACAATTTCTTATAGGTTAGCACCGCATGCCCCATAAAATAATAATTGTAACCAGATATGAACAGAGTTAAAATCAAAATTAAATACAATTTAAAAATTAAATACAAAATCAAAATTAAAAACAAGATCAAAATTAAATACAAAAAAAAAAGCGCAATCAAAACAATGCAATACAAAATCAAATTCTCAATTAAAAATGTCATAAAAGCAACACGAAACAAACATAACGTAAAAATAAAATTAAAAATTCAAATTACGGCCAATAGAAAATGCATTATTACACACTATTAAATGTTATTCTGTGGAACTTGCCAAGCGAGTCGAAATGCACGTCAATAAGATCGCTGTATTCGTTTAGCTGTTTACAGAGGCGAGGGACAATAGAACTTGTGCCGAGAACTGTTCTGCGTGGGGTGGGATACAAGGGAGTAGATAATGGGGGTACGAGGGAGTCTAGCAGGAGCACGAAATCGGAACTTGCTTAGCAAGTGGGGACAGTCAATTTTGTTACGGAGAATTTTATAAAGGAAATTGGAATCCGCGATTCTTCTGCGCTTCTCCAATGACACCATCTTAAAATGTGCGAGTCTGGCTCCATACGACCGTTTCCTTCTGGCGATTCCACTGGTATATGCTAGATGCCACAAAAATCGTTTATGAATACGATCTAATCTCAGACTGTGCGTTGCGTAGTGAGGTCTCCAGATAGTGCTGCAGTATTCCAAGATACTTCGTACAATGCTGTTGTTCAGCAAAATCTTGGTACCACTACGCCTGAAACCGGCAACATTCCTAACAACGAACCCCAGCATTTTAAAAGCCTTTATGATAATATTTTCTACATGAGGTATGAAAGTCAAAGTCAAAATAATTTATTTCAAAACAATATACATTGTGTAGAAATTTTGTAAAATAAAACTACAATCAAATACCTATAACAATAGCAGCCAAAAAAAAAGAATAAAAATAAATTCAAAACGATAAATAATCGATGTTTACAAAAGATTAATAACATGTCATCTAATTTAATGTGAATAGTCAATAATAATAATAGAATGTCAAATATAAATAAAAACAAATTTGTTATAAAAAGGTCTGTAATAATATGTCATATAATTGTAAAAATAAAATGTCAGAAATAAAATTTATAATTATTAAAGATGATACATATTATTATGTCAATTAATAATCTATGAGTAACACATTATATGAAACAAAAGAAAAGCAAAAAATACAAAATAAACAACAAACATAAAAAATAATAACAGTCAACTTATCTTTTACAATGTCGAACAATAATATTACGGTTGTCGCTTATCATCTAGGTACCTACTCATCGACGCTGTAAGAGCCCTTCCTCAATAAATATGTCTTCAATTTGTCTTTAAATAAGTTTGCGCTATTAATGCTTTTGAATTCAAAGGGAAGCTTGTTGTATAGAAATACTGATTGTTACCTAGGACTGTGATGAACCACGTTTATTTTCAGTTGGATTGTGTTAGGCATGTCTTTCCTACGTGTATTAACTCTAACTTGTCGTTGGTCCTCAGTTTCAGATTTGGGCAAGTTCTTAACAAAACTGGTTAGCCGTACCAGTATATATAAAGGCATGGCACTGTCAAGATATTAAGTCTAATAAAATGGTCTCTGCACGAGTCCGTCTGTTTTAAGCGGAGCATTGTCCTTAAGGCTCTTTTTTGAATTACAAATGCCGAGTGGATGTTGTACTTATAGCTGTTGCCCCAAAACTCAATACTGTACCTAAACCTAGACTCAACCAAGCCAAAGTAAACCATCCTAAGCTGGGCCAAGGTCAGTTCTTCCCTCAGGCTTCTAATTGCGTAGCATGCTGAGCTAAACATACTTCGTTACAGACGATGTCTCAACCTTCCAGTTTAACAATGCATCAATGTGAACACCTAGAAATTTTACATAGTCAACCACTTCAAATTTGTTGCCACATGACAAAATCTCAAGACTAGAGTTGTTCCGAACGTTCGCCTTGAATAGTACACATTTTGTTTTATTTACATTGAGCTTAAGATTGTTTGTACCAAACCAGTGTTCAAAAGCTGCTACTAAGTTATTGATTTTCAAATCTAAATTATTTAAGTTATTTGCAGACACTATTGCATTAATATAACAAATGCATAAAAACTTGGTTGAAAAATTCATAAATATTAGCATTCCTCCTACTCAAAACCCAACTAGGACATCTTCCGCGTTAAATTCTTTTGTTCTATTAGATACGGACGTCAACGAAGTAGTTGGGTTGTCTGCGCAACTGGGTGGGATGATATACCCAATAACGTACTTAAAAGATTTCAACACTTACTGGCCCCTCCGCTTACCCACATCTTCCAGCTATGTTTATATCTGATCTAAAGGGATATTTCCAAAATTACTAAAATGTCTGTGGTCACACCAGTGGCGTAGCTACCTAGGGGCTAGGCGGGGCAGTGCCCCGGGGCCCTCAAGCTCAGGGGGCCCTCGAATCCTTACCAGAAAATCTCGATCGAACTAAACTTTTGAAAATTTCTCCCATTTTCAAAATAAATATGACAGGTTGCAACCCGACTTTAATCATGGCAACTCAGTTGAGCGAAATTTGAAAGTTATACCTAGGGAATTCCCCTAAATTCTTTCTGTGGGTTAGCAGTGTTGTCAATTTGACGGATAGCGATATGTACGTTTTATTATTCATCGATTTGCGATTTATTGTGAATTCGAGCCAAGATTTTGTTTTCGAGAACGGTTAAAAAATTAATGCTGTATCAGGAGGAAGTAATCTAATGTTAATGAACTTTTTAGTACTGGTCAATAGAGTGGTTCAATTTTATTTGATTTTAGTACCACTCATAATGATGTCCGTTACGTCAATAAATCATGCCAAATCTATAGATTTCGGCTACTCATTGTATATTATAACGCGAAGTATCGTGAAAAAAATTTAGGTCACCTGCAGTAGGTGCATTAATTCAGGCCCGCGCGCAAGGAGATCGTTTTTGGTCTCCACCGTTAAATGTGGTAACACTAGCGGCGATAAAATGTTTGCCGGGGATTCCCCAACGACGTCTTGTAGCGTATCATTACGTTTCTCCTTCCTTTACTTTTAACGTCGACAGTGAACAGTGAGTACCTACTCGAGCACAGTCTAATGTAAATATTGCATAAATAAATTAGAAAACTAAAATTATGGACAAAAAGAAGAAACCCAGTGGTGCGTTTAAACGCAAACAACGCCAAGAAAGAGAAGATAGTTAAGGGTAGCCCCTTAACTATCTTCTCTTTCTTGCTTCTCTTTATCTTCTCTTTAGTGTGCATGGGGTAGCCCCCATGCACACTAGCGCCACTTTAGTAAAAAAATCAGAACTCGTTAAATACACAATTAATATAAAATCTGATTGACCAAATCAATCTTTTGGTCTTCTAAATTATTTACGTCTGCTTATGTCATTGTAACATAGCTCGCTGTCTTTACAGATACAAAATGGAAAAAAACGCCCGTTTTTAGCAATTTTTCTAACTGTAACTACAGTGAAGTATATTTTAATGTATTAAATAGACGTCAATAATCTAGAACTCTAAAGCATTGATTTTGTCAATCAGATTTTATATGAATTGTGTATTAAACGAGTTCTGTTTTTTTTACTAAAGTGGCGCTAGTGTGCATGGGGGAGCCCCTTAACAAAAATTGCCCAAAATTGACAAGTTTTTTAGTTAGCCTTCTGCAAGTACTCCTGGACAAAATATTTCTATTGATAGTGACTCAAATTATGTGGTAACTGCAGTGTTGGTTGAGAAGCGTAGCTACTGAAGAAGTTTCGACAATTTTTGCAGTTGGAGATACCTCCGCCACCGATCATGTGAACGTGGATGATGTTTGCATGGCACACATAAGAGCGGAGGATTTGGAGGAACCACAGACCTCTACATTTTTCGAAAATGTGTACGATAAAAATCTTCTTATGACTTGGGAAACTTCACGAACAAAATACTAAGTGATAACGAAAAACGTCAAATTCTTGAAATGGGGCCAGTTGTGTGGAAATACAGATTTTTTTCGCAACGTTTCAAGAAGATTTGTATAACTTTTTCGGAAACAGCATCAAACGTTGGGATCTACTGTCAAAATTCACAGGCGAATCGGATACCACTCTAAAAAAACTAAATCCAACTAGATGGTCCAGTAGGGGTCAATACGATATTTGCAATAAAACTTCGTTTTTTTGATATTATCAAAGCATTATCAGAAATAGTTCTAAAGAGTCCTAATAAACATGAGCGTAGTGAAGCAGAGAGTATTAAAACAAAAATGCTAAATTTCGAGTTCGTGTTGCTTTGCGAATTCATGCACAGTGTATTGAATGACATAACTTATGCATCCAAAACTTTACAAAAATGCGACGTCAATTTGGGCGAGGCAAGTAAAGCTTTAGCAGAGACCAAAGCAAAGTTGCAAATTTATAGAAATGATTTCGAATTATTCAAGTGCAAAGCCAGTGAAACTGCAAGAAAATATGGTTTACGATACCCATTTTCAAGAAAAAAGGCAAAGGAAAGTTAAAAAACATTTTGATGGATTAGCTGCTGATCACCGAATTCCAAACAGAGAAGAAATATTTAAAATTGAGATTTTCAATAATGTACTAGACACATTAATAGCTCAATTAAATACACGTTTTATGAGTGCAGTCTGTCAAATATTCGATTTTCTAACACCAACATTTTTATTACGTGTTGATGAAGCAACTTTATTACAAAAGTGTGACGAATTCCAAAGAAAATATTCAGATATAATAGGCCCTAGCTTTTCACTTCAATTTATTAATATTTACCACCTAGTTTTACCTCAATTAACTCAAGCATGGACGGTTCGCCAATGATGTAAGGAAATAATGAGCAAATATGGAGTGCTAGAACGCGACCTAACGGAAGTATTTACAGCAATGTTATTATTCTTCACAATTCCTGTCACTTCTGCAGCAGCTGAAAGGTCATTTAGCAAATTGAAAATAATAAAAAAATATTTAAGGAATAGTATGGGCCAAACTCGACTCCGACATTTATCGCTAATAGCAATTGAAAACAAAACCGCATCAAGCCTGGATTTAACCGAAGTCATTGATACTTTTGCGAAAACTAAAGCTAGAAAAAGTTTGTAAATATAATTGTTATTTAGTCAGTTGGTAGGTCCGACCTATATATAATAAACCTTTGAATCTTTTCTATTTCGTTTTATTGCTCAATACCTACACCAAGTATCAATTGTAATTTATAATGTTACTGTTTAATATTTTTATTACCTGCCCTGCAGTGCACGAAAAAGAGCTGATGATAAAATAGCTTAGCATTTTTAAAGTATTTGTATATTTAATATTTTTATTTGATAAAACCTAACCAGTTTAGATAGCAGTGGGGCCTCATTTTTTGATTTGCCCCAGGGCCCTTGGTTACCTAGCTACGCCACTGGGTCACACCTATTTTCAAGTCTGGAGACAAAATGAGTGTGAATAACTACAGACCCATTTCAGTACTAACAGGTCTATCAAAAATTAAAAAAAAAAAAACAAAAACATTAGACTGATAAAATATCTAGAAGATAACAAACTTCTTTCAGATAATCGGTTCCTTCGGAATCTCTAATCGGCGGTGGGTTGGGCATGGGCTCGACCACGACTTGTACACAGTTAAATAATTTAATGTCATTACTTGATGCTTTGCAATACAATGTCGTGGCAAACACCAATGGTAAAATTCTTGCCCTACTGATATCAAACCACCCATGTAAGGTATCGAGTGCGTTGTTGCCTCTACTTCTCATTGACACGTATCATCCACCTTTTGTCTGCGATATAAGTCTAAATGTAGATACTCTTCCCATGAAAAAGCGACTACTACAAAAATACAACTTTTATAAATCTGACTATGAGCACGTCAACCGTAAAATTCAGAATACCGCCTGGACGGAACTTCTTACCCCTTTAGGATCCGAAGAGGCACTTAGCACATTTTACAATAAGATCGATGAAATTATTAAGCAGCACACACCACTATCTGCATCCAGAACGGCTGGCTTTCCAGTCTGGTTCACAAAATCTTTAATTAACACATTTAGAAAAAAACAAAAATCATGGGTCAAATGGAAAAAGTACGGCAATCTTGTAGACTACGAAACTTTTTCTCAGCACAGAGCTTTATTTAAGGAAAATTGTGATAAATGTTTCTCGAAATACATTCAGTTGTTTGAGGATGATATTCATAAAAATATTAAAGATTTTTGGGTCTATGTTACAAATCGCAAAGACAAACTCGGTATACCGGCAAAAGTACAAAATAACAACGTTGTATCCAGCGATCCTCAATCGATTTGCAACGTGTTTTCCGATTTCTTTGCTTCCGTATATGAGCCTGCTTCACCTACCCTTTCTCGATGGGAGCCACCTTCTGAAACAATGTCTAATGACAGAACTGAAATCACTGGATCCAACTAAAGGCCTAAAACTAAACTAAAGGTCTGTCTGCGTTTTTTCTCATAAATACTGCCACTGTTATATGTAGACCCTTAGCCATAATTTATAATAAGTGTATCACTGAAGGTGTCATGCCTACGGTATGGAAACAAGCTAATATCACACCTGTACACAAGGCCGGATCTAAACATAGTGTTGAACAATATCGACCAATTTCTATTCTGTCTACCTTGTCGAAGCTCTTCGAAAGACTAGTCCATAACGAAGTGTACCCTGTTCTACATCACGCTATCATAGAACAACAACATGGGTTTGTTAAAAAGCGATCAACGACAACGAATTTATTGACTTTTTCCAGCGATCTATTTGACGAGATGGATAATCGTATACAGGTTGATGCGGTGTACACGGACTTTCAGAAAGCTTTCGACAAGGTGGATCATGAATTACTGCTGAGCCGAATAGCCTTTAATGGCATTCGGGGTAACTTGATGCGATGGTTTATTTCTTACATCACTAGACGCTGTCAACGGGTTGTAATCAACGGTTACCACTCTGATGCTATCCAGGTTACCTCCGGCGTCCCTCAAGGTTCTATTCTCGGTCCTCTTTTATTTATTATCTTTATAAATAATATTCGTAACTGCTTTCGCAACTCAAAATTTTTGTTGTATGCAGATGACCTTAAGGTATACAGACCTATTAAAAATATACAGGATTGCTATCTTCTCCAAGAGGACTTGAACAGACTGACGGACTATTGTTACACAAGTAAAGCAAGCAAGCTTCATCTAAGCATTCCCAAGTGCAACTATATAAATTTTACCAAAAATAAAAACATTATTAGGTTTGTGTACTCCATAGGTAGTATCTCTCTAAACAAAGCAAGCTCGGTACGTGACCTGGGTATATTGCTCGATGCTAAACTCTGCTTGGATTTACATATCGAACAAATCATTAATAAAGCATACAAGATGTATGGGTTTATAATGAGATCAACTCACGACTTTAAACGGACCTCTTCGTACCTCTGCCTATATAAAACTCTAGTCCGCTCACAGCTTGAATACGCGGTGCCCATCTGGAACCCTTTTTATAAAAGTACATAGATATGCTAGAAAATGTACAACGCAAATTCCTTCGTGCAATGTATTATAGATGTCACAGAGCGTATTTGCCTTATGACCAATTGCTCGATAAATACAAACTTTTGACGCTCAGCTCCAGACGCAAACAATTAGAAGCAATGACTTTATATAATATTGTTAATGGCAAATTTGACTGTATCGACCTGAATAATGTACTGTGTTATGCTGTCCCCAGAAATGTTCATAGACGCCAGGTGCGTGCAGGTACACTATTTGCAATAGGTACCTGCCGATCTAATACTGGCGAACGTTCACCAATTCGGCGTATGGCAGCATCATACAATAAAGAATTCGAACACATAGATATATTTACATGCTCCATGCAAAAGTTTCGAAGCCTTTTGTATGAGACACTTAAGCTCTTAAATTAATTAATGTTATGTAATTTAGTATTTAGTAGGAATAATAGTTTTTTTTTTTTTTTTTGTAATTTTAATGAGTTTTAACTGTCATGCATGAACAGCTTTTCCTAGCAATTTAAGGTTTAGTCATTAATGGTTTGCCGATAAGGTGATTTTATGTGTGTGTACGGTCAGAAGGTTTGGCAAAGTAAAAAGCGTGTTCTCAGTTGAAGGTTTACTGAACGACTAACACAAAGATTACAATATACAGTGCAGTGGTTGAGGGCTTAGAGTTAACTTACGAGCTACGTCATACATGACCTAAGACTAAAGATGTATAAGAAATTTGCCTACGCGCTACAATCCTCCCCCCTTAGATTTAACGATAAAATTTTAATTTGTAACAACCCAAAAGAATACAAAATTATCTATGAACTAATTAAAACTACAGACGATAACAATAAACAAATTGAGTTGTGAACAATGGTTTTACTTATGCTAGAGCGTTCACACTATGCTACTTATACTAGAGAGAGTATTATTTTCGTCACATGTTGTTTACACTACACTTTAACTTTGAGGTTTGCACTCGCGATTTGCTTGTAGGTTGGGCATCCCTGGCGGTGCGCCGATAGCACGTTGTGTGATTGCGTGGTAGATTTTGTCTCGACGAAGGCTTCGATGCGGCGCTTGTAATAGCACCACCCCACGTAGAGTATAGATAGGGTTACCGCTGTGCTGACTAGGATGTTTGCGGCTAGCGACATCTTGTGGGTGACGGTAATGGTTTCATCTTGCAGCGAAACCTTGTTGCCGGCGGCTGCGCTGTTCTGCGCCACGATAGTCATCTTGCTAGCTGGCTGGCCCATGATGTTGTCTGACTGCTGGCTGGTATGAGTGCGGCGATAGTGAACATTTGTTGAAGAGTGACGGTTATTCATAAAGCTGATAAAGACGTTGACGGAGGCGGCTCATATGTCGAATCTCACGGTCTTCTTAACGACCCGGCCCGATTTCGTTGTAATCAGCGGTGTCGTAGTGCTTGAAGTGACGTATGGAGTCGTAACGTTCGCCGGATGTGGGACGGTGTCGGGTGGCGTCGTTGTTTGGGTCTCCTGGCGTGGGACCGACACATTATCAAATTCTAATAGGTAAGCTGGTTTTAGACGATCAAGTGACACTGTGACTTGCCTTCCGTTACAGTCTAATGTATAAAATTTTGGATGTCGTTTTATTACTTTATATGGACCTTCGTATGGTGGTACCAAAGATCGACGTGCTTCATTTCTAACAAACACATGAGTGTTAATGGCTAAATCTTTATGAACGAATACACTATTGTTGTTGCTATGTAAACTTGAATGTGAGAGTTTGGGAACGGATGACAATGACTTGGTTAACAGTTTGATGTAGTCGCTGTCGTTAATATTGGTTGTAGATTTTGAATTAAATAGGTCACCTGGCAGTCTGAGACTACTGCCGTATAAAAATTATGATGGACTGTATCCCAGATCTAATTTAACTGCCGAGCGCAACCCTAGGAGTACTAGAGGTAATTCCCGTAACCATTGTGTGCTATTTGAACATTTTGCCATAATAGCAGCCTTTAAGGTACGGTGAAGTCTTTCTATCATGCCGTTCGACTTTGGGTTGTATGCAGTTGTGCGAACTCGTTCGATGCCGAGTCTTTTTAATAACTGCCGAAATAAATCTGATTCGAATTGACGACCTTGATCTGAGGTTATACGTATTGGACAACCGAAACGAGCAATCCAATGCTCTACGAACACCTTAGCAACTGTTTCAGCTGTTATATTTTTTACGGGTATAACTTCTGGCCATTTCGTCACCCTGTCGATGATGGTAACGCAATATTTAAAATCCTCTGCCGGTGGCAGTGGTCCTATTATATCGATGTGTACATTTTCAAAACGATTACCTGTGCTGTCAAATTCGCCTATCGGTGTTACTGTATGGCGTTGAATTTTAGATTTTTGACAGGGAACACACATTTTAACGAAATTTTTTATGTCGGTATTCATGTTGCTCCAGAAATACCTTGACTTAACTAAGCGTTGAGTAGCTGCGACGCCGGGGTGACTCACATTGTGTAAAGTCTTTATGGCGAGTTCCCGGAACTGTATGGGTAGATAAGGACGTATATCGTTTGTTGATGTTTCGCAGGCTATTTTTATTTCTGAATCGGGCATTGTTATTAATTTAAATTGAAGTTTGTCGTGTTTGCGTAGATTTTGTAATTCCTGATCGCTTTTTTGTAGTTCGGCTAACTTTTGATAATCTACTAGTAATGGCAAGATAATCTCATCGATTCGGGATAATGCGTCGGCGACTGTATTTTTGTCACCTTCTATGTACATGATGTTATCGCAAAATTGGGAAATGAAATCTAGTTGTCTTAACCGTCTAGGTGAGTCTGAAGGCGATACCTTTTTAGATAGGGCGAAGGTCAATGGTTTGTCGTCTGTTAGTACTGTTAGCTGTCTGCCTTCTACCATATGGCGGAAGTGTTTAATTGCCATGTATATTGCTAGAAGTTCCCTATCGTACGTGCTGTATCTTGTTTGGGTATCGGTGAGTTTCTTTGAATAAAATCCTAGAGGTTCTAATTTATCACCAACTTTCTGATTTAAAGCGGCGCCTACGCAAGTACCGGAAGCGTCTGTCATCAACACTAATGGCACGGTTGCGTCGGGATGCGATAACGTGACTGTATTATTGATGGCTTGTTTACATCGACTGAATGCTTCTAATGCACTTTCGGTCCATGTAATTTCTGTTTTGTCGCGTTTTTTTGAATTGTGTAAATACGCGTTTAGTGGTGTTTGAATTTCTGCAGCTTTTGGAATGTTGAGCCTGTAGAAATTCATCATTCCGAGGAAACGTCGAAGTTCCTCTATTGTATTGGGTTGTGGATAATCATTAATAAGTTGCGTTTTGTTTGCGCTCGGTTTTATGCCTTTTGAGTTGATGTGGTAACCGAGGAAGCTTAACTCGGATTTACCGAATTCGCATTTATCTGTGTTGATTGTTAAACCGATATTATTTAATCGTTCTAAAACTATCTCTAAATGTTTTGCATGCGTTTCTTTTGAATCTGAACCTATAATTACATCATCAAGGTAAGGAAATGCAAAGTCAAGACTTTTTAATGCGTTGTTGACTAGCCTTTGAAAATCTTGCGCTGCGTTACGTAACCCAAAGTTCATTCTCGTAAATTCGAATAAACCGAATGGAGTTATGACTGCAGTTTTTGGGATGTCTTCGGGAGCCATTGGTATATTATGGTAAGCTTTCCGGACGTCAATTTTTGAAAATATAGTTTTCCCTTTGAGTAAATATGTGAAATCAAGTAGTCTTGGTAATGGGTAACGGTCGGGAGTAGTTTGTGCGTTAAGTCTACGGTAGTCTCCGCACGGTCTTATTTCACCGTTTTTTTTACTAACGCAAACAAGTGGGTTAGCCCAAGGACTATTCGAAGGTCTACAAATACCTAATTGCATCATTCTTTCGAATTCTGCTTTGGCGACTTTGTATTTCTCCGGATTAAGCGGTCGTACTTTTTCATGGACCGGGGGTCCATTAGTGTAAATGTGGTGTTGAACATCATGTTTAGGATGTGTTTTAAAGTTTTCTAATTTGGTGATGTCGGGAAATTTTTGTAATATGAGATGGTATTCGTCGTTTACATCGATTGATCGAATACTCGATTCAGGGCAATTTGTAATATTTGTGGCGCGCGATATTAAAGTGAGTTTGTCTATTAGTTTCCTACCATGTAAGTCTACTATTAGTTTGTTAGCAGCAAGGAAGTCAGCGCCTATTATTGAACGTTGTACATCGGCTAGTATGAACTTCCATTGGAATGGGCGACGTAAACCTAAGTTAACTGTGATGGATTTTTCCCCGTATGTTTTGATTTTTGTGCCGTTGGCTGCATATAATATGTAATCTGATGTGGATGCGTTTTGCCTTTTACCGGCTAAAACCGACACATCAGCACCAGTGTCGATAAGAAATCGTGCACCAGTTTTAATATCTGTAACACATAAACGATAGGAATTGTTGACACCGGCGACATTGTGTATTTGACCCGGTGTCTGTATTAGTTTTCCGGGTTCCTTTTATTGCAATTTATTGTGTCGCCGCATTTACGCGCATTTATGCAATAAGTGAAGTGGTAGAAACACTGGTAATTCGCGTCACCTGGTTTCTCTTTTTGTCTGAGGTAATTCTCCTTATTTTTGTAAGTGATTTCGCGACTTTTAGAGCGCGTCCGCGCGTCCACGGCTATAACGATCTCGGCTTCGCGACTCGCGGTTCTGATAGTTAATGGAATCGTCTAGTTTAGTGCGTAATTCTGAAATTTCTAGTTTCATTTGTTTCAGCTCATTTACAATGGTTTCGGGAAGTGTTGGGTCTGCACTCGGAGCTGTTTTAGAAACCGGGGCTATTTCAGATGGTCTGGTATTTTCCAGAATTTTATCAGCGATTTTAGCCAAACCATCGAGTTTTACCTCGTCAGTGTCGCATGCGGTTATGACGGCCCTAATTGAGTGTGGAAGACGACCTGTCCACAATAACTTTAGAGTATCGTCTGGGACTTTATTTTTCCCTAAGTCTCGCATACGCCGTAATAATTGTGAAGGCTTTTGATCTCCGAGTTCGATTTCGTTTAAGAGTTGGTTCATTTGTTTTGTTTCCGACTCTTCGTAAACCGAAATTAACCTATTTTTTAGAGTTTCATATTTATTATTCTCAGGCATGTTTTCAAGAATGTCACTAATATCAGGTAATTCGTCAGGTTTCAGCCTAGCTATTAGAAGTTGACTTTTGTGCAGGTCACTTGCCTTTAGAGGATCCACGATGGCGTTGAATTGATGAAACCAGAGTCTTGGTCGATCTTGCCAGAAGTCCGGTACCCTCGGTGTCATGGAAACTGCCGTCATCTGTTGCGGCTGTGGCTGGTCTTGGGTTGACATGGCTGCAAGTTGTTGAGAGAGCTGCGGCCTGGTAGAGTGAGTCGTTTGTTTTTACGCGCGATGAATTATAGTCTTTGTTAAAAACTTGGAACTCGATACGCGAGCGGACGCGTCGGGTGTCACCACTTTGCCGATAAGGTGATTTTATGTGTGTGTACGGTCAGAAGGTTTGGCAAAGTAAAAAGCGTGTTCTCAGTTGAAGGTTTACTGAACGACTAACACAAAGATTACAATATACAGTGCAGTGGTTGAGGGCTTAGAGTTAACTTACGAGCTACATCATACATGACCTAAGACTAAAGATGTATAAGAAATTTGCCTACGCGCTACAATGGTAATCTGTGAACAGCGCTGTGGGCTACATTATTATTTAGTTATTTATGTTATCATGTTGTAATATCCCATAATGTAGCTGTTTGTTGTTCCCATTTGATAAAATAAAATAAAAAATAAAAATAAAGTTTAAAAAAATAGTTTAATGAAAATCTTCATTTCTTCAATTAAAATTGAATATCTTTTTGTTAAATTATTGGATCTGTTATAATGATATCATTGTGAAATCGGCATTTAGTAGGCAATATTATTAAATACATGAGCACTGACAATGTGCTACGTCTTTTTACAAAAAGCGCTTTTGAACTTGATGGTGTGTTAAAAATTTGGGTTAAAATTAGAGAAGAACCAACTTTATCTTCAAAAGAGCTGAATTTACATAAAAAATCATAATTTATCGTGGTTGCTCTAGTATTGAGCAGTAATTAACAGAAATCAAAATGAAAGATTAATGACTTTTGTTTAAACTACAACCAAATTTGTAATAAAGGGTAGAAATTTCGTAAATAAAAGACAAAAAGGAAATATTTTCGGAACCCTTGGGTATAAATGGTTTAAATTTTTAATTGTTATAGATAATTATCTGGTTCATCGAATCATATTATAATCCACAATCAGTCAATTATAATATTCTACGAAGTTAAGTAAAAACAATGGCTTTCCATTGAACGTGGGCCTCCGTTCGTATTTACCTTCGCCCAACTGTTGGACGAGTTAACCGGAATTACAATGAAGCCAATTAATTGGAACCGCGCGTGCTACCGATGGTTTGTTAAAGGTTGTAGCTACTTGTGCGTGTAAGTGACAGCGTGACAGGGGGGTAGGTGGGGAGGTATGTACTCGCGGACAACTCGTCTGAAAGCCTCCGATCACGGCACTAGAATGAACTGCGTCTTTTGTCCTTTTTTCGTAGTCGCTAAGCTGAAAAACTACGTTTTAGTTCGTGCTTCGTGCATATTCATGCATGGTCGCTGGGTTCTGCACTCGTAACTGAAAACAATATTCAATTCAATTCAATTCTTTATTGCGTATCACATGTGTTTTACAAGATCTTATTATTAAAATAAAGTTCACATGGACCTACCATGTCGGGCACAACAATTTATAATATTAGAGTAAGGAAGTAGCATTTAAAATAATAAATCTACATTAATTAAAAATTAAGTAAGTTCATTCATTCGTAGGTAAAATTTAAAATAGAGAATTAAAAAAAACGAATTAAATAAAATTATAGTCAAATACATCTGGTCATTAGAATAATAATCGAGATACAATCATGTCAATAAGATAACAATCACAAACAAAATGTCAATAAAATTAAAGTAAAAAAAATCATGTCACTAAAAAATAATGATCAAAATACAATCATGTCAAAGCTAATAATCAGAACAAAATGTCAATAAAATAAAATAAAATTAAAATCAAAGTCAAATACATCATGTCATTAAAATAATAATCCAAATACAATCATGTTAAAAAAGATATTAAGAATCAAATACAAAATGTCAATAAAATAAAAAGCATCATTCAATAAATAAGTAAAGGTAGTAAAAGTCAATCCATTTTGAAGTCATCATTAAAAAAATCATTCAATGAATAGTAGCATTTTTGAATTAATAGGTTTCTGACTCGATTTAAAAATATTTTGTCATTCTCTTCCATTCTAATGTCATTAGGAATCTTGTTATATATTTTTATTGATGTAACGTAAGGGCTAGTGCTGTGTAATTTTAGCTTCGATTGGGGTGTTATATAACTTAATAGTAATTTAAGTAAGGTTAAAAGTACGAGTAACCAGTAAAAGTCAGGTGAACATTGGTCCAGCCGTTTCGGAGAAGAGCCGGAATAAACAGACAGACATAAATAAAAAAAAAAAAAATATAAGTACCTATATATACTTTCATATGCTTTCAGTAAATAGCTGTTCTTTTGAAATTGAAAAGAGACACCTGAATTTTATTTATTTGTATAGATTGGACATTGCGAATCCACTTAGTTCCTTTAACATTAAATTAAGTCTTAGTACTTATGTATTAGTTTGATTGTTTTGCCGCTGAAAAATCTGGTCATCGACTGCCAAATGGCAGACAGTAAAACAATTTGCCAATTGCGCACCACATACAGTGAAGAGCTACCTAGTTAGATCTGCGGTTGCAACGGAAAATATCCCACATCTCATTTTTGTTTTTTAATTTTATTATTTCCGTCTTTGCCATTTGGCTATGCGTACCCTAAAAAGCGTCACTCGTTCGTTTTCTTCAGTTCATCTCACTTTTACTTTACTTTTGCCATATGACTCGATTCCTGGCTATTATTGCTAAATTCAGCTCAATTTTCAGTGAGAACTATTATTATTATTATGTCCTCTCTCAAATATGCTTAAGGACATAATGGAGCCAAAAGGTAGGGAGGTAGGGATTCTCTTTTTTTTATTTCAAGCTCCACGCTTGAAATAACAAACTAATTCTCTTTAAGCAGGAAATAATGCATTCATATTGAACCCTTGTGAAAGCTTGAAGCTGTGAACTAAGTTAGAGATGTCAAACTAGTTATGCCTTGCGCTTCACCGTGTTTTTCGTCAACATGTTTGTGAAATATTAGTTCCAACTAAATTTGACAGCTCTAAATTACGTCCGTGTCTTTCTCGTTTTATTAGAGAGAAAAAGATAGCAATTTTTTTTTTTTTTTTTAATCTCTTCCACAAAGGTGTGGTGTGGTGTGTTGTGGTGTGATGTGATGGGTGTGATGTGAGGTGTTACAGGTAGGCTGAAAATACATTTATCTTAAAAACAAGTAAGAGGCTTTCAGTGCTATCGTAATCAAGGTCCAATAAATATGTGGTGAGTGCTTGCTTACATTTTGCTTTGGTAAGAGGGTATATTTTTAGTATAGAGTTTAGCTTATTATATAAATAACTGCCAAGAAAACAAAGTTTCGGCGCGAAAGACTACTTTTACACATTTGAATAGAACATACATTTGTCTTAATGCGTTTATGAGCGTGCAAAGATGAGTTGTAGTTCATCAAAGAATGTTTACGCAAGATCGTTTGGACGATAAACAGTTGTCGAACAGTAAGAACCTTGCACTTATCGTAGAGTTCAGTGGTAAGGTGAAAAAACGGTAAAGCATGGGCTACCTTTAGCACTGCTCTTTGTGCTCGCTCGATTTTAATCATGGACGATTTAGGGGCACCGCCCCAGACAGAAATACAATACCTTAGTACTGATTGACAGAGAGCAAAGTATACCGTTCTGAGAACTTTTGCATCTGCAACACGTCGTAGGTTTTTAAAAATGAAGATGAGCTTCCTAATTCTCTTGGACAACAGATCGATGTGAGAATTAAAGTTGAGGTTTTTATTAATAGTTACCCCGAGGTACCTGAGAGAGTCCACTTTTTCAAGTTTGGGGCATGAGCAGGAAGAGCTGTTGTTACAGGAGTGAGCCGTGATGTTTAACAAGGCGTCTTGAGTAGGGTGACTGTTTGTTAGTGTAAACGTCATGTATTTTTTAGGTTTGGCACTTTTCCCATACTCGTGAGAGTTACTTGTTTACGAATCTGTCAAAATATACCCCCCTCCCCATTCACCATCTAGGAGAACAATTATGTCAGTGAGTCAGTGTGTCAGTGAGTCAGTGAGTCAGTGGTAATCGAGCTTTATATAGTATGATAAGTATGTATTTACAAACAAAAAAGTATCTATGTAGTATATCAACTATCTGGTGTCCACGATACAAACCTCGTTGCTTAGTGTGGCACTAGATGGCGCTGTGTGCCATGTCCAGCGATTTTTATTTATTTATTCCAATTGGGGTTTTTACCTTTATGGGCGGCATGGGCAATGGCCCGTAGGCCGATGAAGGCGGCCGGCGTAGGCCTGGCAATTTGGGGACAGAAGCCAAAGAGTGTTATAATATGCGAGCGGAGCGAGCGCGGGTTCACGAACCCTGTATTTTTGTAACTTAAACTTTAATTTACAGTCACTCGTTTAAATACGAGGGACAATATAATGACCACCAAAAATAACTTTGTGACCACTAACATCTATCACCTAAAATATCAATTGATCACCAAATTTAGTCAATTAAGCACCAAATTTTAATAAGGTGCATGATGCCAAACTAGTTTTGCCTAGGCCGACTTGGGGCACCCCAACGCGGATTTTTTTTTATAAACCATTCAAAAGGAGCCCATCGACCGGGTCTCGCTTGACTCGGATTTAAGAGCCAGGTCATTAACTAAAAAAATAAATTTTTGGTTCTAATTTCACGATAAAATGGGGATTAATTTTGGTGGTCATTCACTAATTTTGGCAATCAAAAGTGATTTTTTTGACCTTACATTTTGCTAAATCTGGTAGTTCGTTAATTGTATGTCTTTAAATACTACCCAATTAAAATCAGAGAGACAGTGAAACGGGTATACATTACAGTATAGCAAAATAGAGTATCCTACATGAAAGTATACCCCAGAAAAATGTTGCGGTCGGGTATATTTTGAAATCCCTAGCACGGGCGTATACATTTTTATTGTATACCCGAACTCAACACTATCGAGCGTTGGCTGAAGGTATAGATTCCAAATACGCTGTAGCGCTACGCGCTCGTAGTTATCGCGGCCGCACGATCGTAGCCCGTAGCCCGCCGTAGCACTCGTTTTGTCTACGCCGTAGCGCGGCGTAGCGGGTGGAAAGCTTTCGTGTGGTTTATTTGGTTTATTTGCAGTGCTCACTTCTCGCGAGTGTTTTGTTTCATGTTTCAGTTTTAGTCAGTATTCAATATTTCGTGGAAGCTTCACTAGTTTTTATCTAGTTTGTAGATAGAGTTGTCAGTTACTTTATTTAAAAATATATAAACTTAGTAAAAATCAGTTAAGTCGCTTACACACGAGGGCAGCACAGTCACTGCACTGCTACTGTTTAAACGCACAAAAGAGTACTGGCGCTGGTGGGCTACTATTTTTTATATTTTTAAATGTTTTTTATATAGTTTTATATTACTATATTTAAAAATGTAATTTATATATTAAAATGAATAAACGAAACAAATTAATAAAATATAAATTTAATAGAGAATATAAATTAATAGAAAATAATAATTCATACTAATTAATGAAATTATAATCATCATCATCATCTACCTAGCCTTTTTCCTACTGTGTTAGGGTCGGCTTCCAGTTTTACCGGATGCAGCTGAATACCAGTACTAAAAGAAAAAAGAAAAAAAAAACCTATAATGTTCCCACTGCTGGGACGCGGTCTCCTCTCATGATGAGAGGGTATACAAATAAATAAAATATAATCATTAATTCACGTAAATAAAATATTTGAATAACCTCATGACATTAATTAAAATAACTACATAAACCTACTACTAGTCATATTTTCGATACTAATTATATTAGTTAAACAAACTTGCAATCCAGTATACTACTCACTGGATACAATCCAGTATACTACTCACTGGATACAATCCAGTATACTACTCACTGGATGCTTGTTTTTTCCAATCTATAAATTAATTTCTTAAAATAATTTTTATCTAACTTGTTCCAGTCGCTCTCTAACAGTTACCAAAAATGTTTTCAGCTCGATTTTTCACCTTTCCATCGAGTTCATCCCAAGCAATTCGATTAAATAAAGGTCAGGTGAACGAAATGACCATTGTATGATTTTAAAACCTTTCATATGATTTATTTTTCTAAAAGTTCTGGCCCAGGTTAGACGAGTGATTCTGACCATTATACTGTTGAAAAATGAATCCAGGACCAATGAGATTCAGTCTACTGGGTGCGGCGGATTCCTGAAAAGTTTTCAAATAACTTCCTAATTAGATTTTTTTGGGTATCATCACAGGATTTCAAGGTTTATTGTTCAGAAGATCCGTTTGGCGAATAAGATCCTGCCATCGTCGGTCTTCAGTTTCGTAAGCTGGCTCTGCCCAATAGCCATAGATCTCTAGTAAATACCTTGGAGCCTTCCGCTCGATCGCGTCTTTAATACGCTGGGTATTAAAGTGGCGGAGGTCGCTCTTCAAGGATTTAGAGATCCGTCTATTGAGCTGCCGGTATTTGAACACCTCGTCTGAAAACTGCAGGATCATCTCACGCTGCTCCTTCATGAGCTTGAGAGTTTGATCGGAGAGTCTCTTGTTCTGATCTGTACGACGTGTATGAAGAACTTCGACCCGGTCGTATGGATTTATAGCAATCTTTAAATGAAATACGTCCGTACTCATTTTGCTGACCTCTCCTTTAATTGTACTCTCTGAACAATATTTTACAATTTCGTTATATAAGCTCAAAAATTGAGAACTGTATTTATTAATTAACTCTATGGATCTTTGATCTATGACACCCTTCTCGATATCACCCTGCAAATTATTTATTAAGGACGTATACTGGCCATACAAAATATTTGCCTTGGCTTGTTTAGATATACTAATATGTTCCCGTCGACGCTCAGGGCCTATTTTTACCAAGTAAACTCTAATTTCTTTTAATTTCTTATGGAGGCACTCTAGTATATCAGCCATAACATGCTCTAATAATTAAACTTAATAGGTAGACTGCCATGTCATAATTAATACGTTTTATATTAGCTTTCAATATCTTGATAACTTTGATTACAGACCTGAAGTTAGCAGTTATGATTATTTAATTTCCATATAATTTAAATCTATCTAATAATATGCAATTGCGCTCATAATTATGGTTATGAGATAAAGATACAAAAGAGAGAAAAAAAAAATATTATAAGTACCTCACTTCAAAAATTCACACATTGATAATAGCCGTATATCCGAAGCCGTGTCGTCTGAAACTCACAAACACTTTTATTTACTACTTTACTCTAGTTACTAGACCGCTCCTTCTTTTTCCAATTGACGACGCTCCCGGCAAAAGGTACTCGCATACCTTTGCAATGCGAACTCGTTCAGTCGACGCTCCACTAGTTTTTCATGGCACCTTTTGTAAGTGCGCCAAATAACATATACCGCCCCCAACGTCAGGACAACGCAGATTACGACCAGGGTGTAGTTTATAGCACCAACGTGATTTTTCAAAGTCTCCAGGTGCGCAATATTCTCTGCGCCACCAGAAGCAGTTTGCGCCAAGATCACTTCCTCTGTCTTGGATGTAGAACCTCCCATAATGGTGACTGGCAATTGGTGAATCCTTCGGGACTCGTATTTGCAGTTGTACGCAGGATAGCAGCACAAAGTTCGATATTGTAATTAATCATTGTAGCTAAGTTCGTAATTTGAGATCATGTAGATGTGTCGTACTCTTAATATGGGCAATGGAATGCACACCCGAGGCAGATCCTGGTAGGGTCGCCATGTATTGTGAGGCGAGTGGAATGAAAGACGAGTTGAGATACACTGAATATATTTGGGATAAACATGATTAATAAAAGTAAAAAGAGCTTATGAAAAAAACCTTGTCAAATCAGTCCAAAATGATAATAAAAAGCTGTGGAAAGTGATAAAAGACGTCACAAACACAAACAAAAACACTAGCTGTCCAAATGAACTCCTATCTCTAGCTGATGACCCCGAACAGTCTCTGAACAAAGTGAATAGCTACTTTGTTGATGTAGGTAGATCTCTGGCAGACAAGATCAGGCGAAATATATCAAATACAATACACATTAATGTAGATACCAACTCGCATGTGCCTCATCAACCTAATTCTTTTGTATTGGAGGATACGGATGAATGTGAAGTGGACCGTCTCATTATTAATTTAAAAACGGATAGCTCAACTGGTTTCGATGGGATTAGCAGTAAATTTTTAAAAAAATACAAAAACTTTTTAGTTACTCCACTCACCTTTATTTTTAACTCCTGTCTCCAAAATGGGATATTCCCTGAAACCTTAAAAAAGTCCGAGGTTTGCCCAATACACAAGGGTGGAGACAGAGATTGTATCACCAACTATAGGCCCATATCCATACTTCCGGCTATGTCAAAGATCCTTGAGAGAATAATTAATGTAAGACTAACAAAGTATCTTGAAAGTAAAAACTTGCTATCACCGAATCAATACGGTTTCCGTAACGGGAAATCTACTGAACAAGCTGTAAACAAGCTCACAAGTTACATCAGTGATAAATTGGATGGAAAAAAGAAATGCCTGACCATCTTCTTAGATTTAGCAAAGGCTTTTGATACAATCTCGGTTTCGGTACTCTTGGCTAAACTGGAAAGACTGGGCATCAGAGGTATGCAGTTAAAACTGTTTGAAAGCTACCTGACAGATCGCCATCAGTGTGTTCGTGTGGGTAACCTTACTAGCACTGACCTCCAAGTTACACATGGAGTTCCTCAGGGCAGCATCTTAGGGCCAACCTTATTTCTTGTTTATATCAACGACCTCACTAACCTAAAACTTACCCAGGGCGAAATCGTTTCCTTTGCTGATGATACTGCTCTCCTTTTCTCAGCCGATAACTGGAAAGAAGTTTTTGATGCTGCCCAATCTGGTTTTAACACTGTCAGGAAGTGGTTAAATGACAATGTCTTAACATTGAATACTGATAAAACCAAATATATTTGTTTTAGTATTCGACCAGACTTGGTCATTGATCACAGGTATGCCATTATTCCACATGAATGTACACCTCATGGAAACTGCTCTTGTTCTAAAATAGAAAGGGTTGAATCAATCAAATATTTAGGCGTTACTATAGATAGAAACTTGAACTTTAAAGAACATATAAAAATTTTAACGGGACGGGTTCGAAGACTTATATATATCTTTAAAAATATACGACACATCGCCGATCCTCCAATCTTGAAACGAATATACTTTGCCCTCTGCCAGTCACTCATAACATATTGTATATCTGTGTGGGGAGGTGCTCCAAAGACGACGCTCAAATCTATTGAGGTTGCCCAGCGTGCAATACTGAAGGTAAGCACCTTCAAGCCTATACTTTTCTCTACTGCCTCACTCTATCAATTATGTGGAGTACTAACCGTGAGACAATTATTCTTATTAAAAATAATTTTAATGCAACACTCACAAATAATTTATGACCCACAGATGTTGAATAAACGCAGAAATTACACAGTTTTTAGCAATAGATCATCTAACACCAAATTTGTAACAAAATTCATAAATTCTCTAGGCCCCTTTATCTATAACAAAATTAATAAACTCATTAACATATACCCACTAAATTCAGATTCTTGCAGGAGAAAGGTATTGGAATACCTACAAGGTCTCACTTACGACGAGACCGAGCAGCTTCTAACGGTATTAAGATAGACAGCTTTTACATATTTACATACATTATTATTTATATTCATAAAACCGTATCTCTTTCACTAACATGTCCACTCATACACTGCCACATATCACACTCACACCCAACTAAATACCACACCCTCTCACACTCACTCATTCATATAGCACAACACACAAAGAGAGGATCATACCACTATTATAATAAGCCTCAATAGAGCTTTAATAAGAGTACGTAATATCCAAAGGTGTTGTCAAATGCAAGCTTATAAGAATCATTATGATATGTAACTCGAGGGGGTTGGCGCTGTAAGCCGAAATACAGGTTCTTCCTAGTTCGGCTACAGATGCTAAAACTTTTGTGTACAATTACAGCTGTTCAAAGCATTTTATTTGTAATTTATAATAAGTACTTTTTTGTGAAAGAAATTAATAAAAAAAAAAAAATAAAAAAAAAATAAAAAAAAAAAAAAATATAAGTACGTAATAGTGGTCACACACTACACCACGAACCCATCGTTGTATTCGCCCACTGAGCTTCCTAGGCATTCGAAACGATTCAGGAGTTCAAGCTGGAAGCTCTCGGGGTTTTGAATTTGGATCTGTGCTGGACGGAGCGTAGACTTCATAAGTCGAGACCTTTCTAGCTTGATATTGATGTTCAATGTGCCTCTTACCATGCGGTGATCGCTCCCGGTTTTCACCGAATTGATCACCAAGACATCATTGAACATTTGCTTGTTGGTTGACATGATGAAGTCAATCTCGTTTTTGGTTGCACCATCGGGGCTCTGCCAGGTCCACTCCCTGTGCTCACGCTTTTTGAAGAAGGAGTTCATCATATAGAGGCCCTCCTTCTCCATAAAACTAGCCAGTTGGTGGCCCCGGTAGATCCGACGTCCAACTCCAAATTGCCCCACCTGCAGCTTATCCCCGTCTCGGATATGTAAAAAGTTATTATTGTTATTAAATTTAAATACAGATAATAATTTAAACATAATTAATGTCTATGATTTTTCAAATTAAATATCTAAAAATGATTAATCGATTCCGGTAATCAGACTATCGAAGAAAGAGTTTCTTACAATGTTGATAACATACTTATCACATAATTAAGTAATCATTGGGAGTTGGGACGCCCATAAAAACTTCATCAACGGATGTCATCAATTTTCCATCTATGTGTCTATCTGTTCAACAAACCCTTTTATTTGTGTCACCTAACGGTTGTAAACCCGTCATGCCACCGTCGAATGATTTATACAAACCCATTGTTAGCCGCGCACAAACATTAGATCCAAAACCCATTAGTATATCTACATGACATCGCCATTTGAAAATAGCAATCTCACAGTTACAGTTTGATTCGTACTGTGAACAGTAGATCGAACCAAACTGTAGCTGTCAGATTAATTGACGACAGCAACTGATAACTGTTTTTAACAGTTTTTAACCGACTTCAAAAAAGGAGGAGGTTATTATGTTCATGTGTATGTATTCTTTTTTTTATGTTTGTTACCCAATTTCTCCACCATACGCTAGTACTACGCATAGTACAGAAGTCTTTAGTTTATAAAATTATAAAATAAATAAAAAACTTTTAAACCGACTTAAAAAAAAAACACCAACAAAACTAAACACAAAAAGAAAAACAAAAAAAAACAACAAAAATACAAAGAAAAACGCAAAAAGTGAAAAATAAGAAGAAGAAGAAGTCGGTGAAAAAACACAAAATCAATCAAACAAAGGTCAAGGTTCAGAAGTCGGTGACAAAAATACTAACAAAGGTCACCGACTTCGAAGCTAAAGTAATTTTTTACTTTTTTGTGTTTTTTTTTGTTGGTGTTATGTTTAAGTAGGTTTTATTTTTTGCAAAAAAGTTTTATATTTATTTTATAAACTAAGGACTTCTGTACTATGCGCAGAACTAGCGTATCTCAATCCTCTCGGAGCAACGTATGTCTGTAACCCGAAACAGAGGTTATGAAGAAATCGCGTGCGATATAATGACTCAACTTATCTGAGCGATGAGTCAAGCGCGATCTCCCACAATAACGCACACTGAAAGAGAACAGCGTGAAAAAAGTGAACGAGATACAAGGGACACTCAACGTTACCACACTACAACACTTTTCATCCCCCGCTGCCAATGAACCTTATTTCAACGGCCGACAGTCGAAAATCGATTGAAATACGGTTTTCAGCGAGCGTCGACATTAGAGGGTAGTCGAACACGCATGCGCGATGCGGCGTAAACACTGCCGTGTCTACAGTCGTACGGCAGCCGCCGGCGCGCACGGTCGTAGCGCGCGTTTATAAATAGTGGCATACGAGTCGCGTGTGTTGTGGTGAATTGTTTCAATCACATTTAATCAAACGTTTGTGCACAAATAAGGAAAGAACTTGAGAGTGATTCGTACGGTAAGTGGCACTTGAATGTTTTAATAAAACGTTGAATACCAGCGTTGCGAACGGTTGTGAGGTTGTGACCCGGTTTTCGAAATAAAAATAAATTTCCATTTTTTCGTGTGACCACGTGCGAAGCGAGGGTGATGGCGAGGCTGGACCCTTTTCCCCATGGTGTGCTGACTCAAGCGGTGTTACTCGTCCATGGTTATTTGCATGTGATTTACGTAACAAAAGAATTCATATGCATTGTGTTGTCATGCGTACCAGCAGCACCATGGCTACTTGGCTACAGTTTACTATCGCAACTTTAACAAAGGCATTAATAATACCCATTTTGATTTCGTTATTGTTCATTGATCTGAGTTAATTGCTATTCTAGTATTTCGTGGTTACAGCTGGATGACTTACAGACGTTAATATTGAGATGTGATGGAATGCTTTGTCTGGCGACTGCCTGTTACAAGAACAAACTAAGTCGTTAAGATTTATTATAGTACCTACCTACGTGCTCAAGTTGATACAATATTCTGAGCTTTGTTTAGAGCACTAAGTTACTCAGTTGGGCCATCTGGGTTGGAAATTCGAAATCATATTGAAAAGTAAACGTCAAAACTATAAGTAGTTAATAATTCAATGTTTTGTGTCTACCGACGTCGGTAATTTTATAAAATAAAATATTTACTCCTCTTATTTTAATGTAAAGGGTGTAAAAAACCTCTTAACGAAGCCGAAAGGCACTTGTTTTCCCCGTCATTGCGATGTTTTTTTTTGTTCTACACCATACCTGGGAACCTTCTAGTTACGGAGATATTGGGGGTCAAAGTCCAACCTTTTGACAAGATTTTTTTTAATACAAGTTTTTAATGTTAGATTTTTACTTTAAACACCTCCACGACCGCCGTACTATTCAATCCATCCATCAGCACAATGTTTTGAATTTGTTACATTGAGTTCTACCACAAAAAATGATTTTTCACCCCAAAAAAAAAGTCGTTTCCCAGCCATAATTTTTGTGTAAAGTTACTTAGTTTGATGTACAGAATGCTTGGTTGACGGCTTCGTGATGCGGTTGTTTACACCCTGTATAACTCAAAGCCGTTTCTATTAAGACCAACATCTTGGTCTACACTGTGGCCATCTTCTGACATTGATGATATTGACAGGCAAGAATTATTTATGGCAATCACTTTGTTTATTTGCAGAGTATTATAAAAATGAACGTGTTGCATTACTATTCAAGTACAGTGACGAGTCGAAATAGCTCCCTATTTCATAACACACTGTTGAACTCATAGCTTCTGGAAAGCTGGAAGCTACCTTAATTTACCGGTACGGTCCTCGTGCGAAATTAAGCAATCCTCATTAAGTTTCACTTTTATAACATTTTATGAAAAGAGGGATGTCAAAACCAACAACAGAAGACTCTGTAATAACTAACATAAGAATCCAGCCAACTTGTATGAAAAGCGATGGAATACCATTACTGTAAATCAGATTACTTCATAAAGAGAATTTACAAGTGATGACCAGATTTCTATGTAAAACAGATAAGTTATGTAAACACGCATTATTTGCGTACCTATGTAGCAGTTAGCACTGAGTAAGTCACCTGAAGTGGGCTGTTCCCCTCGGGCTTACAGTCATGTTATCTTAACACGGTTTGTGCAGATGGAGCTAATGGTACAAAATTCAGTGTTATCAACTGTATTACATTTGGGCCACAATACGGAAGTGCCATTCAGCTGGACCCAGTGATCACGTAGGTCAGCTTGCTTTCAGTGACCCCAACATTCAGCTGGACCAGTGGTCACGTAGGTCAGCTTGCTTTCAGTGACCCCAACATTCAGCTGGACGAGTGATCACGTAGGTCAGCTTGCTTTCAGTGACCCCAACATTCAGCTGGACCCAGTGATCAAATAGGTCAGCTTGCTTTCAGTGACCCCAACATTCAGCTGGACCAGTGATCACCTAGGTCAGCTTGCTTTCAGTGACCCCAACATTCAGCTGGACCAGTGATCACGTAGGTCAGCTTGCTTTCAGTGACCCCAACATTATGAAACTTAAAATAAAAATACACACATCAAAAAAAGTTTGCGATCTTTTTTGTTACGGTATATTATGGTTTCTTCTTCTTTTTAGATTCTTTATTTAAAAATATAGATTTAGAATATAAAACAGTAAAAACAAACACACTACAAAGAATTTTTCTCGATAAAGTTCAATTTAAAAAATTATATCAGCTTATGCTAGTGATTCCAGCGCAAGTAAATCTCGTACCATAGGTCTATCTATTTCTAAGCCAATTTTGGTGGGCAAGTTTGTCGTGATCTATTCGTCATTTGTCTATGTCACGAAAAGTTTCAATTTTCAAAACTTAAATAAGATAAAGCGAAAGTAATACAATAATACGTGGTTCCATTTTAGTATAAGTATTCGCTTGAAATCCACCTATCTAGAATACCTTTGAAAGGATTTAAAATATCATGAAGGCACTGGAAAACGATTACTTCAAGTGAGTGGATGGCTTGTAAGTTGTCAGAGTGCGGGAGGAGGGTTGGATGGCGCGAAGCTATCGCAGCGACGGTGACGGCGGCGACGCGAGATCAAACACAACGTATGAAAGAAGCCTCGCGTGCAGCGCCTACGTGTGGACACACTGAGAACGTCCTCGCCGAACGTGGACTGCTCACTAATCGTAAATATTGTTGAAGATATTAAAGAAAACGACGGCCTCGAAGCTCTTTGATTTATTGAACAAAGCATTGAGTTTTTGATTTAAGAATAACAAATTTTTACGTTTATAAACCATGAAAAGTAAATGTCCGCGAAAGTTACATCCTATAATGCCTGAATGGGGTCTACCCTTTATAGCAGAACTTTTTATGTCATAATATTACTTTGCATAACAGGGGATAGCATAAACTTCATTTCGCAGAAAATCTTTTGGCAGACACTCATTTATCATACATTCAAAACTCATAATTTTGTAAGTCAGAATCCATCTTTAGGCATAAATTCATATGCATAAGAATTAAAAGTAGAACCATCTTATCGCAGAAAGTTCACAGTCAAAATCTTCTTTTGGAATAAATTTCAAATCAATAGACAAAAGGCAGAACTATAATATCTTCAAAAGTTTACAGTTAGAATCATTTTTTGGCATACATTTAATTATGGAAAGACTCGTCTATCTCTCAAATTTATTAAAACGGTTGATCGTGAACATGTGGTTTTTATTTCCCTGTAAGAAGCAGGCATACATCATGCATCCAGCAAGCAAACAAACATGCAAACAAGTATGCAGTATGCAAACATGCAAACCAGTATACACCATGCATGCAGCAAGCATGCAGCATGCAAGCAAGCATGCAGCATGCAAGCAAGCTTGCAGCATGCAAGCAAGCATGCAACATGCAGCAGGCATGGTTTCTGTCACGGCTTCGGCGCTGCGGGGCAACGGCGCGGCGGTCCCACGCAAGCTTATCGTCGCAGAGGTGTTTTACGCTCACCACCGTAGCTTCACCTCATCTCGCGGCTCAAATAAATACGTAAAAATAACTCAAATTTGATTCCGTTTTTTGTATTAATTGTATGCCTAAATGCTATTATGTTATTAGTCATTATGGCTAGTTATGCAAAGTTAAGCTCGCGTGGGACCGCCGGAGCCCCGCAGTCCCGGAGCCGTGACAGAAACCATGCCTGCTGCATGTTGCACACTGCTGCATGCACTTGATGCATTTTTTTTTTTTGGGGCAAGCCCGCCGCTCTGTTCCCAAACCACTGTAACTCTTGAAAGCCAGAATCAACAGTGGCGACCACCAGAAAAGCGCCGAGACAATGAAGCTCGACGAAGTCCCAGAGAATGAATTTAACTGTCTTGGATCCCGCAACGAAATTAATCAGAAAAGTATAGTGGAGGAGTAGGAAAAAAAACTTGATGCATGCATGGTGTATGCTTTTTGCATGCTGCATGATTGCGGCATGCATGGTGTGTGCTTGTATGTTCACAATCAACTATGTTCAGAACAAATATTTTGGTAAATAAATTGGTATATATCCAATTATGGTGTCTAACATTTTAGTAGTTAATTATAATTCTTCTTTGTTTTGCCTATAAAAATATGTTTTAATATCATTATGCGTAAATTAATTTATGTTTTTCAAAAGTATGCCAAGTTATATTAGGTCTTAAAATTTTATGCAAAGGATAGGGAACCAGTAAATACCTATTAGTTTTGTTAATGTAAAAAGAACCTTAACGAAGCCGAAAGGCACTTGTGCTCCCCGTCCTTACGATCTTGTTTTTGTTCTGGACCATAGCTTCTAGTTATGGAGATGTTGGAGCTTCTTTAGCAGCATTTTTCAGTAGTAGCCTGGAGTTTGTGTGCTGTAGTCCCTCAATGCGCGCGTTAAGTTTGTGTGCTGTAGTCCCTCAATGCGCGCGTTAAGTTTGTGTGCTGTAGTCCCTCAATGCGCTCGTTAAGTTTGTGTGCTGTAGTCCCTCAATGCGCGCGTTAAGTTTGTGTGCTGTAGTCCCTCAATGCGCGCGTTAAGTTTGTGTGCTGTAGTCCCTCAATGCGCGCGTTAAGTTTGTGTGCTGTAGTCCCTCAATGCGCGCGTTAAGTTTGTGTGCTGTAGTCCCTCAATGCGCGCGTTAAGTTTGTGTGCTGTAGTCCCTCAATGCGCGCGTTAAGCCGTTGGTCCTGCACCTGATTTCTCTTATGTCATGTCGGATTGCCGTCCCATCGGATTATGAGGGTGAGGGAAGATAGAGTGCACTTGTGCCTGCGCACACATGCCTGCACTACAATATCTCCCGCGTAGATAGCTTATCTCCGCTGGGGTTGCCGCCATGACCTAAAACGGTCAGGAGGACTATTACTATTCAATGCATCCATTGATTTTTAACCCAAAAATAGTGGAGGTGAGAAGTGGTGGAGAGTTACTTAGTTTGACGTACGGAATGCATGGTCGCCGGCCTCGTGCCTATAATTGTACTTGAAACTTTGTACTAAAATATCATTATACGACTTGTAGTAAGTTCATAATAGCTTGTCAGTTACAGTAAGTGGCTTCATGAAACTTGCAGCAAATTAAACTTGTTCGTTGTTGCACACTTGTGTTTGTGAACGACTACAACTTGTCGGCACCAGCGATGCCTCCTACATTTCTTACTGATAGCTTTACTTGTCATGTGCATATGGTTTCTGGTGCATATGCATCCTTGTATCGGTAAAGTTAGTATGTACTTGTCGGAGAGTCAACATCCACGGCTGACATGCACTAGAGCGTAATTTTTTATTTCTTGATGGAGGTGCGTTCAATTGAAAATCTGCTACCTGCTGCAATTTAAATTCTTCTTGTTTAATGCTGGGAACATATTGGTGAAACGTAACATGAAATGTACAACACGCTGAAACAAATAGCCTTGTTGTTGGGTTACTATTTCATGTTGCATTGCAAAAGTCTGGACGGTCTGGTCTGAATTCGTGTGCGCAATGTGCACCCGGCATTATGTGGTGACACAGTAAATTAATACACAAATGTTTGGAAAGCAGCGAAAATAAAATCAAGATCACTGCGTAATATTTTATACTCATATAATGGCTTATTTGTTGCCAAAATCCAAAACTCAGTTTCACTTCCATAACTCGGTTTAAGCTCCACCTCAAGCATCATTAACTTCGAATATCTTAATCCCTACATTTTGCTTGACAACTTTAAAACAATAAGTTAGCTAAGTCATTACGACGCGAATCTCTCGCGATATCACTCGTGACTTTGATATAACTTGGATACAAGTTGGATGATTTAATTAAATAAATGTATAAGGTGGTTGTCAAGGCTTACGATGCTCAGCGGCTCAGCGGCTGAAAGGCTCAATAGCTGAAAGGCTTAGGGCTACAACTATTTAGCGGCGATAGTGCAAGATAAATGTCGCCACCCGCTGACTCCCAGTCAGGGTTGAACGATTTCGTGGACGTGGTTGACTTTAATAACATCTCATGTAAAAAATGGCTCTTAATATTTGGGCAATGTCATAAAATACTGACGCTCTCATTAGATATATGAAATGTGAAATTTTCAGAAGCATAGTAGGTCGGGCCTGTGGACGGAGACGGTCCGTCCGTCTCATGACGACAGGCCGCGTCGACGGCGCAGCAGTGTTCCACGTGCGCCTCAAAGAGAGTCATGCAATAGGAAGGGGTCCGCAAGGACCGATGCCTGCCGGGGTTGCGGGACTGTTCGAAAGAGATACCGTGACCCCGGAACACAAAGGGCGATGAAGGAACATGGATGGGTTTTAGTCAGTAAAAGTCTGACACTACCTCCTGCTCCGCCTAGAGCGGGAGGAGTCATTTGATGATTTCCCATCCGAAAAAATAAAAAAAGCGTGTTTGTAGGTGCTTACCATCGGGATGTAAGTGCATACTACTGAGGTGTGAGTTACACTTAGTTGTGCTCTTGTAGCTTACCGCTACACCACGCCACATTACGGTGTAAGTACTTATAGTTCATTGTGCAGTAAAAACTTACTGCAGCACTATTCAGTGTCATCCTTGTAAGTAATCGGGCCGCAGCTGGGGGTGTCGCTGTGGACTTAAACTAGTGTTACTTCATTATACCTCCACCGCCGCTGGCTGACTATCTGTGCTAATTAACTCACTCAACTAACGACGAGGAGATCTGGATATAAAGAGATTGTATTTTGTTAATAGAGCTCCTAAGTTTTGCTTTTTTGAAGAAGTGAGGATGAGGAATGGATTTCGATCAATATGACGTACATCGGTTTTTTTAGTACCTCAATAAAATGTTTATTTGTGATAAATAAAAGCATGAGTTCAGTCTTCGTAATCCACTGGCAGACACTGAAATTCTATTTTGTTGTAATCTTGTTTATGTCGGCGTCACATTGTAAAAACCGTTAGATTGTTATCTGTCTAGCGAGATTGTAAACTGTCGAAATATTGTCAACCATACTGCTTACAATATGACGCATTATTTTTCGGCAGATTATAATCTATATAAGTAAAACCGTAAAATTGAGAAATGTATGAAAATGCATTATCATAATGCATTTTCAAAAGAAAATACCTGCTTAACATCGTAAGTCTGACTACGAGTTGTAACAAGGGTATTGTATTACACTGTTCTAACTGGATTGTGAAGGTCAAACAGGCAGTCGCTCCATGTCAAATACTTTTATTCAGCATCCGGTTAGACTGGGAAGTCGAAGTTCGTTGCAACTATACTTAAAGTGTCACTTACGGGATATCTTCCGTGATTATTGTTTATTTTTGAGCTCCCGCGGAAGATATCCCCGTAAGTGACATTTTAAGTATAGTTATGAACCGTGGGCCGTGTGGTATCCGGCAGAGTAGAATAGAACCAAGCCATTACACTCACGGGTGTCGTATAAGGCGACTAATGTCTGAGGCAGAACACCTTGCGCCTCCGTAGACCAGAGAATGGGCAGCAGCGTTTTCTGTTAGTCTTTCATCACTGCGATCTCCAATCCGCCTGCCAAGCGTGGAGATTACGGCAAATTCCTCCCATCATGGGAGAGGCTTATGTCCAGCAGTGGACGTTATGGGCTGATGTTGTTGTTGTTGTTGTGTGAACCGTGAAAGCTTAAAACAGTGTTCGTTGCAACTAGTACCATAAACAGTTGCATGATGGAACTACTGTTGAATTTTTTTAGCACTAGTTCCACATGAATACGAGTATATTAACTCCAACATAGTTGGGAACTGGTGGGCAGATGTTGATGATGAACTTGCAAGTATTTGTGTAAGCTCCTCATGTAATAACCGCATGTAGTCCCAATAAGACTATGACGACACGATACTGCTAAAAGTTTTCAACTGTGAGGTGGTTGGCGTAGTGTAGTCGTATGCGCTACTGTTAAGTGTTACTGGGTTTTGCCATCAGGAATTCTATATTAGCAGCCCAAAGTCTGCATTTGTGTTCAGTTGGTTGCATGCAATAACCTCGCCCCCTAATACATGGGGTTTAAACATAACTTTTGAAGTGAGGGCGACCCTAGTACAGGTACCTACACTTCTGCCTGACCCTACGGGAAATACAGGTGTGATGATATAACAGGGTAACTGACGATCTCATGCTAGCAGAGTCAATCTTAAAAATAGTTTAATAGGAACAATCAAAACCAAAGCTACACAATAGGCATGACGACAGTATCAAAAAATTGTTATCTATTTAGTCCGTCAGTTAGAGTATTGGAAATTAATGGACACGTATTTTTTGTTTTTGTAAATCAATGAATATTGACAAAGATAAAACGCATCAAAACTCCGGAGTGGGGGCTCGTGACGTCAGAACTAGGTAAAAATTATACCTAGGCGTGACGTATTGAGAATTTTAAAAGCGTCATATCTTCGTCAATTTTGGTTTACGTAACAAAAGAAAAAACACGGGTCAAATATTATTTAATTAGTTTTTTTTTGTCGTCTCGCCTATTATATCTATCACCGTAAAACATAATTTGTTTACAAACAACTCAGGGGTAGCTCGCTGCACTGAACTCAGAACAATCGTGAACATGCCAACAACACCCCTCACGGCACCATTGTGGTTAGCTGACAGCCGCAGGGTAGGTAAACAGTCGTCGTCCCACAGTGCCGGTCGGCCAGTGACCCGAGCGCCCTGCCGCGGGCGGCAACACTTATGCAACTGCACTTGGTGAACAAGCAGCTTGTTGTGGTAGGTAACGGTACGGTACGCTGTATGCTAATGGATTCGGTTGATGTTATTGAATGGGGACGTTCGTCTGTTTACTGAAACTTCTGTTGGCATGTTGATTGTTGGTATTCTTCCACCTCTGATATCTTTTATATAGTCTTGTCGTTTCGAGTTACACGACCAATAATGTATGGAGCATCTAATATAATTTTCGCGATTTCATGGTCGGTACCACAGTAAAAGTTTTTCATTTTCAGGAGTAGGTACGCCCCGTTATTATTCTAAGACACGCCCCTTGAAGTATTGCTCACGTTTAACGAATCGCTCACTTTACGTTTATTTTTTAAGTTCATTTTTAATCTTTTATTATTTAATAAACACTGTTTACAAGTATTTTGTATTCAGTACTATTTAGTAATATACAAAGAAACCGAAACTAGTTGATGTTCTAGCGTCACTTGTGAGTTGGTGAGGCTGTGGTGTCGTCAGATTACCGGCACAAGGTCGGTCAGCTCATTCACGGCATAATGTGTATATGCATATGAAGTAGTTGCTTGTTTATATCGGGTAAAGACTCATTGAAAAACAAAATCTAAAATATAACGGGCTACTACGGAACCCTACACTGCGGGTGCCCCGACACGCACTTGGCCGTTTTTCAGCTTCCTAAACTTCCACGAGTCACTTACCATAATCAATCAAATTGCTTTTAACGTAAAAAGAATAAGACAGCCGCCGTCCTTCTTTCGCCGCGCTCCAGAAGTCACAAGGTGCGACCATCTGCAGCCATTGTGTGCAGCTGGCTCCGTCCACAATGGACAACGATGGACAATAGTTTTGATTAAGCGACACCCCAGACCCCCCAGTCCTCAATCAGAATAAAACAGATCTAGTGCCTGATTGATAAACTCCATACTAATTGGAATTCTGTAGCGATTGTAGAATGTTAATAACTAACAAAATAAATCAAGGTGTCGGAATGTTTCGGCCACCGGATACTTTTAACGAACTGTTCGAGTGGCGGAATGTTTTCACTTTTGTTGTTCTGAAACGAGAGAAGGGTAGTTAATAAATATAAGGTAGGTAAGACGCGCAGCTACCGCCTTATAGTTATTTTGGCTTTGATTTCTGGAATTCAGCATGAAGCATGCAGTATGCCTAGTTACTACAACAGCCCATAATGTCCACTGCTGGACATAAGCCTCTCCCATGATGGGAGGAACGCATAACGAGTATGCCTAGTTATCGGGGTCAATTTGTTGCAAATTAGCTCTAGAATTTTTAAGAACTGCATCGAATTACAGGTGAACCTGTATAATTAGTTTTCTAATGCAATTCTCTAAGCAGGAAATCCTATCTTCTATAAAACGAATAGTCTTCTAATCTTCGATTAAACTCAACTAATGTCAACAGTTAAGTTCAAAACTAACTACGGATTATCGTCGGTGTTGGCTCCGATCTACTTATTGTGTAGGTTCTACATAGTACGTACTCCGCGGCGCGTGAAGCGTGAAGCGCGGCGGGAGAACAACCATTTGTATTCATTAGTTTTGCTTCTTAGTACTTACTAGTAGTCGGCGAATGTTTCATTTTCATTATTAACGTCAACATTGTTACAAGTTTTGTTTTCTTCCTAAGTTTGTGTTTAGAGATTCAAACATTTACTAACTACTAAATAGTCACTAAGGTCTATTAAAAAACTATTCTATCGTAACTTTATCTGCTGTTAACATGCCTGTATGTAATACTGCCACAGTCATCGACTGACGGTTGCTTTTGCCGAATTCAAGTATAGGTCGGAAATTATTCACTAGAACTTAGCACAGGGTTAACAAGTATCTATTTACTATCCTAGGTCATGACATTCATGGCCAACCATGGTCAACTTCAACCTTTAGCACATCATCAGCCTATAATATTCCCACTGCTGGGACACGGTCTCCTCTCAATGAGAGGGAATGGGCTATAATCCACCACGCGGGCCCAGTGCGGATTGGTAGATATCACATGTCTTCGAATTTTTGGTTCTAGAACATGCCGGTTTCCTCACGATGTTTTCCTTCACCGTTTTGAGAGCAGTGGTGATGAAATAAATTACACAAAGTAATGCGCCTGTCTGGGTTCGAACCCACAACTTACTGTTCGTAAGTCGGGGCCGCCACCACTATTCATCAAATTAATAAGCTGATGTCATCATGTTAATAAACTTTTAAAATGGTTCGAAATTTTCGTTATTACAACAGTAACGAACACACATTCTTTGACAAAATTAATCACAGGAAACGTTCGGAGATCCTATTCACCACAAATGGATTCAAATAATATTTAACTGAAATTCTTCCACAAATATAAAGCATGTCACCCTGCTAACCTTAGGGGGTGGACAGACAAAGCGGGCTCGTTGTTTGAGAGAAATAAAATTGTATTAGTAGAGTTCGGCACCAGGCGACGCCCTTGCTTTGTTCTTGTCATCCGGTGAGAGGTGAGAACAATCAAATTGAGTTAAAATCACTTGAGACGTGCACGTACCTGCGGACTGTAGGTAATGAATATTATCATTCGTACAGAAGAGTAGTCTTTGTTTAAGAATCAGCACCCCTAGCCAAGTTGACAATCTACAATCGTTAACGCTAGTAGAAAACTATTCAAATGAATGGGAATGACATCATCTCAACGTTAAATCACGTGATCAACACAAACGAATAGAAAATTCGTAGACAAGTTTACATCGTTCAAAATGATAGAATAGAATGTTATCGTTTCTACAATGTTGATCGCTAAACTCTTTGGTAGGAAGGCTCACCATAGACTAAAGTGTCGGTTTTTTCTACAGACATTAGAGAACGAGCGATCGACTCAGTCGTGTCAACTTGGCTACCAATTTAGCGCTTTCTACAATCGCTTACGCCGGGGCGTTTACGATTGTAGAAAGAGAATTGATACAAAACGTTTGTAACTTGGCTAGGCCTGCAGTTCTTTCAGCAAGGAAAACAATTTTGAGCTTACACTATCACTTACGGGGTATCTTCTGTTATTGAAAATCTGAGGTATATCCGTAAGTGACACTGTAAGTTAAAAACGTGATAGCTTAAAACAGTGTTTGAAAAAATGTTATTTATACCAAGGCCTTGCTTAGTCAAGTAGTCAAATCTTGTTCTATTTCGAAAAATAACCATTAAATAGGCATTTTCGGAGCTTTCATTGATTCAATGCGGGCTGAAATAGTCACTGAGTTACTGCAACATAGTAGGATAGTCTACTCAGGCTAGTCTACGAGACCTGCTGAGGGCTGACAAGTGGATAACGATTTGAGAGCGTGTCGTAATTTCTATAAAAGGCCGACTACTACAGCGTACAGGATAGATACAAGTATAATTATAAGTGTTTCAGTAGCTTAGGTGTGTCAGTACAATACATCTTTGACTTTTCGCTGATTGAATGTCACTTTGTTGCTTTTTCAGTACTACAGAAGCTATCCATTTTGCATCCGGCTTTCCCTAAACGTTGAATGTGTTTTAAACTCCTGACCCAACTCGTCAGCAGATGAAAACAAGTTCTGTTTTCGTCACCTTGACGCCCGCCCTGAACCTCCCCTACACCCGATGTAAAACAACAATGCTATTTCCGAGAATCAACGTGTTATTTTCGCCCACACCGCAAAAAAAACAGACTGGCTTCCCGAGTAGAAGTTTTGTTAACAAACAATATTAATTTACCGTTTCTCCTAAAACGTAGAATCTTGCAAAATGGATTGAAAACTAAAAGCACAATGACAATTATAATAAGAGCGGCCTTTCCGAAGTTGACAACGACGCAAATAGTCGTCAAATATTTACATTTAATTGACAAATTTGCATAAAAGACTATGAAATCTCGTTGATTGCATTACAATAAAACTGAAGACTGCACTGAGGTACGATTCCCCGATATTTGGGGCTACAATTCGTAGATGCATCTCGAACCACAAGCTTGTGACTATAGTGCACAGAATTGTGAACAAAATAGTTATTTGTGCAACAAGAGAGCAAAGTCGTTCTTTGTTGCGAGTGCTGATTTAGAATCCTGAGCAAGCGAAGAATCACGAGCGTAGCGAGGGATTCTAAAGTTGAATCCTGAGTGTGGCGAGGGATTCAAAGGCACGAGATACAAAAAACTTTGCTCTCGTGTAACACACATAACTTTTCACTTCAGCAGCGAGAACACTTTATGAGATAAAATAATAAACAGGAATTTATTGAAATAACTATTTATTCTGAATCAAAATAATTAACATTGTAGGTAGAGGTACCAATTCAATAAAATGGAACATTTTAAAAGTTAAAAGTAAAATTACTGCAATTCTGCAAATTAAAAGCAACAGATTTATTTGGCAACGTTATAGTTGCATTGAGTTGAGTTTGATTATCTGGGGTTAAGGTTTTTGTTTCGGTGGCGGATTGAGAAGGAACAACGGTGAACGTTGGTGACTCTGATCGGCTTTCTGTATAAGTACACTGTGCGTCGTTGGAAGTGGATGGGCGTGGGTGAGACCAAGGATTCGAGGTCGAATTCAGACTTATTGTTTACACCTTACAGATTTTCGACTTATTTTCTATTGCGTCTTCAATATAGCCTTCTGCAACCGTATTGGACTTCCGCCCGCCGTGACGTTTTAAAGTGGTGAGATCGACTCCGGAATCAGCCGAGCGTTGCCGAACTTCTCCGAAAGCAGTGTATAGCGGAGGCTCTGCCAGTTTTAAGAAAGTGGCAATTTCTCGCGGTATAGCACCTATTTTATTTAGTCCTATATGCTGTCTTGAGCATTTATTATTATGGTATTGTATGAAAAATCTGTCGGTTTTTATATTGGCTGGACGTAAATTTTGGTATTTTTCTACAATAGTTACATATTCTTCGCGTACGACAAAATACCTGTCAAGGTTCGTCTTCGTATTTTTCAATTTTACTAACAGTAATTTATCTGAATGCTGTTCGATATTATTAACTGTTAGCTGTAATAGCTCGTTATTGCGACACGCTCCACTAATTCCTATGGTCAGTATACAATCTGTAATGAACATATTACATAATTAATTTGCATAATTTAACATTTACAGCATCTTTTACATATCGTAATTAATATTTTAACAGCATTGCTAAGCCAGACTAGGATTCATTGCGCCTCCAAACATGAGTAGTAGGCAGTAAGTACCTTTATACATAACAGTCTACACACACATTGTAGTAACTAACAACATAGATTTATATTAGGTACCACTTACTTGCACTTTACAAAATTGCAGTCCGGAGCTTCATTAAGAAATTTTTCTATGTTAAGGGCCGTGAAAATTTTGGACTTTTAGCCTTATGCCCAACTGACATTCTTTTTAGATAAGATACGAGTTTTGCGTATGTTTCAATATGCACGTTATGTTTTGTTTTTAAAGTAGCTTTCAACATTGAGTAAATACTCCACATTGTAGATGATCGCCTCGTCTGTGATAAATCTAAAAAATAAGATAGCAACACCGTCTCCGAAAAACTGCTTGCGCCCTTTGTAAGTCTCCATTCATTGAAGACATGGTATGCTTTCAGATATTTCCCGCGAGACTTCTCAGGTAGGAAACTTAATTCTGCATTAATACCTTGTTGTCATTTACAACTAAACAAACGAGAAAAGAAATCTCACTAGTTCAGTTAACTGAACTGGTCAACTGAACTAGTGGGAACAAAGGGTTGTTTTAACTCTTCCGGTGTTAAAATACTGTTCTCGTCGCTAGTTTCACTCATATTTTACGATTATTTTAATATTTGTAAACTTATTCAACTCTTTACGCCAGCCACGAAATGTTATTCCCGCTCTTTTATTTAAATAAAGGCGTGTTCGGAAATAGCACCCATGATATTTTATTATTCAAAATATAAATTACGTAACATTATTAAAACTAGAAATAAATGAAATAAATATTTACAGGTTAAATATCAGTTTTATTTGCAGTAAATACTTATTTTCGTTTAAATACAACAATAAGTTAAAAATTCAATAAATTACATTAAACTACATAATTATCTTTTTGCAAAATTTCTTTAAGTTGTGTTCTTTAGTACGAAATTCCGAACGTGTTTGTCTTTGAGGTTGAATTCAAAATCGGAACTTGGAAAGGGCTGGTTTTTGTCTCTCTCTCTTTCTAATGGCGGACAAGAGATAGAGTGTGAATGTTTCGAATTGTATGATTAACCCAAGGCTGAATAAGATATTCGCGGCTTTCTGAAAACAAAAATTAAAAAGTTACTTTGTCTCACTCAGTGAGCAAAATCGCATTTTGCTCACTGAGTGAGACAAAGATTACAGCTTGACAAGTAGGGGCTAGGCCGTTTTAATGTCACTTCTTGTTGTAGTTAATGTGTTCTAGGTATTAGTAGATCGTCGTCTCTGTCACTCACGCCTGTCTCTCTTTAAACCTCGATCATCTCGATGTGTCGCATCAACTCCCGCGTACTCCCAGGTACTGTACAACACGATTGTTTGAGAACATAGACTAACAAATTGAATAGCAACTATTTGCCTTTATAGACAGATCGCTACTACGTCCTGACTTGTATGTCTATCAATTTGAAAACGCAGGGGTGATCGAAACACAACTTTGAAAGGGATTCTCGCGTTCAATTAATATGGTACGTGCAACAAGGTCTCTAAATAATTAAGTAAATAAAAAAGAGTAGGCAATAATATTATATTATACAAATTTAACGTTAAAATTCCTTTCAAAGTTTTTTCTGTATTCACCCCAGCGCTGCTGCATTTCTGTTCACCCCGTTGTACCCGGTTTACTGAGTCAGGGTGGGGGTTTAGCGTTTAGCGCTAACTCTGTATGTCGCTGACTAATAGTGTACTGATATACGTGGACTTTGGTTGTGTCTTTGAAAACTAAGAGACGTTGAAAAGTCTCATTTATAAATCATTTTATTTAACAAATATGGGGACGTAGACTAGATTTAGAAGAGTAATATTCTGTGATCCCATTCTCAGTGAGGCCACATAGCACGTAATGGTCAAGTTTGACACGTTACACCCACACTGTGGCGACAAACAAATGTAACAACACAGCAAAATGTCCTACACTGTTATTATTAAATAAAACAAATTCCGATAGTCCGTTAATTATTTACGTAAACAAAAGTATAAAATACCCTTCACGGCTTGAAGAACGACTAGGAAGTCGAGAACTTGTACGAAAACAAAACAGAACTCGCTCAAAGTTCAAACAACTGGTAATTATACCGACAGTAGGTATCTACTAATTAGCATAAAACTATGAATTATATCACAATCATGAAATACTGAATGATTTATACCTTTTTGTTTGTTCCCTTCGTAATAGTTTATTGATATAAGTATTAGATCATAAGTCCAAGGGCCAAGGTTGAAGGAACGAGTTCAAACTAATGGTTTTGTAGACACCATGTTATTTATTTAAACTTCATGTAGAATAGTGGTACCAGTCAACCTTTGGGTTTAATAAGAAAACATAGTGTTAGGGTACAAAATAAGTTGAGAGGATCCGGCAACTGGGTCTCGAGGTGGCATTGCACAAGTCCGAGGCCATGTGCTTTCATGGGCCTCGGAATGCGCCACCTCCGGGATCCATACTCACGGTAGGAGGGGTATCCATCGGTGTCGAGTCGACTTTGAAGTACCTAGGACTCGTCCTCGACAGCCGGTGGAACTTCGTTGAGCACTTCCGACGTTTGGCCCCCAAACTGGAACGGACTGGGGCTGCCTTCAGGCGGCTCCTGCCCAACCTGGGGGGGCCGAACGCCTCCTGCCGGAGGCTCTACGCGGGAGTCGTGCGGTCCATGGCCCTTTACGGGGCCCCGGTGTGGGCGCGTTCCTTGAGGCTGCGTGCAGCCCACTATCTGAACGCGCCCCAAAAGGTGGTAGCCGTAAGGCTGGCCCGTGGGTACCGCACGATCGCCCGCGAGGCGGCGTGCCTCCTTGCCGGACTGCCGCCATGGGATCTGGAGGCGATAGTCCTCGCGCGCCTGCATGAATGGCGCGCGGAGGCGCTTCGCCGGGGGGAAAATCCGCTGCCGCGACTAATTGTCGCTCAGCGGACAGACTTCCGGCGGGATCTCATGGCGACATGGAGAGAGCGACTGTCGCAACCCCGTGCAGGGCACGCCACGATAGTGGCGATAAGTCCCCTCTTTGAGGAGTGGCTGGAGAGACGCCACGGCGTCCTCACCTTCCGCCTGACGCAGGTCCTCACCGGACACGGTGTTTTCGGGAGGTTCCTGCACCGAATCGGGCGGGAGGAAACGCCCGGGTGTTTCCATTGCGAGGATCGACCGGAGGACACGGTGGAGCACACGGTGGAGGTGTGCCCCGCGTGGGCGGAGCACCGCCGTGTCCTCGAAGCGGCGATTGGCGGCGGCGACCTCTCGCGTCCGGCCCTGGTGCAAGCCATGGTCCGGAGCGAGACGGAATGGGACGCGGTCACCTCCTTCTGCGAAGCAGTAATGCTAGAGAAGGAGGTGGCGGAACGTGAGAGGGAGAGAACCTCACAGCGTCCCGGCCGCCGCGGGAGACGCCCCGGGCGTCGGGGGCCACCACGTGGCCCCCGGCCACCGTAGGCGCGAGCCTGTGGACGGTGGGCTATGGGCTAGCTCGCCGTCCGTCCGTCTCATGACGACAGGCCGTGTCGACGGCGCGTTCGTGTTCCACGCGCGCCTCAAAGAGAGTCAGCAATAGGAAGGGGTCCGCAAGGACCGATGCCTGCCGGGGTTGCGGGACTGTTCGAAAGAGATACCGTGGCCCCGGAACACAAAGGGCGATGAAGGAACATGGATGGGTTTTAGTCAGTAAAAGTCTGACACTCCCTCCTGCTCCGCCCAGAGCGGGAGAAGTCATTTGATGATTTCCCATCCGAAAAAAAAAAAAAAAAAAAAAAAAAAAAAAAAAGGGTACAAAATAATGTCTAAAAAAACTTCTTGTTAACGAGAGTTTAGATTTGGAACTAGATTGATACTAATACACACGGATAAAATAAACTAATAGATATTTTATTAAATACCAAAAATTCAAAAGAAAATAACAAGAAACCCAATAATAATTATTATGACTAAACTTCAACTTGACAGCTAATAGGAATAGGTTGTGTATGGGCTTATAGTAGCTGTTAGGAATACTAGCAGTTAGTAGTAAGTTTAACACCAAGTTCTGAAGTCGACAAAACAAAAACCTCAAGTGTGATGGAATCAGTAAAAAACACAACAAACATTTCTTTCACAGGAAATAAAAACCAAAGAGTCAGGTTTCTTTAGTTGAAATATCAAAATGGCCTTAATTGACCCAGATGTAAAAAAAATATTCAGTCAGTTTGATAGTCAGTCGGTAATATAAAAAAAGGTAGATAAAAGATATTAAGCTAAAAGTCAGCAATTTAATACACGTGTAATAATTTTAATAAATAGAGTTTAATAGGCTTTATTATGATTAATTAATTTAAAAATATATACGTGTACTCCCACGCTGAAGAATTTGGTAACTCTGTTTTGATATTGCGGTCGTTGTGGCTATCTCCTTCAGCTTCGACTTTCGGTATCTTGATTCAGTCGTGCAAAGCGATGGCAAAATAAATTAAGCACAGAATCAACATTGGATAGATGAAATGGCGACAGGTCTCGGGAACAATCTGCGACTTCCGCAATTCCCTTCAACTCAAGGGAAAAATTTATAACCATGGTTAGATTTGCTGACTTCTATGGATCCGAATGCTGGGCTACAAAAGGGATGAATGAAAGGCAATTGCATGTGGCTGAGATGAAAATGCTGAGATGTGTGGTGTAACGAGAAGTGTCGCCGCGCCGGTTAACCTGACTTCATCTGCCTTATCTTCTAACTGTGTTATGGTCCGCTTCCAGTCTTACTGGTTGCAGCTGCATACCAGTGTTATCCACCGGCAGCGACGTGCAGTCGTCTACCAGGCTGGGTAGGCCACGAAATAATGATAGCAAAAAAATAAAACGCGCAACTCCACAACGTCCGTCGCTCTACATAATTATGATGGCCCTCAAAGTAGTCACATTTATTGATTTATAATATTTGAAAATAAGCCTGTAAAAACAAAAGTTATAAATGCAAGAATTCAAGAACTCACCTCATTATTCAAGGTTCAACTCACGATTTTCTAACGATGCAAACCGAAGAAAGATTCTGCCACCTCAAATATCTTAACCAAGTGAGTGGGTGATAGTTACAGAACAGGTCACTTGCAAGATATCCGAAGCGGCCTTTGAAGGCCCTATTTCATTGTGATTCGCATGTATAAATATATTTAATAAGTTAACTATGGATTTGAAATCTGTAAAAAAATCAACTCATTTATAAATTAAATCTACTCGCCTATCCTTTTTCAAATATGATTTTAAGACCTCGTCATAAAAAGTAGGCTTGCGTCGTAGTTCGACCATTAATTCTTTTTCTATAGAAATTAAAGATAGATTTGTGAGTCGTTGCTGACTTTGTGTGTTTCGTAAATAGGTGTGGATACGTTTTAAGGACGAAAATGAACGTTCTGCCGATGCGCTGCTTGCTGGGATAGTAACAATAAACTTCGCCAAACGCAAAACTTCTGAAAAAACTTTATCTAAGTTACTTTTATACAAATTTTGAATGATATCATATATGCTACAATTCGCAAATTCAGGCGATCTATAAATACAGCGCAATTCATTTTTTAATCTATCAAAATTAAAATTTGCCTGATAAGTATTAGTGAATTCTCTGATTTCTTTTTCAGGGAATTGTTCACTATATTTACTAAAATTCTCATAAGAAAGTAACTCAAAGAATTTCAAATTTTTTATATTCATATAACGATCTCTTAATTCGGTGAGTACATTATCAATAATTTCGTTAAAAATTCGCCGATAGTGTATTTTTATATTATCGACATTGCGCTTTCTTTTGGGTGGTCCGGTTATGAGGGCAGTTGCATCATAATTGTTCTCGAACTTGTCTCTGTAACGAGCTAAAAATGACTGGAATTGTTTTATCTTTTTAACACAATACGCGATGTCACAAGTTTTTTTCTGTATAATGTCGTATAAAACATCGGTTTCAGCAAAAATATCCGCGAAGGTTTTTAAAAAAAAAATTAATTCAAATTCTTTCATGTTAAATAAAAATGAAGTGACTTGTGACAATGTATCACCATCCCAGTGTTGTGTATTTTCATTCATTTCTTCAAACAACTGGAGGAGGTGTGTGGACTCGTTTTTAATTATATTTAACGTGCGCGAGTGATATGTCCACCTTGTTTCCGCGACACGAGGCAGCTTTTTCATAACGGCAAAGTCGTTATAATACGCCATTCGTTTCGTACTTATATATATATATTATACAAAAAAAGCGTTTGGTTTCAGGAACCCGTTCAAAAGATTTCGATAAAACTAAATTTAATACATGTGCGGAACACCAAACATACATAGCTTGCGGACATTTTTGCCTCACCAAAGCCTGTACGCCGTTAATTTGAGAGGATAAAACTGCTGCCCCGTCATAAGTTTGTGCAACTATTTTAGAATGACAATCTAAGTTTTCTAAAATTTCCAAAATTATAGAACTTAAAGCTACAGCGGTCCGATCCGCGCTGACATCTACGTATTTAATAAATCGATCCACTACTTCGGAATCACGAAAATATCTTAAAATCAGAACTAATTGTTCTCGGCCGCTTATGTCCGGTGTTTCATCCACCATGACAGCAACATAATCGGACTGTTTAATTTCGTCTTTAATAATATCACTCATCACAGATGCAACGCTCGAGATCAAATCATTTTGCGTTCTGTTCGACATGCCCGTGAATGAGGTACTTGCATTTTGTAAGTGGGTTTCTAAAACTCCATCATACTTTGCTAATAAATCTACTGTTTCTAAATAATTACCTCTATTCATTGATGATAATGATTCATCGTGGCCGCGAAAAGCTAATTCTTGTTTTCCCGGAAAGCATACGACATCGATCAGTCTTTGAAAAATATTTCTATTCCTATCTACTTTAGAATTATGCCTTTCTATATCTAATCTTAACTGGCTGTTAATACTAGTTTCAATACGTGATTTACCAAATGTATTTAACTTTAAGCAAGCCTCTATATGTTTTTCTGATAGGTCATGCTTTTTGCCCGAGGAATGAAAATTATGCAAATCAATAAATCCCTCACTCCACTTACTGGAAGTATTAAACAAAATGCACGGAAAACAAAATAATTTATTTGTATGTATACAGCCACACAGCCAGGTAAATGTTGCATAATTTTGAGGATTGAAATGACGAGTACGCGCTGGATTACCATATTTTTGGATTAATTCTCGTAATTCGGGTACACATCTACCTTTAGACACAACTTGAAGCTTGTCATTATACGATAATAGAGAAAACTTATTGCCTTTAACTTCTAACAAACACACATTATCAGCACAAACTTCACAAGTAAACACCATTGTTAGGTGAATAAACAATTAATACACAACAAAATTAATATTTACACTACTGTTACTGTTAAATGTACGTTTTCTGTTTCAAAACAAATGTGTAAATAACTTAATATGTTAAAATTAAAACATTCAAGATCGCGATATAAATTGCTTGTCACAATGAAACAATAATGGCTTCCTTCAGAAAAATATAATTTCTAATTTGTCGATGGAAAAATACGACCAAATAAAATTGCATCATTTTCATATCGAGTTGGTTCACAACAGTGATCAACAAAATTTTGTAGGATAATACGAAATTCCACTAATTTATATTTAATTTGGAAAGGAACCGGAACCAACCCTGCTTAGTGCATTGCTGCACGGTAGCCCGCGAAATTCAAATTTCCTCACGTTTTTTGCAATTTGCAGGCCAGTGCTAGGTTGTATGTTGATGATTATATGATTTGCGGCTGTAAGACGTATGTAGTCACATTTTAATCAACATACAACATAGCACTGGCCTGCAAATTGCAAAAAAACGTAAGGAAATTTGAATTTCGCGGGCTAAAGAACATCCACCTTGAATCCTGGCCTTGTGTTGTAGCAGCCAATCATAGCCCAGCTACACTCGCAGGAGTTACCGCCCACAAATGGCTGCAATCTATACATGTGTGCGGTTCATACACACGAAAATATGCACCAATGTGCCGCTGTGTGCGTAAATTTATCAATGGGATTAAGGCGAGTGGATTGCTTGCCTATAAGATGCGTCCGGCGGGTGAGCGTCGAGCTTCGTAGCAACTTCCAGTACAGTGTTTGTTACGTAACACGGGCGCGAAAAATTGCTATAAGTATTCGAACAGGAGTTAGAACTTTTTTTAAATATTTTGTACAAAGTGTTAGTTTATTACATAGTTCATTAGTTATAATAATTCCCCCAGTTGGTAGGGTAGGCTTGGTCTAATTGCCTCTTCGTTGCGCACGCCCATGTCCACCGGTGTCTGTGACCTCGTTGTGATGGTATAACACCGACTTACCTTACTTTATAGTAGCGTTATCTGCTGCTTGATAATAAGTAATGCAAATAATAATGCTGCATCTGATAATTTGCAGTAATCAGCTGCAATGATAGAGCAAGACAATGACGATCGAGTTCGTCTTTGTTTTTAATCAAATGTCCCAATGATATCGCTGTGTTGCAATATTAATTATCTGGGATATATAGAATAATTTAATAATTTCCACGAAATCTTTATTAATCTATCTTCTATATAAATAAAAACAAAAGGCCTGACTGACTGACTGACTCATCAACACCCAGCCCAAACTCTTGGACCTAGAAAACTGAAATTTTACACAGTGGTTCCCTTTATATTGTAGACAAGTTATAAGGAAGGATTTTTAAATATTCAACCCTTAGGGGAGTTAAATAGGAGATTAAAGTCTATATGGAAAATCATCAGTTTTAATGTTACGATCTTCAAATTTTGTGTTTAGGCTGATGATTAAAAATTAATTTATACATGTCTCAGCGTTTGTCATAATACCACCCCCGAAGGGGTTAAAAAGAAGAATGAAGTTGTTTATGGAAAGTCCTTAATTTTCGAATTAAAACTCACTAAATTTATTATCTAGGCTTATGGTTGGAAGCTAACGCAACGGTGTTGTTAGAATTTCAATCCTTAAAGGGGTGAAAAAGGGGATGAAATTTTGTTTTTAATTAAAGTTCTTAATATTTTAGGTTAAAATCACTAATATTTCGGCTTATGGTTGGAAAATAACACAACGTACATTGTTGTTGTTTTAATTAATTTTTTTTTTATTTCAACCTAACACTCGGTAAAAAGGGGATGAAGTTTTGTGTTTATGTTGTTCATTCGCTAAATTTAAAATTCAAATCTTCTAAATGTATAAAAGAAGAAACTGACTGACTGACATATCAACGCACATCCCAAATCGCTGGGTCTACAGATTCCAAATTTGGCAAGTAGGTTCCTTATGTGGTCTAGGGGTGCACTATGAAGGGATTTTTCAAAATTCACCTCCTAAGGGCGTAAAACAGGGCTCCATAGTTTGTTGTATGGGGAAACAAGATTAAGTAAGACTGTTTTATTCGAAACTTCACAGGACCTTCCTATCGATAAATGAGTTAACATTTTTTGTGTTTCAGGTTTTTTCAGAATTCAACTCCTAAAGGGGGAAATGGGGTAACAAAGTCTGAAAATCAACATCGGTATTGTTTGTATGGTATATCGGGTCGGGTGTGTTACAAAAACAACGATTTTAAGATTTAATGTGGCGGACCTGAAATACTATCATCATCCCCTGTTGGGGTGCGATGGGGTTGAAATGTCTAAAAATCAGTATGGGTGTCGATACCGAGGTTATCAGGGGTGCTGATTACGAATATGGCATTTATTTTGAGATCCAGAAGATTCCCGATTCGACTTCTATACAGGGTTATTGTTGATTTATTGTGATGATTGTGATAACGATGATGATTATTGTGATAATGATGATGATGATTGAGATAATGATGATGATGATTGTGATGACGATGATTATGATTACGATGATAATGATTGTGATAACGATGATGGTGATTGTGATAGTGATTGTGATTGTGATAGTGATTGTGATAGTGATGGTGATTGTAATTGTGATAGTGATAGTGATAGTGATAGTGATAGTGACAGTGATAGTTATGGTGATTGTGATTGTGACAGTGATAGTGATTGTGATAATGATGGTGATGGTGATTGTGATTTTGATGATTATAATTGTGATAGTGATTGTGATAGTGATAGTGACATTGAAAATGATTGTGATGGTGATTGTGATTGTGACAGTGATGGTGATTGTGATTATGATGGTGATGGTGATTGTGATTTCGATGATTATAATTGTGATGATTATGAAATTTGGCACATAGATAGTTTATGACCTGGGTTGGTAGGTTTATGTAGGATACTATTTATCCCTTTTATATGATCCCGTGGGACAGTTACTGTACTTCAAGCGGGTGAAGCCGCGGGCAACAGCTAGTAATCAATATTATTAAAGATTTCGCGGAAGATGAGGAAATGAATTAGCATAGAATACCGTGAGTGTGACAACTTTTCCTTAACTTCTTGATTCGGTGTGGTGGTCGCAAGCACGAGTGCTGTGCGCCCGCGCCGCGCGGTGTCTACGCTCAATCCAAGTGGTGACTTCATTAATAGTGGGCAAGGTGTTGCTGGTTTTCATATAAAAATACAGGATTACATAGATAGAATTATGAAACAGACAGAATGTGAGTGAACTTAGCTAACTGGTTTGCCTATCCCTGCGGGGTCGGCGTGGTATTGTAATAATTTAATCAGTACTAAAGCAGAGCCAGTATTTTTGTACTCATTTAGTTTAATGATGGCGAGTGGCGTCCCACCATAGCATTGCGTAAGCGCTAAGTACATACTATATCCTAGGATTTGGATATTTATAATACCTGGAAATTCGTAGTTTGAGGAAACTTTAATTCAAATAGCAACAGATGAGAAATTCTTCCGTCGGGTTCAGTGAGGCAATCAATTTATTATCATAACTGTTATTAAATATAACAGGAAATTGAGTTCTAAACGAATTTACCTGTAGGTACATTTCACAATGTGATGTGATGTGAACAATACAAAATTGAACACGAGGATAAAATATGAGAATTATAATTCAGATGTCATAAGTTGGTATGTTATGTTAAAAACCAATTAGTTATGAAATTCTTTGGATCTGTCTTCATTACTGAAATACTGCCATTTATCATTAATCGCTTAACATACAAACAAATAGCATTAAAAAAAACTAAGAGAACCTACCTTAGACCTTTTAGGATATGCATAATCAGCCTATAGTGTTCCCACCGCTGGGCCACACGCCTGAGAGGGAGTGGGCTGCAATCCTCCATCACGCAGGTCCAATCCGGGTTGGTACATGTCACATGTCTTCAAATGTTCGGTTCTAGAACATGCCTACGATGTTTTCTAATGCGGTTTTGAGAGCAGCAGTGATGAAAGAAACTACGTAAAGTAACTTGCTTCTCGACTTGTGGCTGATATCGACATGCTCCCAGTGAGTGCGTATGCGGAAGTGAATCCTAACTGCTTCCTACAAACAGGGAATAAAGTCAACTACACACAAAGTACTTTCCCCAACTTATTCAAGGTGAACACGGCTTTACGTGTCTCCTCCAAACTTTTAGCCAATTATGAAGTTTAAATAATACAAGAGAGCTATCGATGAGTTATCATATCGTAGGGCTTAACAAACTAAATGGAAGTTAATAAATAACCAGCAATTTAAAGTTTTACCAAGGGCCTTGGTTCTTAATTTCCAGGACATTATTGTGTATATCTGTAGTATATAGTGTAGTGTTGTTTACTATAGAATTGTTCCGTAAAGTTACTTCTTTACTTCAGCTTCTGGGCAGTCAAAATGCTCCTGCATCGCTCACTCTGTCGGCAAAAATACTTTTATGTGGCATAATTCTATACCTGTATTATATGAATAGGCACCTTAACAAACGTAAGTATAGGCACCTTAACAAACGTAAGTATAGGTACAAAGGTGTAGAGGTAGACCGTCTTTTGGAGTTATAACTTCGGTTACATCTTATAAAGTTCGTCTGATATCGGATATGTGATCACATTCCCGCTGACAAATCTCTCCAGACTTAATATCGGTGAAGCGATTTCGCGACTTTAGGTTTAACTTTATAAATTGAAACAAAATGAGATGTCATACATTAGCTCGCGTTATTTAAAGAGACAGTGACAAATACACAGGACGTCTGGTTATAAAGAAAAAATAATTAAAAATAGCATTCTATTATCATCTACCATTATTAGTTGAATACTAGTATTTTATGTGGAACAATAGCGGCAACCGTTGCTTGACCTTGAGGATCGACCCGTGCGAAGAGAAGAAAATACAACAGTGATTGGAAGATTTGGCCTTTGAGAGAGATTGCTCCCGACACGTAGACACGTCCCGAACTGATATCGATAATACGACAAGCGAAGAACAATTGATACGACAGCGGAGTGCTGCAGACCAACGATTTCGTATCGCCCGATAAGTCAGAAAATGTCCGCAGCGATTGGTGTACTACAATGTGCAGTTAAAATAACTAAATAGAAAAACATATCTGAAATAGGGCTATTGTACGTTATTATAATTTTTTGGTATATCCAAACGCGAAATCGTGAAATAAAATCTGCTGCTCGTGGTACTCGTATGATCGCAAAAGGCGATATATTCGCGATAGTTGGTCCTATAGACCCATAGTAACGGTAGCATAATGCAAAACGATTGCAAATATTGACATTATTATAGTCCTCATGATGGTTTTCAGTCACAGAGGACAATGTCAGCGGAGAGTAGCCATCGACGTAGGAAATATTATAGTGTACAAGCATGTACGCAGGACTCTTTTATCCCTTTCTTTCAAAGTCCATGGGAGGACAATCCAACGTGAGACCGAAGAGATATCAGGAATCTGTCTGCCATTAATAAGACTAATGCAATACTGGTATTCACCTGCATCTGGTTAGACTGGACCCCAACATATTTGGGCAATTCAGGCAGATGATGATCAGACTAATACAAATCCGTCGCCATCAATTGTCAGTATTAACCATTGTATCATCCAAGGCTCCACACTTGCCGACATACGTGAACTACATCAATACGTGTACTTGTCGGTCTGTTGTAAGGCTTTTATCCAACGATTAGTCGGCCGTGTGTCCCGCCAACGTCTCAGGAACACTCGGAGTCCGGCCGGGTGCCGCCGGCGGCTGTAAGCTCAGCTACCGAAGTGTCGAGCAATATTTATTGGACCCGGCTCCGACGGCACCAGTTTGTGCGCAACTTTTATTTTCTATTGCTGTGATGTTACGTCAAAGTCGATAAGTAACAAAATGTGTTTGTTTCAAAAGTTTTCATTGATAGTGGTTGTAGACTATGCTCCACCACTTCAAGCTTCCCAGCTAGACAGAACACTCGGAAGTAGAGAAGGGCTGGCGTTTTGGGGGACTCTCAAATTTTATGCAATTTTGACTTTCAAAATGTGAACTGATTCTCCGTCTAATTTTAACAAATGACTTTCTATTTTGATTTAACCGACTTCAAAGAGAAGAGAGACAATCGGGATGCTGCATTTTGCGGTCACCAAACTATTTGCTAAACATTGTGATTACGGTAACAATACTCTACAACCATTCTTTGAACTATTTACAAAGAGGCTTATGCCTTAGAAATGTAAATCGATTTATTGCAACAACCAAAACCCAGCTTCATAACCGAAAATAAACTATTTTTCACCGTTTTTCATTTATTAGAAACTTCTTTCAATAAATCTGTAGCCGACTGCACAACGTTCGCTGACTATAATATCTTCGTCCTCCTCGTACAGCGAGTCGCTCCACAGCACCGCAGTAATGGCTAATGGCGTATAAAACCGGCATAAACATTAACATTTGTCGTTAACGGTGTAACTCGGCAAATTATGGGGCTTGGCTAAATCTTGGGGATACTGTTATGGCAAGAGTTTCACACAGGCTTATCTGTAACTAGGTAGGGACTGAGCTTGTGTGGATTTTAGAAATATGTAGGTGCCTGCGCACGTTCGCTTTCATTTTCTCCCCTTTCCGATTTCTCTCCTTCAAAGGAATTACTTTTTTTCTTTTATGATTTTTAACAAAACATAAAATGCCACAGCGCAGCGCTCCAACAGGGCACAAATCGGAGTATGGATTGCTACTGAGAAATTTCTGATGGAATAACTCAATAAAACTTTTGCCTACCTGAGAATGGAACCTAATTCCTCATTTTCAGCAGTATAAATAGACTCAGTCTTAGTTTACGAATGTTAATCATCAGTCCAGTAATATTAGCTTATTCATAGCATGGAGTCATGAATTGTGTACACCGATAATATTTCTTTAACGTGTTTACCTCATTTGGCTCACCACCGCCCTGTTCGTCGCCAGAGACAGCTGCCAACTTTCTTTATTCCAGCATTACTGTTTTTACTTATTTGATAAATGATAACATTTGTAACTCCTTGCACATGTCGCTAATACCGGCCAACTATATTAATAGCTTGGTCTCGTGTTTGCCAAACACCTTGGATATTGGTTCGATTTGGTTAAGCTTTGAATCAACGATATGTTTAGGAGTTGCTTGTTTTATTGGCGACGATCGTATTGTTCTTTTTCTCCGGGCCAGTACATATTGCTAAATTATATGATAACCAACAATAATGACATCAATTTCTTGTTTCTACATTCTTAATTGCAGTTTTTATTAAAAAATAGCATCCACCATATTGATTTTGTTTTCATAAAATGTGGCCTATTACCCGGACAGTAATGACTAGTGACACCTACTACATCAAACTCGACTCAATAGTTTAGCGCTAAAGTGGATTATAAAAATGTAACAAACATATCTATGTTTGTTACATTAAAAAATCAAAATCAAAAATCTAAGCTAGTCGGGGATATGATGGGGCTAGACAAAGTGCCATATCCTATAAGCAGTAACGCCGACGGAAATATCAAAATGTTAGATTGACATCATAAGCTATCGAAAACATTCGCCATCTTTCATCTCGGGCTCTAGGGTCTAAACAAGTTCTTTCATTGGTTCCCTCCGCAACCACTGGCGTAAGACACGTGTCGATTGAGTGTGTGGCAGTTAGCAATTAGTTATATTATTACCGAATATATCTAATAATACTAGCTTGTGCCCGCGACTTCGCCCGCGAGTCCTGCAATTGCCCCGCGGATCGTACTACCGGGATATAATGTACATTCAGTCAAAAAAGTATCGGGAATGGATGATTTGTTTATGGTTCCAAATTCAAATTTTTGTTTTTTTGTAGTTGTTAGATTGGCACAACTGTTTTCCATTTTGGCGCGGAGTTTGAGTTGCATCTGTTATTTATATTAAATACAGTGCTGGTTTTAGTAATATCATATATAGTGTGTATTGCGAATTTCATAATGGACAAAAATATCGAACAAAGAGTTTGTCTTAAATTTTGCATCGCCAATGGAATTTCGTGTTCGGAGTCACTGAAAATGTTACAGAAGGCTTACGGTGAATCGACTTTATCAAAAACTCGTGCTTATGAGTGGTTCAAAGCGTTCAAAAGCGGTCGAGATGTGATGGAAGATTTGCCTCGCTCTGGTAGGCCGTCAACGTCTGCAACTGAAGTTAACATCGCAAAAGTGAAGAAAATAGTGACTGAAAATCCCCATTCAACTCTGAGAGAGATAGCCGCCGAACTTTCTGTATCTCACGAGGCGATCCGTACCATTTTAACTAATCATTTGGGTATGAAACATGTTGCTGCTCGGCTAGTCCCAAAAGATCTGAATTTTCTCCAAAAACTCAATCGCATGAAAGTCGCTGAGGACATGCTAGAACGAGTCAGTTCGGACCCAACATTCATGAAACGCATTGTTACTGGTGACGAGACGTGGGTTTACGAGTTTGACATGCAAACTAGTCAACAAGCTTCGGAGTGGCGCCTTCCAACTGAACCGAAAACGAAAAAACCACGCCAAAGTCGATCAAAAGTCAAAGTCATGTTGACTGTTTTCTTTGACTATCGCGGTGTTGTGCACTCTGAATTCTTACCGGAAGGTCTAACGGTAAATAAAGAATATTATTTGAGCGTTATGCGGCGTTTAAGAGAGCAAATTCGACGAAAAAGGCCAGATTTGTGGAAAGAAAATTCTTGGATTTTGCACCACGACAATGCGCCTTCGCACAAGGCTATCATTGTGAACGAATTTTTGACCAAACACTCAACAAATACCATCCAGCAACCACCATATTCACCAGATATGGCTCCTGCTGACTTTTTTCTTTTTTCTAAACTCAAATTACCACTACGTGGCACCCGTTTTCAATCGATAGAAGACATAAAGGAGAATTCGCGGCGAGAACTGAACTCAATTGCGGAAGCAGCGTTTAAAAAATGTTTTGATGAATGGATTATTCGTTGGCGCAAGTGTATCGTTTCTAATGGAGCATACTTTGAAGGTGATCAAATAAATTTGGATGATCAGACATTTTGTGTATTATTGATCTTTTCCCGGTACTTTCTTGACAGAGTAGTATTCTATGTATATATTTTTTGGCGTGAAAGAGTAACAAACGTCCATACGTTAGTAAGATTTATATAATAGTGGTAAGATATTACAAAGAATATCTTAAATCACCACGTCATATAAGGTTCAAACTCCACGACCCTCAGAAACAAGATCGAATGTCTTCAAAAAAATGATTGTTTACGAAAGTAATAGTTCTAAGAAACAAAGAAAAGTAACTCATTGTCATCATAATTCGTCATGACCACTGACTGACCACTTTCTGTGACGCGTCAGTTTTATAGAGAAATGACGCGATTTGAAAAGAATTACCATTACTGTATCAATAGGGAAATCAGGTTGTTTTCCGTAGGTACGTACCTACTTATAGGTGTATTAAGTAAATTGGAGAAGTAGGTACCTACACGCAATGAGTAAGTGCGGTGGTCACAGGTCATCCCTTCATACACCATTCAAATCCTTGTTTCCAGTCGATGTTACTTCCACTTAAAGATGTCTTTACTTTATGCTTGTGTTCATTAGGCTGATTTCAGAATGACTAAGTACTGATTAAAATGTAATAAAAATGTTACAAGTTGGCCATCACAACTAGGGTTGCCACCTTTATTTTGAACAAATATAGTATTTTTCCCAAAAAAGTTGCTGGGAAATTCAAGGAAAATAACGTACACATTTATTTTTAAACATAAGTAATTTATTTTTCCAATTGAATAAATTTATAGGAATCTGAACAATTAAAATTCATATGAAAATAAATTACTTACAATGATTTTTTCATAAATAAACAGATGCTCTAATTCTTTCTTCTTTCCATTTTACATTTATGAGGGAAAAAAATATTTCCGTGAAAGCGGAAGGAATATTTGTCAATTTTGTATCTGTAATTCTGTACCTACCTTTGCTTTGCCAGTTTTCAGCTGTGTTTTTGGATAAAACACCTCTTCTTCGCTTATTTTTGAAATAATTTTATTTACAATATTATTTCTGAATAGAAATGATTAACATTTGATGCCCCCGTGCAGCGCTGCGGATACGTTCCAGACTTCCAGTCACAGTTAACATTAAAAGCGCGACAGTTGAATTAGGGATAACAATATAGTATTTTTCGTACTATATTATTTTTCTATAATAAATAGTACAATTGACTGAAATATAGTACGATACTACTATAGTACGGGTGGCAACCCTAATCACAACATAACCAGTTGTAGTTTAAGTATTTTTTCCAAAGACATAAGTAGGTATTTTGTTTTCAACAAACAGTAGAAAAACAATCAACTGCAGCTTTTGTTTGTGGTCAAATAATTAAGTATTAAGTACTCTCTTATTAGACATACCCTCGCGATTATTTCACCACTTTTGGAAACCATTCCCAATAAATTACAACATTACCAGGGTTAAAAATATCTGACACAAATATACCTGGTGTGTTTTTATGCAGTTGAAACATCTATATACATACATGAACTCATGCCTTTTTCCCACGAGGATAGGCAGAAACCACAGAACCCCACGATCTACGATCGACGACGCCTATTACGATCCTTCCATACTCGAGTTGCAATATCCGTTACATTTAAAGTTATGGTGGTAAGCAAGCTACAAGTTCAACTATATACACGGTTATTGACACTGTCAAGGTATTCCACCTTTAATAATTTCACGTTTTTAAATGAACAGGTAAAAAAAACGAAGGAAAATCTGTCGAGCTAGTACTTAATTCAAAATAACTCGAATACGTTTTTTGAATAATTTCCATTCGTTGTCTGTGGACGCCTCAGATGTTTGCGATTATTTTTGAATCGCTAATTAACTTTTATTTTGTTTTTTGTTGCCTACCATAAAATTAAAAATTAAATAACGGTTTTTCAATACCGAGTTTATGCTAAAAATATTTTTCTTAATATTTTTGGTTAAATTTTTGAAAAAAAGACGTGGACTGATCGAACAATGGGGTCAACAAATAACTGTAGCCCCTTTTTTTTTTTTTTTTTTCGGATGGGGAATCATCAAATGACTTCTCCCGCTCTGGGCGGAGCAGGAGGGAGTGTCAGACTTTTACTGACTAAAACCCATCCATGTTTCTTCATCGCCCTTTGTGTTCCGGGGTCACGGTATCTCTTTCGAACAGTCCCGCAACCCCGGAAATAACTGTAGCCTTATTTGTGTTTTGCCTCACCTATAAGGTACTTATAGCATAATAGTTAGATTAGCATGATATTTTAATTGGGATGACGTATGCCATTGGTTTTGATTCTAATTGACCCACTAACGAGTTAGCGGAGGCCGGAGGGTAATGTTTGGGCTTAATCGAGGACGTCTTGACCTGTCACAGTTTTGTAATACTTGTAGGTGGATTGTTTACTTCCTGTGTCAATATTGATGACAGCTGTTACGGGTAGTCTGCAGCCCGAAGGTCTGACAAACACTAGACTTATCAAGAAGTATCGTCTAACCCAAAACTAGGCTGTGGAGGTCGGATAAGCAGTCGCTCCATGTAATAAAATACTGGACTGGTGAGACTGGACCGAACATCGGAACATAGTTGGGAAAAAGGTGGCTAATAATGATCTATGAAGATATAATAATGAATCACCTAAACTCTTACAATAACAAACTACATATTTCATGGAATCCTTATTTCTTTGTTTGAAACAGCATAATGTAACAATCTGAACATGATCTTGCAAGTAATACGTAACGTAATGACAGCACATTAAACGTGACGGGTGCCATCTGATTAAGGAAAACAGCGCTTGATTGGCTTATGTAACGACGTAGGTATGTACTATACTACGTACTTTATATACCGGTTACTGTATTATTTACGAGGGTTATTTATTTTATTAATCATCTAGGGATAAGGACAACGGAGCTGCGGGACTGTTCGAAAGAGATACCGTGGCCCCGGAACACAAAGGGCGATGAAGGAACATGGATGGGTTTTAGTCAGTAAAAGTCTGACACTCCCTCCTGCTCCGCCCAGAGCGGGAGGAGTCATTTGGTGATTTCCCATCCGAAAAAAAAGGGATAAGGGCAAGAGAATGATGATCTAGGTAAAAAGGAAAAATGTACCAACAACAGGTGTTTTGTTTATACCCGTTGAAAAAAATCCATGTGGGGGGGGGGGGGTAAAGAATGATCGACTGAACACGTGTTAACCCTTATATAAGAAACGGAGAGAATATACCGGTTTTTGAAAGTTAATCGAGATCAGTAAACCTGCTGACATGTTATGACTTGTTTTGAATAATGATTAAACACATCGATTGAATAACCTGTTAATATGACCTTTGAAAACATCAGCGTTGGGTTTTAACCCAACGCTGATGTTTTCAAAGGTCATAGAGAGAGAGAGAGAACAGAAATGAGTTTTAACTCATTTCTGTTCTCTCTCTAGCAAATGATGGTTCTGAGCAACAGAAAAATCTAGGAACATTGAAAAGTGCGGTTCCGTGTTGTTAGAGGAGGCGCAACCCAAATTTTGCGTTTTTATTTAATATTTTGCATTATCAGACCTACCCTCTTTGAGAGGCAGTAAACCGCATGCCAGCTCTAAACGCTTTCGATTTTGTAGCTCTAAGACACGCCGCGTTCCTGAGATGACGATTCCTTTACCGTTTTGAAAGCAGTGACGACGCAATAACACTAATAGGGAATATGCAAGAAATACAAAACTCTTTTATTTATTAAAAATGCCTTTTATTGGCGCATGAAAACATTGTGGTACACTTGTTTAAGTTTCTAAAACATCACTATTTTACAATTTATTGTTTAATGTAGCACGTTTTTGGTGTAACGGAACGCACTCTCAAAACGCGTCGTCCTCGATAACGCCGTTAGTGACGTCAAAGTCTACGTGTCAAAAAAACACTTTTATTTGAAAATAAATTAAAGTTACACTAAGATTTTATTATAATGTAGTTATTGCAATTTTTGCTTGATTAAAGCACATGCAATTAGTAAAATTACTATCATTAGGCCAAAAAAAATTTTGTAAACAAGTCAGATTGTGGTAAATGACGTCACATCGTCACGGAAGTTTGAACTGTCGTAGAAAATTGCAGGAGTTTAATATTGTTTTTAAGCGACAAGCAGTAGTTGAACTTAACTTTTAATACTTTTCTTGGGTTGATAATACTGTATTTTATTGATTTGAGTGAAGAAAAAATGACATGCATATTCCCTATTACCAGCACTAGGCCACTCCTGTTCAAATACCTTCATCAACGCTTACTAAAGTTATTTGCTCACTATAGGCATGACGACAGTATCGAAAAATTGCAAATCTATTTAGTCCGTCAGTTAGAGTATTGAAAATTAATGGACACGTATTTTTTGTTTTTGTGAATCAATGAAAATTGACAAAGTTAAAACGCATCAAAACTCGGGAGTGGGGGCTCGTGACGTCAGAAATAGCTAAAATTATACCTAGGCGTGACGTTTTGAGAATTTTAAAAGCATCATATCTTCGTCAATTTTGGTTTACGTAACAAAAGAAAAAACACGGGTCTAATATTTTTTGATAATCTAACTGACGGACAAATTAGTTATTTTTAGTCGTCTCGCCTATTGTGAGCGAATAACTTTAAAAAGCGTTTAACTTTAACTTTACTATTGTACCTAAGCTCTACAACAAACTTGGTTTTCGTTTTATCCTAGCACAGTACAAAGTCATAACACCACAAGTACCCCCCCCCCCCCGCACTTCTTCTCACTTAATTCACCAACTTTTTCCACAAGATTTTCATCTAAATGAAACCGTAAGGAGACGACGGAATAAAAACGCACTGTCACCCTTTATTACGTAGATTGTCGCCGGAGCAGCTCGCTCGGAGCTCGGAGCTGAACACAGACTTCAGCAGTATTTTCGAGCACTTTCCGCGCTGAATAGGATTTTATGCATAATGCATCGGGACTGCTGACTGAGTCGCTATCACGCCGCAGATCTTACAGGGTAAGTACGGGGGTAGCACCTGGGGTTAAGTGGGTGCTTCACATTGTGTATTCTTGCTTCGTTTGCGTAAATGTGGACGACGTGTTGGTGCATCACGATATGTTTATCGCAAATCTTTATTTAAATGACTGGTCTAGAGTTTGCAAGCGCTACTGGGTATAAAGGTCGTGGCTTTGATTCCTAGGTTGGGTAAAGTGTTGATCGGTTTTCTATTTCGAATTTTTTACTAGCAGTCTATAACTCACTTGTGCCTGGTTGACGGAAATAGGCTCGTGTGGCTTGAATTGTAATTATTACATAATGATCTAGGACGGGGCCAGATACACTTATCTGGCCCCTCATCATTAAGGGTTCTAGGTCCTGTGTTTAGTAAACACAGGGTCAAAAATACTGATATTTAGCTCCCACATTAACACAGTTGGAAAAGCTCGGGAGATGATGCATAGATGGATCCACACCACAAAAATTCACGAGGTCATTGACCATTTGAAAAATCACAGTATTCTAGAGGAGAGCGGTTTAATCTTGCTTATGTATCGCTTAGGTAACGATTACACCTTGCTAAAGCCGTCACGTAGAGTAGGGGTCACCGGAAAGATCTCACAAAAAACCGGACTTTAGCATTAAAAGTTTTTAAACTGACATGGTCACAAACAAAAAGTAAACATGATATGTGTCCCGTTTTTAGTTTAAATGATAGTTTAGCAGAAAAGTCAAACATTTCTTTGGAAAAGTAAGTTGTAAAGTAAGACAAGATCAGAAAAGTCGGGACACAGTGCTAAAAGTCAGTCGTGGTTGGATTAATCCAGACGGTTGGTGACCCTACCCTCAGGTAAAGAAGTCAATTCTTTTCCTTCGTACCGAAACAATATTATGGTAAGTCATGGGGATTAAAAAAATACAGCGATTTAATTGACTAAAAATCTTTTAATAATACTGTCAAGGTTATTTTTACAAATACGTCGTATGCTATGTCTTATTATTATATTAGGTACCTACATCGAGGCACAATGTATAAGCATAAATACTGATCTACCAGCCATTAGTTACCAATAGGTACTTATTTTTTTGTACATAATACTTTTCTAATAGGTATAACAAAATGTAATAATGACTATCCTTAAAATTATTAATAAAAATCTCTTTCTCTACTGCATATTAGACAGATGTGTTGTTGGGGAATTTGTTCGACAATTCTTCTCTGTAGGTAAAATATCACGTACAAAACAATTACACTACAAAGGTAATTCTAGAACACTGAGCATAATAATATTCGTAATTATAGTGCAATAAGTAGTTTACACACAATTTATTTAAAAGACAACACAACGCAACACAACTTTTTGTTCTTGTAGGGGTACGCTTACGTTGGTAGGGTATTCTTGGGGAGTGGTATAGCGACTGGCGAACCTTCATCAAAATCCACTGCATAGTTTAGGTTTTAAAACGACACGATCACACAGAGACTAAAACCGACATATCTACTATAGATACTTACTTCGAGTTACTGCGAGTTTTATAATGCAAAAAAGCATATGATTCACTGCAATAAACAAAACCAGAAAAATATATGATATTCTTCAGGATTATGCTAGTACGATAGTGTTTTGAAAACATAATATAACAAATTTTATTCGATAGAAAAAAATCACGAACTTATCTCTAAAAAAATATTTTAACGTGTAAAAACCATACTAAAATATATGCGATCATTCTGATTTTTTGGCAAATAATTCTACAAGCAAAATACTAGTATGGATGGTCTAGTATGTACTAGTATGTGTTGCGGGCCCAGTGAGCCTACTGTGCAGGGGTAGACGGTGTATCTAGTTTGTTATTGTTACTTTTTAATTACTAACATTAGATCTAAGCAAAATTCTTGTTACTAACAACCTTGCCTTGCCTATGGACTTTTTTGTCTGAAATAAATAATTTTTATTTTTTTTATTTTTATTTTTTATTTTTTTATAGTGTTTTACTTTTTTAGTCCAATCAATAGATTTTTTGTAAATCGCACAAAACCACTCATTTCGCACTATTCGGCCGCAGTGACTGACGTAACAACCACTTTGTCGTGCAAGCTGATTAGAACTTATTTTTTTTTTTTTTTTTGTGTTTCGAACGAAGTTTGAACCAACACAAATACAGTTGCTTATTTAGCTCATGTAATCGCCTTAAAACTACTTGCGTCACTAAGGTACGAATTAAGTTGTCAAAGTTCCTAACTAGCACTCCGCTCTACCAGTAGGTACTCTACCACTTCCCGAATTCAAACGATCCTCAGAGACGAGAAAGTTGAATTTGTCAAAGATAAATTAATGTTTGACAGGCAAGCGCACTGTTTCATAATGAAAAACTAATTGGCCTCTGAATTTTACATAAAGTCGGTTTAATTTTAATTTGGAAGCTAATCCAACTTGTCTGTGCCTTTATAACTACAGGTTTCGCAAACTATGAAATCAAATATACCTACTTTCAAAACACCTAGGCTATTAGTCAACACATTAAGACACAAAAAAGAAACGAAAAATTTTAAATGTTCAGTCTGACGTAATAATGTTTTACTACACAACACTGTCCATTTTAGCCTCTTTTTGCACACTCTCTTGCCAAAGCAATGTCGTTCAGGTGTCTTGTTTCACACATACACCTGCAAACCGCACAAAATGTTTGGGGCAATCATCCGCCTGGATAGCTACTCTGTCATCGGTGTGACTCAGATCTTCAACAACCCGAGTGTTAACCTCCGGGTCGCATTTCCCAGGACTCTGCTTCACATTCTTGTCTCCGTCGCTCTTGTCGGGTCCTTTCTTATCGCAATCCACCTTGATGTTGATGTTAAGTTCCACTGCGTTGGGTTCACTTTTACGGATATCGTTGCTGATTTCCTTCTGGTACGGTTTGATTCTCTTCTCCTTGATGACACTTTCGTTCGGCACTAAAGCAGGAGTATCAACTGCTTCTGGTCCAAAGATCATTTCCAGCTGGTCTTTAGTCGGTATATAGTTTGTGTCCGGTACTGCTCTGGATGTTACAATTGCGAGGAGAGTTAAGAATATTAGAATAGTCTCCATTTTGAAATACTCCGGTTTTGAACTTGTTCGCAAGTGACTGGTTGTCGCGCACGGTCGCCGGTCGACTGTTTACTTTCCAACAGCGTCTTGCACTTATATAAAGTTAATTTGTTATACTATGGTAGTTTGCGGGCACGTTGTGTCTTGTTTGTCGAAATTGTATAATTTGGCGGCAAAACTAGTGATTAAGATGTAGCATCTGACGTTTATGTGTTTATTTCTGTTTTATATAAATTGGTTACGTAAATAGAACAGGAGAAATTTGTCTATTTTGATGAGTGATGTTTTATTTTCTTGCACATGCACATTTTACGTGTGCTCTTAATGCTGTTAGCATGTGCCAACAGGCATACAGGGTGAATGTTTGACTTACTTAATATGTACAAAGTTAATAACTAAATTGTCTCGTTGGTGTAGTGGTCGCAAGCGCGACTGCTGAGCATGAGGTCCTGGGTTCGATTCCTAGGTCGGGTAAAGTGTTATTGGGTTTTTCCATCAGAAATTTCTCAGTGGCAGCCGTTGCCCGGTTGATGGCAATAGTCTCACCCCCTATTACATGGGACTTAAACATAACTGGCGAAATGTGACACACCTTTGCATAATCTTCGGAGATTACAGGCGTGATGTTATGTTATGTTTGATTGAGTAATGAATTGTCGTGTCATATCATAATGTTGTTGTTGTTTGTAGGCCTTGACTGTGGAGTGACGTGTCTGCACCTTGAGCTCGACGATCTAAGAGGAAATTGTCGTAATTACCTAACTAGTAGCACTCATTACGATATTTTACTTTGGTGTGAAAAATTATGGTTTAAGGTAGCGCTCAATCCAGCATTCTGATTGATTCAATATATTATTATGTAGTATAGAGGAGGAAGGAGGTATTTTAAGTAAATTTATAATATTTACAACTAGTTTAAAAAAAAAATGTGTGAAAATGTTTGAACTTTGTTCTTCAATTTCTTCGTAATACTTCTGCACCATACTGGGAACCTTCTGGTGCAGAAGAAAAAAATACTGCAATGATGGGAAGAACCAGTGTATTTCGGCTTCGTTAAGGGAGTTTTTTTACACCCTATATATAACTGCCATGTGGGCCCAATATTATACAGTAAAATGTCGTAATGATATTAGCCGTATTATATATACGAGGACTTTAGGGTTTACATTATGTAGTGTTAGAAACTCTTTCTTTGATAGTCGGATTTCCGGAATCAATTACTCATTTTTAGATATTTAATTCGATTAATCATAGACGTTCATTATAAGTTTAGATTATTATCTGTATTTATTTAAATTTAATAGCAATATTTAAATACTGTTTTCATTAATAATAAAATTAAGTGTTATCGCACGCACTACTTCCGGTCGTACCATCACGTTTTATTATAAATGTCAACTTGGCTGTTTCCGGTGAAAGATAACATGGGGTGTGGGAAGTAGTGCGCACGATCGTTAGGCAGTCGATGTCGAACAGTTGAGGTGTAAACAAGTGAGAAGTGATTTTATAAAAAACTTAATTAATAAATATTGTGAGTGTTATTCTGACAAATTGTTTAAATTTTCCTGGACTTTAATAGTAGAGACTTATTTTCTATTTCAGATATTTTAATAATTGCTAAATATTATAAAGACTATAGGCAGTTCGGAGGGAACATCATTTGCCTAGCCTTTTCGCAACTATGTTGGGGTCGGCTTCCAGTTTTACCGGATGCAGCTGAATATCAGTATTTTACATGGAGCGACTGCCTATCTGACCTCCACAACCCAGTTAGTACCGGGTAATACGATACCCCTTGGTAAGACTGGTTGTCAGACTTTTTTGGGCCTCTGACTACCTAACGACTGTCAAAGATCTACAAATGACAGCCGGGACCAACGGCTTATCGTGCTTTCCGAGGCACGGAGGAAACTTGGTATGTAATGGGCGGTCACCCATCCACAGACCAACCTAGGCAAGCACGGCTGAACCTCGATCGCTCCGAGCGGTTGTTATTATATAGCCACGAGTTCCTTAGACCCTTATAGGATCATTCGTGCGGCTGTCTGTCTGTCCGTCCGTCTGTCACAGCCAATTTTCTCCGAATCTACTGGACCAAATCCAGTGAAATTTGGTGGGATGGTGTAATCCTATGACCCAAATAAAGATGTTCAAGTAAATTAATATTTTTTTAAATAAGTGTCATTTTCGGGGGACAAATTAGGATTATAAAAAAAAGTTATGCAAACCTTACTGTGTCATATATCAAATGAAAGAACTCGTTATGAGGGGTTGTCTATTGTTTGCCCGAAGATTATATGCCATAATCATCATTTTCCCGAATTTCATTTACCCGAATTTCATTTGCCCGAATGTTTCATTTGCCCTAAAAGACATATGACATACTTTTAATTGCCCGAATTTTAGATACCATAAGATACGAATGCCATAAGTATTGTTTGCCTTATTTTTATGTGTCATAATAATTATTAGACAATATTATTAAGTTTATTAAGAATAAACTTATTTATTCTGTGCATGGTTTTTTTTTCTGTGCATGGTTGATGGTGGGTTAGGTCGACGGAGCCCCGCTTCGCGGGGCTCCTACTTCTGTGTGGTTTATAAAAAAATAACCACGAAGGGGATGGCGGGGTCTATTCGCCCGCTTCGCTCGCTCACACGACCCCGCCATCCCCTTCTAACCTAACCTGTCCGAGTCGGGGTGCCCTAAAGTCCCAATTGCATCCAATTTCTCTTGATATAAACAACCGTTACACACCCGATGTCGATGGCAAATTATGTTATGGCATTTCATAATTATGGCATGTGATAATTAGGGCATGAGATAATTAGGGCATGAGATAATTAGGGCTTACAATGATTATGACAAATGATGTTATGGTAAGTGACTTTATGGGAAACAATGATTCTGGCACGTGACTAATATGGCAAATGAGAGTAGAGCAAATGAGTATTATGTCGTATGATATTATGGCTGTTGACTATTATGGCAAATGATATTAGGGCAAATAAAATTCGGGTAAACGGCGGTATACCGTTATGAGGATCTCAAATATATTTTTATTATTATTGTAAAATAAGTAGTTTTGATTTCATTCATGAAAGAAGTCGAGAAATGACCGTTCCCCCCCTGATCTCCGAAACTACCGAACCTAAAATGGCATTGTACGGAACCCTCTCCACGCGAGTTCAACTCACACTTGGCCGGTTTTATAATACAGCTACGCCTCGCCACACCTACGATATACATGATCTCTACGTCACAATCAACTATTTAACGAGTTGACGTAAAGCTGTGACGACGTCACGTACCGGCGACACGCTACGTGAACACGAGCTGGTTCTGACGTGACGTGTCTTGTGTTATTTATACTAGCTGTAGTGTGAGATCGTCTGCTGTTTTACATTCATCAGTAAGTATCTCGAAATAAGAACCTTGAATGACCCTGTGTCGGGTGTTCTAATGATGTGCACGATGTGGTACCCCTCTTGAAAGCACCCACGTTCGAACCTGGGTTACCCAATACATGCAGCCCACTGTACATGCACATGATCCTTTCAACCAGCAACAACTTTTTAATATCCCTTTTTTGTCGATAAAAAACGAACTGCTGTTTCATACAAAAGCGCAATAATTACAGAAAACGTAGGTCTTTCATAACATATTTCTTAAGTCACTCAACGTCAGTTATGGGAAAACAAATTGAATGTTCCCAGGATCGTTATCACTGATGCATGCATACAATGGGACTTTTTACCTGTATCTGGGACGAACGCAGTACCTAAGTCACGTCCTAAGTGGTGACGAGCCAGGTATTTCATTTGTGAGGCAGAGGTTATCGCCTACCATCAGGGCCCAAGTCTACCTCATTATGAAATGACTTACAATTCGTTGTGTTTGCCAAGTCGTACACTGGTATTTCATAGTATTCTTTTAAGTTATACCCATTTCAATAAGGATCTAAAATGTCTTCGGTAATACCCATTTGTTATGTAAATTGATTATTTTAAATTTAGCGGAAACGTGATTTGACAAGCAATGATGTTCATTGTAGAACTTCCTAGTCCCAAAGACTTGGGGCTGACTAAGTTGAGAGCGTGCTGCCGAGTGCATCGTCGGTGGTGCCGGGTGGGGTAGCACTACCGCCCTTTTTCTAGCATTTATGACGTTTCTGAGCGACGGAAAAAGCTAAGAGCATGGAAAAATGCGTCTCCTTGTTCATGATGAAAGCTATAATCATGTTATCACGACATGTGCTTTTATCGTAGATATAGTTTGTCCTGAATTAAGACAAGAATATATCAGAATAGAATATTCCTTATTATGTTAACAACATGCAAATGCAAATTCACATAAGGTGACAAAATGGGCGGTCTTAACGGTTATATTTGCATACAAGTTTTACGGTTAACGTATTTTCGTATTTACAGCTTGGCAAAAAAGTCTAGAAACGGAACAAATTTTTTTGTTTGCTGGCAACATTTAAAAACTTATGACGTTCGATGTAAACATCGTTCACAAGTTTATAAAATTTATAATTGTGCCCTAAAAGCGTGATTAAACTAATGTAAAGTGATAAAAAATGAATAAAACCATCCGAAGTGCTGGCAGAGAGATTATTTAAAAGGTTCATGGGCGATATTTGGCAGAAAAAGAGGCCAAAACCATTCTTACACCGATCTCAACGATGTTTACCAAAGAACCGCTGATATATGGTTAGGTAACCGTTTGTTTTGTTGTTTTTAGATGAATTAAGTGTTAATTGATGAACCCCATTCTGTTTTGAATTGCTTGCATACGAAATAAGTGGAATTTTTAACAATAATCATCGAGCACATGGTTATGTTTACATTTTGTCTGACATTACTTTGGTATAGCGCGCTAGAATAATGTTGATACTTGAGTGGCGTACTTTGCAATAATTATGTAAATTAAAATTCGATTTCTACATAAAATGCAGCCCAAAATGTAGGCTCGATCGACACAAAGGTGTCCGGTGAGGACCTGCGTCAGGCGGAAGGTGAGGACGCCGTGGCGTCTCTCAAGCCACTCCTCAAAGAGGGGACTTATCGCCACTATCGTGGCGTGCCCTGCACAGGGTTGCGACAGTCGCTCTCTCCATGTCGCCATGAGATCCCGCCGGAAGTCTGTCCGCTGAGCGACAATTTGTCGCGGCAGCGGAGTTTCCCCCCGGCGCGCGGCGTAGCGCCTCCGCGCGCCATTCATGTAGGCGCGCGAGGACTATCGCCTCCAGATCCCATGGCGGCAACCCGGCTAGGAGGCTCGCCGCCTCGCGGGAGATCATGCGGTACCCCCAGGCCCCCGGCGGCGGCTGCTGTGCGGCAGGCGCTGGCCCGTTCGCCGTTGGCACTGGCGCTGGCACAGTGTCCACCTGTGCAGCCGCCTTGCCCTTCCCTTTTTTGGCCTTCTTAGCCGGCGCCGGTTTCGCCGGAGCCGGCTTTTCAGGGGAGGGGGTGCCACAGCCCTGCCGAAGGGCTGGCTGGGCGGCCCCGGTCCGGGTGCGGTAGCCGCAGCAGCCACGTAGGAGGCCGCCTTCGGGCCCGTGGCTGCCTTGCTTGCCGCCAGGGGGGGGCGCAGGACAATTCCCTCCAGGATGGAGAACCGCGCCTGGAAGGAAGCCAGCTCCTGCCGAACTAGGTGCAGGACCTGGTTCTCCACCGGCGCATGCTGGCTCTGTCGCTGTTAAAGGCCCCCCTTCTGAGGCGCCATGCGGGAGCCAGCCTCACGCAGACTGGCCAGGTCTGCATGGAGCTTGGCGTTCTCCTTTCGGAGATCCTCCGTGGCGGCCGTCAGGCGGGCCACCTCCGCCCGCAGCTTGGCTAACTCCTCTCCACCTATCGGAGGAGGAGGAAGGAGTGAAGGCCCCGCAAAAATGGCCTCTGCTGCCGCCATTATGGAGGCGGAAGCCACGGGTATGGCCTAGAGTTTTGATGAAGTCTTCATCTTCAAGGCCACGCCCCTTATCGCGGCTTCCACCTCCTTAGCAAACCTGGCCTTACGCTCCGCCTCGGAGCCGCCAGGTGCACCCGTCTCGTCACCAGACCCGAGAGCAGTATTGCCCGGGTGGCGCCCCTCTTCGGACAGTCTCGCTGACCTCTCGGACCTCGTGGAGGTAGAGAGCCCCCTCCCTTTGCCCCGGATCCCACCACGCTTGTTGGTGGGGATCTTTCGGGCAGAAGCCTCCTCATCTCCGGATGACGACCCCCGGTCGCCATCCCGCCTGGGCCGCTTGCGGAAGAACTTGCCGTCCCGGCCCTCACGCGGCGGGAGCTCTCTGAGCCTCCCGCGCTCACATCGCTGGATGCGACGTCGGACTCCGACCCTGCATCCCTCGTCTCCTCTTCTGTGCCGTTTCCGGCGGTGTTGTTTTTTGTTTTTATTGTTTCCATTTTTGAACCCACGAGTATGGGGGAAAAAACATCCATCTGGGCAGAGAACCCTGTACCCTAGATAAGCAGATTTTAGCATTTATTACTCGCCAGAGGGTCTGCAGGTACCCTGGCGAGGGTGAGCACTAGCGACTGATTCGTTCCATGGGCACACCCGTCAGCCATACATCCCCTCGCGGTGCGCCGCCGCTTGGGATTCGGGGTAACTTTTTATAGAGATTTTCTACCTCGCAGTCCGGGCGGTTAAGCCAAGACCCTCGGTCCCTATCGAAGCCGCGAGACGTGATCCACAGCACTTCGACAATGGGATTACGAGACTGACGGTGACAAAGAAGGACGCATCCTACTCTGTCTGCTCGGAGGCAGGGTGAGTGCACACCGAGCCCGCCCTCACTCCTCTGCTATGCCCTCTGCTTTACAGAGGGACACGCAGAGGAACGCTCCGTTGGTCATGGATGGACCCCACCCATGTCAGAATAATTAGCCGCGGCAGTAATACTCCCCGAGGGATAAAAGGAAATTCTCAATTCCTCTAATTCCCCGGAGAAGGATACTGCCGCGCCCAGGGTGCACCGGCCCAGCAGCTGCTCTTCCCTCCAGACGTATCGAGAGGGACCAGCCGCCGCCAGACACACGTGGAGGACTTCTGACATCGCACCCCAGGCAATAAGGCCTTAAGGCCTTTTTTTTTTTTTTTTTTTTTTTTGTTTTTTTTTTTCTTTTATTCTTTTATTAACCCTACTAACGCTTTCTTTGTTAAAATGTATATGGACGTGTGTCTCAAATAAAGATATTATTATTATTATTATTATCAATAAAGGCGTTCGTACGTATAGATCACCGAGGGGACGCCCAATACTATTAACAAAGTGAAGGAAAAAGGAAATCAAAAATGCGCAGAACACAATACATAATAATATACATACAATAGTAACGGGTACTTACCTGATAACCTGCTGGCGGTCGTTACAGGTAGTGAGAGCAGCGGTGGCACAATGGTGGCAGCCCCGACTTACGAACAGTAAGTCGTGGGTTCGAACCCAGACGGGCGCATTACTTTGGGTAATTTATTTCATCACCACTGCTCTCAAAACGGTGCAGGAAAACATCATGAGGACATTTGTGTCATCTACCAATACGCACTAGGCCCGTGGTGGATTATAGCCCATTCCCTTTCATTGAGAGGAGGCCGTGTGTCCCAGCAACTACAACAACAACAACAGCCCATAACGTCCACTGCTGGACATAAGCCTCTCCCATGATGGGAGGAATTTGCCGTAATCTCCACGCTTGGCAGGCGGATTGGAGATCGCAGTGATGAAAGACTAACAGAAAACGCTGCTGCCCATTCTCTGGTCTACGGAGGCGCAAGGTGTTCTGCCTCAGACATTAGTCGCCTTATACGACACCCGTGAGTGTAATGGGTTGGTTCTATTCTACTCTGCCGGATACCACACGGCTTACTCTGCCGGATACCACACGGCTTACTCTGCCGGATACCACACGGCTTACTCTGCCGGATACCACACGTCTTACTCTGCCGGATACCACACGGCTTAGGTCCCAGCAGTGGGAACATTAAAGGCTGAATTTGCTTATGCTAGGTAGTCAGTGGCCCGAAAGTCTGACAACAAGTCTTACTGACTACGAACGAAGAGATTTCTTTTGATATAAGCATCACCTTTGTATCTATTTTTCTGTTCCTTTCTTTTCTGAATTTAGTGTGAACATAAATTGATAAATAAATAACTACGCAAGTACCATACATTAATAAGCACATCTTATATTTGTTATTATTTTCAATGTACAGGTGTGTTACGACTGATTCACTTAACGATGCTTCATTTCATGATTGACCTAATTAGGCAGCGCATTTTTCCAGGGAAATGCAGTTTTTAGGGTAATACGGAATTATCCCTAGATAATTCAGAATTTTCAGAGGTTTGACAAATCGCGTTCAAAAGAAATCATAAGAAATACCATTATTTTCAAAGATGATTTTCTTGACTTGAATGTTGCCCTGGCGGTTGAGAGTATGTCATGCTCACTCTAATGTCTCGCTAATGGTGGCGCATGTGTCGGATAATTTAGTTCCCTTCAAAATGGTTAAGTTGAATGGTGGTGATCCATGCGTCATGTTCGTCTGTCAGTTGTGACTGGTCATCTCTTAGTTGACATGGCTTATTTGAATGAATTATTTTGGTTTTTGAATTGTATTTTGTGTTTTTACTGTGGACACATTTAACGTGCACATCTTGCTACATTGTTCTCACATAATATACCATCTCAACATGAATGATGTAACCAAGATTTTGTAACAATATTCTGATTTAAAAGAGTCTCCATGGAGTTACTTGCCCTTTCATCTCCATAGAGATTTTAGTTGCCCATTCCCTAGCGTAGGCTAGGGAATGGGCAACTAAAATACTTTCACAGTTTTTATGTCTTATGACTGGGACTGTAGCTACATTTAATTTTCATCTTTGTTTCGTCAATTCCAAAGTGCCTGTAACTGGCCTACTTGAAATAAATGCTTTGATTTTGATAGACAATTAGTAGTAATCATTTGGAGATTATTCTTAAAAACTAACGACACTATTCTCACATTTAATAGTTGACCCAAAAAACGACTTTACGTTGGTTTTCCGCAGATAAAATCCAACCTCATTTACCATAGCATACATCAGATTGAGCCAGTTGTAAATGGTGGCCCCACCACCATAGCAGGCGGTTATAAACAGTTAGATTTCTTAGTCCTGTGCTAATTCTCAGCAAATTGGTGAACCTTTAAAATCACAGATGTTTTGTTGGGAGTTCGTTCAAGATGCTGATTCCGAGTCTCTTGATACACATTGAAAACGTTTTATTGTTTAAGAAAATTAAAAATCAAAATCATTTTTTTTCTTGTTTTTGAGTGTTAGACTCTTAAAACCCTCAAATACAAGAAAAAATGTGATTAAAATAAAATATAACTCAGCACCACCTGCTATATTAAGCGATTCTTATTACTTATGTGGACCATAGCGGCAACATTACCATTACATAATCAGCTCATATAAAATACAAGTCGATGATAATTTTCCGCCTGTCAAATCGAACCTATTTACCTACAAACAGTCACGTGTATAGTGACGGCAACGGTAATCAATAGTTATCATTATTAGTGCCGTACTATTCCTCATTGGGTTGTGGATGATTGTTTTATGATCTATGAGTTTCGTAACACACATTTTAAACAATTTAGTAAACTAAAATATTGATATCACATTATTATTGCCCCATTGGAGGACAAAGTCGCTCCATGTAAAATATTGGTATTCAGCTGTATCCGGTTAGAGTGGAAGCCGACCCCAATAGAGTTGGGGAAAGGCAGACAGATGCTGATGATGATAGAGGACTAAGGGCTCGTCCTCTTCCGATACATAGAGAAGGCATAATATGCTCACCACACTTGTTCAAGGTACATTGATGGTGTCATTCTACTTATCAGCTGCGTTTCAAAGTTACATACATTAGGCAATAAGAGCGGTACCATTACCACACCATAATCGGTTTGTAACAAATAACTCAGAGTTAATTTTCCGCGTGTAACATCCAACCTAGTTTCCCATACTACTACTACTACAACAGCCCATAACGTCCACTGCTGGACATAAGCCTCTCCCATGATGGGAGGAATTTGCCGTAATCTCCACGCTTGGCAGGCGGATTGGAGATCGCAGTGATGAAAGACTAACAGAAAACGCTGCTGCCCATTCTCTGGTCTACGGAGGCGCAAGGTGTTCTGCCTCAGACATTAGTCGCCTTATACGACACCCGTAAGTGTAATGGGTTGGTTCTATTCTACTCTGCCGGATACCACACGGCTCCCAGCCACTCCCGGCTAGTTTCCCATATCGCAAGTGAAATTGAACTAGTTGTGAGTGGCGGTGGGCACATTACTGGGTTGGAGCGTGCCCACGTGAGGCGCACGGGGCTCGGCTGTCAACAATCCATCAATCATTCACTCATTCACTCTCGGCGTTTTTAACGTGCTTTCCGGTCAGCGGGCACACTTTGGTTGTTAAACGCTTTGTTGACGGTCACTAGCACACAGGGCTGTTGGAATTCTATATGGTATAGGTAAATAAAGTCACGCCTGTACCCTATTCTGCGACTACAGAACGACACCTGCACTGACTACTTGTCCGAGATTTAAACAGGGTTGCTATAGATCCGGTTTCTGATTTTTTCCCAAATTCAATTTTCTTTTTCCCCATTCAACTTTCAAACAAGAAATCCCACTAATATTATAAACGCGAAAGTTTGTGACGATGGATGGATGTTTGTTACCCTCTCACGCAAAAACTACCTACTTACCGGATATTAATGAAATTTGAAAAATAAAATCCCTTACTTTTGATATCCATACTGGAAAACATAAATGCAAAACTGCTCCGGAGGAGGAGCTGGCACCGCAGTATTTTATAAAGATAAATTATAAGTCAAGCCACAATTTTTTTTATTGGCCACGCGATCAAGCTTCTCATAACTAAGCAACGGGAAAATGAGATAGCCTCTAATAAACTAATTCTTATTTTTACAACGCCAACTAAATGTTCTATAGAAAGCGTCAAATATAGATCAACAATTATCTTAACTTGTCCTTCTTATTTATACATTGCCACCTAATTTACTAATTCAGCCACGGAATTTATATCTCATCACCATTTTACGTTTTACAGCTTCAACACAAGGTCTTCAAAAAATATAATTCAAGCTTCCATATATAACATCATTTATTAAAACTTAGCATATAAAATAATATATCATATTCTTTTATCGTGAAAATAGCAACTAAAATTGTCGTAAAAGTCTTGCTAGCTGGCATGAGGAGCGTAGGCCAAAGGCCGGCGGAGCGACGACGACATTTGTGACAGAAAGTGGGTGTGTAATGTAAAATGCGAACGTAGCGAGCGCGCTTCATGGAGTCGTAGCAGATTCTAAATTTGCTTATATTTCGAAAACGGTACGTCCTATCGCAATAGTAGATTGTATGTCAAGGGAGCAAAATAATATTTTTACGGCGAGGGCGCTATTTTGAATACAGAGTGATTGTGTATTAATTTATATTTTGAGTGTTTGTAATCTCATCTATCTATCTATCTGGCTGGTGCTCAGGAAAAGGCACTGATTCCTTTGATGTAGAAGGGCGTGGCGACAATGGTATGGGCGAATTATCTGCAGCTCTTAATTTAATATTTTCTACAATGTGGGTGCTGATAATACACATACTTACGTATGTACCTCGGCTTTGCCTCGGCCCACATTTACACGTTCGTCCATCAATGCCTCTGTTGCTGGCCGCTGCAGTAATGTACTATTTTCTCAAACATGCTTGGAAATTTGAGCATTATTTTGACAACCTTCTTCGAGAAAAATCGAAATTGCTGTACTCGGCGCTAAAATCGCATTATAACTCGGTTCCTATTTACTACTTCGCTAAAGCTCGGTAGTAAAACTACCTCATATATAATGTAATTTTAGCCCCTTGTATTGCAATGTACTATTTTTGATGTCATATATATTAATATGTCACATGTCACATGTACGTGCCGGTTTCCTCACGATGTTTTCCTTCACCGTTTTGAGAGCAGTGGTGATGAAATAAATTACACAAAGTAATGCGCCTGCCTGGGTTCGAACACACGACTTACTGTTCGTAAGTCGGGGCCGTGACCACGGAATGTAAAGACTGTAAAGATTATTTTAGAAGTTTACTGCTTGAATGCATGTTACAAATTTTGATGCTAAGAAATAACCATCACGCTGAGTTGTATTTGGAGTGGCTTACATAGAAGATAACTAGTGGCTACGATAGCATCATTCAAACGCTCATTAATTATTGCTGACTTAGTAATTTAGAAGGCAATGTAGATTTTAGGAGGCGAAAACTGCTGTTAAAAAGAAGTCTGTTTAATTAGCACCCTTTTATAAAATACAGAACAGTGAATCGCAAAAACAGAAAGAAAGAAAAATTGTTTCCTATAGCTTCAAAATGAAATTCAATTCTATTCCCACGGCTAACGGTGCGTTTGTAGCGTCACGTGACGAGGGCGGGGGAGGGGTCGAGGGGGGTCAACAAAGCTTAGCAAATTACTCTTAGATGGAAACCAGAGTTATACACGTCCGACAGCGACAGGTAAATGCAGTGTTTATTGAGTTCAGGGCAGCAGCGGTGACTAAGGTTGCGGGAATGCATTTACGCCATAAACCTACGAGGAATTTATCGGTTACGTATGAAAAGAACTGATAACCTCTGAACCGGTAAATATACCGCTGTGTTATGGATATATACCCATAAAAGTAACTTGATAGTGCTACTGAAAACCTAACCCACGATGGGTTAGACATGGTGCACCAACGTCTCGCCAGTTATGTTTAAGTTCCATGTATTATGAGGCAAGCTTATCAACCAGGCACAAATCCAGACACCGTGGCTGCTACTGAGAAATTCTTGATGAAAAAACCCATTGCTCGATCTGGGAATCGAACCCAGAACTTCGTGCTGAGTAGATATGCTTGCAACCACTACACCAAGAAGCGATTAAAATACATAGTTGAATAGAAGATCCTTCATAGACTGAAACGCCTAGAACCTGATATTCCAGGTTTTAGGCATGGCATGTGATCAACTGATCAAGTGATCAATGTCATTGAATTGGCAATTTAAAATTATGCGTGCGGATCTCAACTGGCCAAATATAAATGGGTACAGCACACTGATTAACCATTCGAACATTACAAGCGCGATGATCTTCAGGAAGGTCAGGTGCATAGTATTTGCAACCGGCGTACTTGTATGACCAGATGTATGAAAGCCGACGAAGCAAAAGGAGTATTCAAATATTTAGGGAGCGTAGCAGGTGAGGCGAGGTTATGAACGTATCCCAATATCACGGGTAATCCACAGAATGTTGGTGAGATACCTCAAAAAGGAACGATAGGTTTAGGAAAATGTATAATTTATGTTTTTTACCCATTAGGTAACGTATAGTTAGATTTGCAATTTTCCTGTCATCTATAAGTTAGTTATAGATATAATAAAAAAGCCTGTGACGTTAATGACGAAAATAAACTAGTTATTAATAGGAAATAGAAAGGGAAGTAGTTCAAACTATAGTCCCGATAGAACGCGGGTGAACCCGCCTCGCGCCGGTTATTCCTCATTAAGTAAACGTGAGCTATATGTGATACTTCACAGAATCATTACGTACGTAAACTACAGAAGAAGAGGTACATACACCTCACAGATAAACCTATATCGTTAAACTGTGCTACTATATATAGTCCACGTCCCAAGCTTTGAGGTAAACAGTCCCAGGTCGGCGGCGGCGTGCGCAGTCGCTTCTCCCATCAGTTATTGTGACTACATATTCAGTCTACTGATACAGTCCTTTAACGATGGAGGTGATCACTGCTCTAGTTCTGATGCTGTTGAGTGCCGCAGGAGCCAGGAACATTCCCGTTCACAAGAATGAACCTTCAGGACTGCCTCTGGAGTTTGACAACCTTAGAAGTAATACGAAGACCCCCCTCGTTACAATATTCTCCACTGGAGAACTGGTAGAAAGTGTGGTCAACGAAGAACATCAGCGACTTCAATGGAATAAAAACGCTGACGAAAATAAAATAGTTAAAGATCATGTTTACAATGTTGTGAGCTTGGAAACCGATGACAACGGAAACATGGATAACCAGGAAGGGAACAATGACAACCAAGAAGAAAACAAGGATAGTGTTATAGGACCTGTGGAAGTGATTGAAGTACAAAATAATGAAAACACTGAAAAACACTTTTTAGAAGACAGGGTTGCATTCGATGCTCAGACTGTTCCGCCCCCCTGTCCTGACGGCGAATATAGACTCGGAGATAAGTGCGTGAAGGAGGACATAGATCGCCAATGATCCAGAATGTATCGTATTTTCAGTTCACAAGTGCGAGTTTTGCGTGACTTGATAAGTTTTAAAATGAAACCGAATTGCTGGCATATTGTGTTTTGACATCGTTCTGTTAGAAAAACGCCCGTCTAGATTGAGTTCAGCCACATTTAAAGATGGGTAATTTATTTTGTTGTGTTTTTGATATTGGTAGAGAAATGTTGTTGATTAATAAAATATTGTTGGTTAGAATTTAACTAAATTTTGAATATCTGATTGTCCTTATTATTTTACTAAATTAGATTCTACGTAATATTGATGATGGAATTTTTAAACCAAACAAAAGGTTATTGTGTACTGATTAACGCTGTATTAATTAGCAATAATCGTTGTGTATCTATACGCCATATAATAATAGCGTGCATTAACAATGCGCATTCAGCGTTTTCTTCAGTGGTTGTCTCAATTGTAAAATTGTCAAATTGTAAATTTTCATTTAATTTTAATTTCTCACCTGAAAATAAATTACAGTACTTCAACAAAGTTTTCATTATTCTAATTGTGTCTTCATATTATTAAAAAAAAACATTATCTAGGGTGGAATTTTTCAAATTAAATGAAGGGAAAACCATGAAATCTAAACTTATAAATTCAACGGGATAAGATAAAGCACTTTTACTCAAAGGTCCATCCAATTATTATCCAATTATCAACAACACATTATCAACAATTATCTTTGACATTATTTATTGATTAAAATGACGAAGAACTATTTATATAGGGAGACTAGTATTTGCGTGGGTGCGCGAGCTGCGCGCAGCTCGCGTGTCGTCGTGTTCTTGAGAAGTAGTCCTTACCCATATAAAATTTTGAGAATCCACAAGAATCCTTAAACGAATTGGAAAATCCATTAAAGTCCTTAAAAGATTTTGATTACCCTAAAGTTTGCTTGTCGTCGCCCCTGAGTTACGCTCCGCTCAGGACCTTCCTATCACCGGACAGGTTTCAACGCCTACTATAGTTTTTGTTTAAACACCCAATGGCTATCTCTAACCGTTATGAAGTTACAGCCCTTTCAATTTTAGGGGAGGTTGGGGAGGAGAGGGTATACAAATGATTTTGACCAACTCTAGGCCCCTCCTTACGAATCTGCAAAAAAAAATGTTCCAAGTCTCTCAACTTCCGAGATCCGCCTAAAGGGGGGATAAGGGGGACAACTGGGTCAACTTTTAAAAACTGGTTTTTACTTTTCCGAGCCTCCTCTACAAGAATCTGAAAAAAAAAATTGGCACTTTTCCCATACTCGCGGGAGTTACTTGTTTACGAATCTGTCAAAATATACCCACCTCCCCATCCACCATCTGGGAGAACAATTCTGTCAGTCAGTGGTAATCGAGCTTTATATAGTATAATCCTGAAATCCGGCAACCTGCTCTATTTCCGAGAGGGCGACCGTCAGTCCTAGGGTGGTGTTGGTGAAGATCAAGAGTGTGTCGACCAGGGTGGCGTACCTTATGCTCAGAATATACTCAAGATATTCGCTGAAGGCCATACAGGTCTACGCCCTGACCTGGGCACACCCCGACGACGAAGTGGAGACCATGCGGGTGGAAAACCGGTACTTAAAGCCCTTCAGAAGCTTTTTAATTCCGTCATACTCGAGGGAAAAACGCCACCGGCATGGTGTAGAGGTGTGGTGGTACTCTTCTTAAAGAAGGGCGACAATGCCCGGTTGAAGAACTATAGGCCCATCTCACTTCTAAGCCATGTCTACAAGCTGTTTTCAAGAATCATCACGAATCTGACGATTTCCAGCCTCCCGAACAAGCCGGTTTTCGTAAAGGCTTTAGAACCGTAGACCACCTTCTGTATAACCTGCCGCAGCGTATGTACGCTGCGGCAGGTTATACAGAAGATCGATGAGCCTCTCTGTACCTGCCTCTCTGTTTAGCGTTTGTGGACTACGAGAAAGCCTTCGATTCGATCGAGTTCTGGGCTGTATTGCAGTCTCTCCAACGGTGTTAAATCGACTATCGGTACATCAAGGTGTTAAAGTGTTTGTACAAAAACGCCACCATGTCAGTCCGATTTCAGGACCAAGCCTCGGAACCTATCCTCCTGCAGCGAGGTGTGAGACAGGGAGAAGTCATGTTCACCGCTGCACTAGAGGATTTCTTCAAGGTTCTGGACTGGAGAGGGCTATTAGGCATCAATGTCAATGGCGGGTACATCACTCACCTTCGGTTTACCGACGATATAGTGGTCATGGCTGAGACCACGGAGGACCTCTGTACAATGCTCGATGACCTCAGTAGAGCTTCCGGAAGAGTGGGTCTTAAAATGAACATGGACAAAACCAAGGTCACGTTGAATGCCCATGTCACACCCACTCCTATTAAGATCGGAGACTATGCACTCAAAGTTGCAGAAGATTATAATAATAATAATAATTTTATTATCAGGCAACTAAGGCTCATAGGTAAAATACACAAAATAATAATTAACAACAATAATATACTAATACATATTTTAAACCATACGAGACTAAAACTATACACGCAACGTTGTCGGCGTCGTGTTTCACTGCGTGGTGTCGCGTAACCGCCCTCGGAAACGTCGATATGTGACACCCTTCGGCCAAAAGTCCTCCTTCACGCAGGTCTGTAGATGGTGGGTTGGAACTCGTACCACGAATGACTTAAAGTTGATGTTGTGGCGCGATTCCAACCTTTCGACCCTCAGAGTCCAGTTGGTCTTCACTTTCAAATACTGCACCACTTCCTCAGTTGTAGTGGAGTGATGCAGACGTGAAATGTAGCTGCGTCGTAGGCACAGCAGGACGCAGCAGCATGTTGGGTCCACTCGGTGCGGTACCGCACAGGTTACGAGGACAGGGCTTCTTCTTCTTAAAGAAGACTACCTAGTAGTACCTAGTAGTGCTACCTAGTGTACCTAGGACAAACGGTCCAGTTAGGTAGGTCTAACTTCGAGAAAAAGGTCAATCGTCGAATCAGACTCGGCTGGGCAGCGTTCGGGAAATTGCGCGGTATCTTCTCGTCCAACTTACCACAGTGTCTCAAGACGAAAGTCTATGACCAGTGTGTGTTGTAGTGATTACATACGGGACCGAAACGTGGTCGCTCACAATGGGCCTCATCAGAAGGCTTAAAGCCACCCAACGGGCAATGGAGAGGGCTATTTTGGTTTGGTGAAAGAATCACGTTGTATGGCTGTACTCTCTCTCATTGTGATTTTATTAGTTCCAATTAAAACTCCCGGGTCGGATAAGACTGATGTGCTATTATCGATAGTCCATGGTAGCATGGATTGATCGATGTCTCTGGAAATGGGTCGGAAGGAAAAATACAAATTAATAATTGACTAGTGCCCGATATATGTAGTATACATAGCAATTACATGATTTAGCAACACAAATAACAAATATGTAAGCCTAAAATAGCATGTGGAAACTGTATATAAACCCGAGTCAATGCTATGAGGTAAATAATACCAGTGGGACGGAGACCGAATTACTTCACGTTACCAGTCCACCAGAAAACACAATTATCATGGAAGTAGATACTGTAGTGTTCCTGATACTCCTTGTGGCTGTGGGAGCAAAGGATATCCCTAAATATAAGCTGATGGACGGGCTTTTAGCAGACGATCAGCCATTAGAACACAAGGAACCTCAAGCTTCGGAGCCCCAATTATTTGAAAACCTTAATAACGATATTGTAACTTTGGAAAATCTGAAAGTTCCTTTCAGATTTTCCAAAGTTACAATATCGGTATAATATTTACCCAAAAATTGGAGGTTTTAAAAAGGATTACAAAACCCGTGAAAGTGGCGGATGGAGGAATGACAAAAGAAAATTAAATGCTACCGACTGTAGGCAAGAATGCCTTTGTAGAAAAGTCAAAGATGGTGAATGTAGGCGCAAAGCATAAATCAATAGCGTATAGATCTAGGTCAGTATAATTACTTTATATCGAGATGTTTGAAAATGAATTCGTTGTTTTCAAATCTATTGTTATATTTATGCAGGGTGTAAACAACCTCATCACGAAGGCGTCAACCGAGCATTCTGTACGTCAAACTAAGTAAGTTTACGCAAAAATTATTGCTGGGAAACGACGTTTTTTTTGGATGAAAAATTATGTTTTGTGGTAGAACTCAATTTAACGCACTCAAAAACATTGTGCTGATGGATGGATTGAATAGTACGGGGGTCGTAGAGGTATTTAAAGTAAAAAAAATCTTATAAAAACTTGTATATAAAAAAAAACTTGTCAAAAAGTTGGAACTTTGACCCCCAATATCTCCGAAACTAGAAGGTTCCCAGGTATGGTGTAGAACAAAACAATTATCGCAATGACGAGGAGAACATGTGCCTTTCGGCTTCGCTATGAGGTTTTTTATACCCTTTATATCTTATCTATCTTAATATATATAAATCTCGTGTCACAATGTTTGTCCTCAATGGACTCCTAAACCACTTAACCGATTATAATAAAATTTGCACACCGTGTGCAGTTTGATCCAACTTGAAAGATAGGATAGAATAGAAAAAAATAAAAAGTCCACCCGTGCGAAGCCGGGACGGGCAGCTAGTCAATATATAAATTATATATCACTTTATCGAAACATTACGGACTATAATTAAATAGAACGTTGTTTTCCCGAATTAATGAAAACATTGGGGACCGTATATAAATACGAGTTAATATTATGAGGCAAATAATATTTGTGGGACGGTGAACGAACCTTCTAGTTAACCTTCACCATGAAAGTGGCTACGACAGTGATCCTGACAGTACTAGTGACTGTAGGAGCGAGCAGTTATATCAAGGGAACTCCACCAGATACGTATAATGTTGGTGTAACACCAAAGGATCACGAAAAATACCAACTTTTCAAGGATTTAAAAGTTATTGCCAAACCTGTGGAAGTGCCAGATGGAAAAAACTAAAAGTAATTGAAGTGCCACCGCTTGCAGTCAGTTGCCTTTGTGAAGAAATAAAAGGAGGAGCTTGCAATTACAGTAATAAACAAATAGTGTACTTGGATGCGAGTGAATTTAAAGAGGGGTGGCCTTCCCACCTAAGCGAAGCAGATCCGACAGTAAAGCCACCTAAGTCGACAGAAAACCCGACACCAAAGCCGACAGCAAAACTGACACCAAAGCCAGAGCTTAACAAAGCTGAAAGCAAAGGCGACATCAAGTCCGACACGAAGCAAGAATAAGAGGACTCGTGGATAAACAGCCACCGCAGACATATTGTCATTTCATATTGTCGTTTCATGGTGAATCGTTTATCTAATCTACTAGCGATGAAGGAAAGTGTTTTGAACTGTACACCTATTTTGTGATCTTCAGAAGTATGCCTATGATAAATAATTTGGTTTTAAAACACTCTTGAAATGTTGTGTTCAGTAAGTTTTAGAATCGTTCTTAGACACATTTTCAAAAGTTAGTGCTCTTGTCAGCGGTTTCCTGCGTGGTGGTTTGAAATTATCCCACGGGAACTTAGGTACTACTGGGATAAAAAGTATCCTATGTCCTTACCTAGGCCATAGCATGTTTTCTGTCAGCTCATGGAAATCCGTAAAGGTGGCAGACAGGCAGAGTTACTTCTTCGCATTTATAATATTAGAAAAGTTTAACTCAAATGTCTTAGTTCAGTTAATGGAACTATGTGAAAATAATGATTGTGCCTATGTTTAATATTTTATTATAAGTATTTATTTATTAAATTAATTTTAAAGCTACGTATAGAATAATTTGAATGACTAGGGAAGAATTTTAATGTTTAGGAAACCGAACGGAAGGAAATACTTAATAATAATTGACATACACACACATGATAAGTACCTCAGCCTATAAATAAATCCGAATAATTGTTATGAGGTTAGTAATAGCAGAGGCACGGAGACCGAATCAGTTCTCGTGACCAGAAGACACATTGGTCAACACATTTGGAACCGTATATAAACACGAGTTAATCCTAAGGAGTAGTAGTGGGATAGTAAACGAACCAGTTAGTGTGACCAGAAACTCATTAGCTGTTGAATACTTAACGTTACGCGATGAAAGTGACCACGACAGTGATCCTGACGGTTCTGGTGACTGTAGGAGCGAAAGACAGTATTCTTTATATGGAAGGAATTGCACCTGTTTCGCATCCTGTTGTACCCATTTTGAAAGACGATGGCTTAAAAATTGAAACTACAGAAGTGCTACCAGGCTGCTTTTGTGGAGACGTGAAAGGTGATACTTGCAGTTACATGAATAAAAAGATTGAGTACTTGAACCCGAGTATGTTTGAAGAGGGGTGGCCCCCTAAACAAAGTGAAGCAGATCTGACAGAAAAACCCAAAAGCAGAGCCAACAGCAGAGCCAACAGCAGAGCCAACAGCAAAGCCAACAGCAAAGTCAACAGCATAGAAAATATCTAGTCGCCGTGGATAAACGATCGCCACAGACACAGGTCCCGGACTCAGCAGAGTGTATAGTCATTTGAACGCTTTATTGTAAACACGGTGAATCCGATCTCCTAGCGATGCAAAGCGTTTAGCTTTTTGTAGATTATGATTGTATTTCTAAATATATCTATGTATGTGTATCTGATAATTATAAAATATTATTTGATTTTGAACTATTCTTGGAATCAATAAGTAATATTGACTTTAGATTGTGAAAACTGATATAAGAACGTGATTTAGTATTCTGAAAGTTATTTGTTTTGGTTTAATTATTAAGTATCTAAACAGTTTACCGGTGTAAAATGTAGGTTGTAGCCTGTATGTGTACCGAAAAATGTTCATCAAAACTCACAAGTCACCGAAAAGATTACCAACATACAAAGTTAATAATGTTAGCATGGATTCGTTCAAATGTTCTTTAAATGGATGATGATAAAAACAATGATTGTACTGTACTTTTAATATTTTGTTATTAGTGTAATTCTGTATAATAAAAGCTTGTTTGTGCTCTACCTACAGTGATCTTTTTCCTGCCTCAATAATAATATCCTCATGGGGTACTCGATCATTTTCCTCATGTCAATCATTGAAACGAAGTTATTTCATATGATTTAATTCCACAAAGTGTGGTAACTGAAAATTGTTTTTTAGGTACGATGCGAATGTACATTAATTACAAACTGTGAGTACACTAACACTTAGCCTTTAGTATAATGAGCAAATATCGATCAAGCAAAGAGGTCGCATATCTGGGAAAATTCGTTTTCTCTATTTTCACCCGAGCAAAGCTCGATCGCCCAGGTAATAATATTATTTATTTATTTAAACTTCTTGTACAATAGTGGTACATAGGCGGACTCAATGCCACAAGGCATTCTCTACCCGTCAACCTTTGGGTTAAGTAGGAAAACATAGTGAATATTAATATGTGCCTACAAATATCAAAAAGGAAAAATGAGCTGAAAACCTCAAACTGCGGAAATACAATAATTTAATTGGTAGTTTATATGTTTGAGCCGTTTGGAGTTGAAATACTAGGGCCATGGGGCCCGAGCCTCCTAGTTTTCCGGGACATCGCCAGGTCGTTGGTCGTCTTTTGACATGACCACCAGAGGGCGGGTCTATTTTTCGGCCAAAGAATCAGCATTGCCATCCAGGCGTGGCATTGCTGCCACTAGAAGGGTGGCAGCAATGTCACTCTGCACTTCTCCTGTTGACAATGATGCAGATGAATTTCCGGGCCCTGTAACATAAAATGTAATGAGATCATTATCGACCCTGTCCGGCGGCACAGCTGAACTAGTATTAGAGAGGACGCTTTAGCACTTTACTTATCTATCTACACGTAATGTTATTGGTGGTTTTCCTAATTATGTTTGAAAGTTAAAATAAATATTATTTCCATACTAATTTAAATTGATTACTTATCAATTTAAATTGGCTCACTGGATGAGAATTAAAGCATTAACAAGTCCTTGATAAGTTTTATAAATCTTCATGTTATCGGTGGTTTAAACCAAAACTATTAACAAAACTATTAACAAAACTAATTGACACATAATTTGAACACCTCATCATTTCCTCTATTCGAATGTATTTGTGGTCGGCGCAGCATGTCTTCTCCCATACTTCTCTATTGCTAGTCATCTCATGGGTTACTTCGGCCTTTTTAGTCACAGCATCTTTCACACAATTCATCCATTGTTTGTTCTGCCCTCCTGTAATAGCCATCCACATTCGGACACAAAAGTTTCCTCACAACATTTTCCTCATTCCTCCGCAACACATACCCATACCACGACAACTAATTACCACACCACTTTTCAGTCACCGGTGCCACTTTCAAACTTGTATGTGTATACTTTTATATCGCCTCCGATAATTTCAATTTTTTTTGTCTATTTGACTGACCTACTCGTTCTTTGGCGACAGCACTGCCTCCTCACACAACAACTCTTTATTTTTATATTAAGCTCCAAATCAAAAAGAAGCCATCCGAGACGTCCCACCATCTTCTCCTTAGTCATCATTCATTTGGTCCATTCGCAGCAGCTTATTCGAAAAGACACCTGCTTCGTGGTCATTGTACGTACAGTCAGTGGCGTGCAGTAGTATTCCACGAAGGGTAGGCCACGAAATAATGATAGCAAAAAAAAAATTTCATCGGCGCCATCTTGGATTTTCATTTTGACCTCATTTTCATTATCACCAACCCCAATAACCTCGAAAACGACACCCATGAAGAAAAAACTGAAAATTTTCATCGGCGCCATCTTGGATTTTCATTTTGACCTCATTTTCATTATCACCAACCCCAATAACCTGGAAAACGACACCCATGAAGAAAAAACCGAAAATTTTCATCGGCGCCATCTTGGATTTTCATTTTGACCTCATTTTCATTATCACCAACCCCAATAACCTCGAAAACGACACCCATGAAGAAAAAACTGTAAATTTTCATCGGCGCCATCTTGGATTTTCATTTTGACCTCATTTTCATTATCACCAACCCCAAAAACTACAAAAACGACACCCATGAAGTAAAATATAATAACAATAATATTATTGATTATTATAATAATAATACGCGCCAATAACCCCCAGGAATCATTATTTTAAGCAACATTGAACATACACCCTAGCACTGGCCTGCAAATTGCAAAAAACGTAAGGAAATTTGAATTTCGCGGGCCAGAGATCATCCACCTTGAATCCTGGCCTTGTGTTGTAGCAGCCAATCACAGCCCAGCAGCCCAGCTACACTCGCAGGAGTTACCGCCCTAAAATTACTGCAATCTATACATGTGTGCAGTTTATACACACGAAAATATGCACCAATGTGCCAATGTGTGCGTAAAATTATCAATGGGTTTAAGGCAAGTCCAGTGCTTGCCTGTCCGGCGGAGCTCCAACCTTTGTAGTAACTTCCAGTAAAGTGTTAGTTGCGTGACGCGGGAGCGACTTGCTATAAGTATTCTAACAGGAGTTTGAACTTTTTTTTTTATATTTTGTACATAATGTGATATTTTATTACATAGTTCGTTATAATGAATGCCCAGTTGGTAGGGTAGGCTTTGTCTAATTGCCTCTTAGGGGCGCACGCCCATGCGTACAGTTGGACGCGCGTGTTGTACGTAAGATGGAGTTTTTCGATCCTGGACCACAGCAGCGATGCCTCGAGACATGCGTTAATTTCATCCGCCGCCGGTGTACCCCACTCAATAACTGGCAGTGTCTGTCTAAAGTCGCCTGCGCGCAAAATGTCGACGCCGCCCTCCAGCACCTGGTTGCCGCGGATGTCCTGCAAACTGCGGTTCAACGCCTCTAATGTAAGCTGGTGCGACATTATGCACTCTTCCCATGCTATTAATTTACACTGCTGTAAAAGGATTCCCCGGCCGCTGTTTTGGTGATGTTGCATGTTGTGGTATCTTCGACTGCTAGATTCAGCGGCAATTTGAAATCAGAATCTGTAGTCCAGCCACCGTTAAGCAAAGTTACAGCAATGCACGAGGAAGCCACACGGTGGCACGGTTGGCGTAGTGGCTGAGCGAATGGCTGTTGCGCTGCCGTATCGGGTTCGACTACCCGTTTTTTTTTTGTATGGCTTACAGCTAGTTGTTCTAGGTCTGTGCTTGTGAGTTTAAATGTTTGTAAACACACCAACGATACAGGAGACAGTGTGGGATAAACTTTGTAAAAAAAAAACTTTAAAGCTGTATATTGTGGTCCTTGCTGAGTTAGGCCAGCAGAAGATTCAGCACAAATGCTATGTGACGGCATAGTAAAGTTGGCACAGTGGCTGAGCGTTTGACTGCGGCGCTGCATGTCGCAGGTTCGATTCCCCCCGCACGGGACGTATTTACAACGTTTTTGGTTTTATCTAATTTTAATGTTGTTTTTATTTTGAACGTAGCGATTTTTTCGGACTATGTAAATAGGTACATTTTTACTTGTTAGTTTATGATTACTTAACTGTCTTTTGAATGGTTAATACGAAAAAACTTTTTTGAAAAAAAAAGCCGTTTTCAAAAAAAAAAAACACAAACATAAAAAAAAGGAAAACAAAAAAGTGAAAAATAACTTTAGCTTCAGAAGCCGGTGACAAAACACTAAATCAATCAAACAAAGGTCACCGACTTCTGAAGCTTGATCTTTGTTTGATTGATTTTTGTATACATTATATATGATATTTGAACTTTTTTGCAAACAAAATAAAACCGACTTAAAAAAAATCACAAACGAAAACAAAAACACTAATAATTGAAAAATAACTTTAGCTTCAGAAGCCGGTGTATTTTTGTCACCGGCTTCTGAAGCCAAAGTTATTTTCACTTTTTTGTGTTTTTCTTTTTTGTTTTTTTTTTTTTAATTTGGTTTTATTGTTTTTTTGCAAAAAAGTTTTTTATTTAGTTTTCCATTTTCGTTGTTCCTAAACAAGTCGCCATGAATTTATTTAACATTATTAACAACACATGTCATGGTAATTATCCTCAAGAAATGAAACTTAATATTTATTTATTTATTTAACTAATTACAGCGGTTGTATTTAAACCAATTACTGTAACTAGAACTAAAAGAGTAAGAGATAACATAAAATTAAAATATACAAAATAACAAAGTAAACGTTTACACATTCATAAATTCCTCTCACAATACTTCTAACATGCCAAAAAATCCTTGTCCATCCATCCGCAAACACCTAACTTTCGAAATCTGGGTGTATTGACACATCTGCGTACTCCCTCAGAGCATACAGGCGTGATGTTACGTTATAATGTTATTTAGACAGTAAACAACCAAGCTATTGCAGCAATGACTACAGATTTACCGTCTATTTTTAAAAGAGTTCCATTGTATATCTCCGAAGATCAGCATCAGATCTTCACCAAATTTAAATGGGACTACCTCAAAAGTATACCCTTTCAAATTAAAAAAGAATTTAGAGAATCGGTTCACAAACGGGGGAGAAATCGGATAACATATATAAAAAATATAATACACACGAACATATAACCTCCTCCTTTTTTGAAGTCGGTTGCAAACTAAAAGTCTACTGATACTAAAATAAAACAAAACACCTAGTTACAAAAAAAGTGAGAACCGGTTGGGGATCGAACCCGCGAACCATGTTTATTATTTTTAGAAATCTTACAATATTAAAATAAAAAAGAAATTATCACAAAAAGTGGAAACTGGCTGCGATTCAAACTAGTGGTCCCTTGTTTATACTACTTCAACTCTTGCATATTAAATAGTAGTAAGATTTACCCTCCACCCCCTCAAGGTTCACTGGAAGACCAGCGTCAGACAGCATCACCTGTCTGGCATGAATGCTGAAATGGACCTTTTTGGCGCAGCCGTGAGGCACACAGCACATACTATGTTTTCTTCCATAATTTGTACCTTTTTTGTTTTTTTTTTTTATATGTTGTGTGCTTTAATAACTGACGTCGAATAAATATTTTTCTTTCTTTCTATTTCTGATTCTTTCAATTCGCGTATGTCAGCAATTTTAACGATGTGTCTTATTAATTTTACTTATATTTATTTTAATCGTGAATGTGAGTTATATTGTAACAAAACGTGTGTATCGCTCATGCTCCATTAGAGGAGCTGGGGCCAGTCTAGTTAGGGCATGCTGGGAGTCGTTCTTTGTGAAACACTGGTATTCAGTTGCATCCGGGTAGACTGGAAGCCGGGCTAGGCAGATGATGATCGCTGCTGGCCCTTAGACCAATCCTGCCCAGTGTGGAGAGCGATAGTTGGCACACCACACAGGTACACTATGACCAGGTTTAGGACATAGTTTACTGTTTATCCCGGTGCTACATTCCCGTGGAACAGGTCCTAACTTCGTCGGGAGCGAAGCCGCGGGCAAAAGTTAGTAGTGCCATAAAAAAATAAAATCATCATCTGCCTTGCCTCTTCCCAACTATGTTGGGGTCGGCTTCCAGTTTTACCGGATGCAGCTGAATACCAGTATTTTTCATGGAGCGACTGCCTATCTGACCTCCACAACCCAGTTAGTACCGGGTAATACGATACCCCTTTGGTAAGACTGGTTGTCAGACTTTCAGACGTCAAAGAACTACAAATGACAGCTGGGACCAACGGCTTAACGTGCTTTCCGAGGCACAGAGGAAACTCGGTATGTAAGTAATGGGTGGTCACCAATCCACAGACCAACCTAGGCAAGCACGGCTTAACCTAACGATCGACCCGAGCGGCTGTTATAATTTAGCCACGACTCCTCCAAAAAAAAAAAAACGACACATCAAAATTTGTTTTGTTATTAAGAATTCAAAAATAAATAAAATATATAGAATGTTTAGATGGGAGGCGAGCCGAGCGCAGTGCACATCACAGTATGTTTGATAAACTTATTATTTTGTTCATTCTTTATAATTGCTAGAAGTCTTTTGAGTGTCAGTATTATCCATTGCTTCCATTCCAGACTTGGTCATCGTCACATGAAGGCGCACAAGCGTCCTCTACACGAAAGAATTTCCACTTCAAGAAAGTAATTAAACTAATCCTCAGAAGTGCAACGGTCGATCATCCGTACTTTTCTCTCAGGGCAAGGAGCATCAAACGAGGTCCTGTCTCCAAGCTCCGTGTGGCCATTCGCCTTCTCCTCAGCTTCGCCAACTTCTACTGGAGACACATCTGCTTCGGTTTCTGCGCTCCTGGTATCAGCTTTTACGATTTCTTCATAAGCTGCTGGTTTATTACCAAAGTCCTTGAAAATTTCATCGAAAATCTTTTTATCTATGAAGTCTGATTGTGGTCCGCGATGCTGCGCGTAGACCATTTCCTCTCCTTCTGTTGTAGGTACTTTGGAATCAAGTACTGTATGTCTGGAGAACTCCTCGATCAGTTGCTGGTAGTTTTCTTCTTCTAAAGGTAAGATACTCCTTCCTGCAGTGATTCCCAGGAGTGCTAGTATGATCACAGTCGTGGCTTCCATTGTAGAATGACTGTGAATCAGCTGAACTGAATATTTAGTCACAATATTAGGAGAGCACGGTCGCGTCGCGCCGTCGCTACAACAGTGAGCCTCAGTCTTAGACTCTTCAGTTAATATAGCGCATGCGGGAGCATTATTTGGAGCTGTTTCCTCAAGAGTGACGACCTACCTTGCAACTACGTCACTATCTATGTCCTTGGTGTTTTACCTATTGAACATTTTTGAGCTTATGACTAGATATTATGTTATTTAATAAATGACCAACTTTGAAACAATTCGCAACCGGTTTTTATGGAATAGTTGAATGTTAGTGCCCTAAAACATGTTGAATGTAACATAAACAATTGAATATGAAAGCAAGTCCCTCTGTTTGGTACGATTTCATTTCTAAACTTTGAAACTATTTAGTTTTTAACTATTTAGTTTTTAAAAGTTACTTTTAATTCCAGAAATTATAAAAATTACAGCAACTTATTAGGGGTTCGTTTAAATAGATAAAGAAGTCAAGAGCAACTCATAACGTGCTAAACCTTTTATTTGTTTCAACATCATGTACAAGAGTTGTACGGACTTAATGTCACAAAGCATTCTCTACCAGTCAACCATTGGGTCACATAGGGCAGGACTATTTTAGAGTACAAAAATAAAAATAAGGAAAAATACCATTTACTTATTATAAATTGATATACATTATGACAGGTAAGGTGAGGTCATTTGGAGGTTCTTTTTTCACAACTAAAAATATTAAAACCAAACAAAGTTTTCGAGTTATCCATAATATCATCCAAAATAACCATTCTTGACATTTATTTTTTAAAGATTATTTCTTTAAAATATCGTCCGTAACTGCGCTTAACACCTCATTTCCCAACTATGTTGGGGTCAGCTTCCAGTATCACCGGATGTAACCGGAGTATTCTCGTTGGCAACCGGTTGATTAATCATACGCGGCCTATACATAAAGGGTGTAACAAGACCCTTACCCGTAACGAAACCTGGGAACCTTCTAGTTACGGAGATATTGGGGTCAAAGTTCCAACTTTTTCACAAGTTTTTTTAAATACACGTTTTAATGTTAGATTATTACTTTAAACACCTCCACGACCCCGTATTTTTCATCCCCATAAAATTTTTGATTTATATGATGTTTGGTTGACGGCTTCGTGAAGGGTTCGTTTACACCCTGTATAGACTTTGGACTTTACACAGCCCTATAGGAAAATGTCTAGGGGTGTGATGTCACAGGATCTAGGCGGCCAATTCACTGGTTCGAAGAGCAAAATTATCTGTTCACCAAATTGTTCTCGCAATAACGACGGCAGCGACTTCCATGGCAAGCCGGAGTCACAGTATGTACTCATAGTAATTGGCCCCTAATAAAACCGAATCAAAATTATTTATTAAGGACAGGTTGGTCAGCACTTTCTAAACGTAAAAAATGACATGAGACAGTCCGCCAAAACGTCCACTCTTAAATCGCTTCCTTCGCCCGTATATACAAGGACCGACCTCGTGACGATGAATATTTTGACGTTTCAGATCGGCCCGTGTGGCTGTAATTATTTAACCACGAGACTCTCATCATCTGTACCAACTTCTAGTGACTGTCCCAAATAAAACCACCTAACCATAACAGGAAATAGAACCACGGGAGCAGTACCTACACGACAGTAATATCAAATATTTGTGGAAAAACTATGGGAGCCGGATATTACGCACTTCGCCAACACAGTGGACGCGGGGGGAATGTTAAGTGCGCCGTGTTTGTATGAGGCCCATACAAATGGGTGACACCTACAATGCTGAACAGACAAAGTAGTTTAGGAACTGAGCAGAACGCAATACAGCATAGATTCTACTAGCAAAAAATCAAACTTCTGCAAAATTAACTACTTAAGTGGAAAACATAGTCACAAATGTATTGACATAACCTACCGAAAAGCATAGGTCTAATATGTCAAAATACGAAACGTTTTGATAGCGCCTGTCAGTTACGTAGACCGTCAGGTTTTCTGGTTCTAGTTGCGGATCTGACGCGGATTTCACGCGGAAAATAAGGGGGCGAATAAGGGGGCGAAATATCTTTCCCTACTGACCCTACTGTGCCAGACATAGCAAGTCAATTACAAAACACAAATATTTTAATTAAATCCTTTGCCACGCGCGTAAACAAACTGTTATTTTACCATGACGTACGAATGGGAAATACCCTTTGGTTTTTTTTTTTAAAGGTGCTACGTACTTTCTACGCTACTACTTTCAATTCGTTAAGTACCGCATGGGTTTACAAATAAAAATCTTCCAAGAAACAAAACGATTTTGAAAAAAAAACAAAATATGATTCATGCAAAATGCCCTCTTCCTATAAAGCTATACTATTTCCAACCTACTTTTAGAAAATGACACGACACGATAGTGCCACGATTCCTGGCTCGGCACAATCAACGGTGACCAATCGAGACTCGTCACACTTACGGAAACTTAATGGTTATAACACTGTAAGGAATTTAATAAAAAGTTCATAATAATTTACGTCATAATTGAGGACGTGAATTGTGCATCCGCTGTATACTACGGTATGACGTATCGGCGCACCTTTAGGGCATCACACACTTACACTAAACAGTAGGTAGACACAATGAGTAGAAACCTACAGAAAGTATTAGCCTCTCTCTCCTGGAGGTCGCGACTGCTGAGCACGAGGTCTTGTGTTCGATTCCCAGGTCGGGCAAAGTGTTATTGCGTTTTTCTATCAGGAATTTCTCAGTAGTAGCCCTCCGTGGCTGGATTTTTGCCCGGTTAATGGCAAAAGGCTCGCTCCCTATATCATGGGAATTAAACATAACTGGCGAAATGTAGGTAACAGGTCTTGTCAATTTATTAGTCTTTTCATATTTTTGTAAACGCGGCGAAAATATCGAAAAGCAAGATTCCCTTAAGAAGCCAGCAGTCAGAGGTTGTGTTTGATGATGTGTTTAGAGCAAAAGGCCTTTTTTTCGGATGGGAAATCATCAAATGACCCCTCCCGCTCTGGGCGGTACGGAAGGGGGGAGTGTCAGACTTTTACTGACAAAAACTCACCCATGTTCCTTCTTTACCCTTTGTGTTCCGGAGCCACGGTATTTCTTTCGTACAGTCCCGCAGCTCCGGCAGGCGTCGGCCCTTGCGGACCCCTTCCTTATGCTGACTCTCTTTGAGGCGCGCGTGGAACACGAACGCGCCGTCGAAACGGCCTGTCGTCATGAGACAGACGGGCGGCGAGCCAGCCCATAGCTCTCCGTCCACAGGCCCGCACCTACGGTGGCCGGGAGCCACCACGTGGCCCCCGACGCCCGGGGCGTCTCCTGCGGCGGCCGGGACGTGAGGTTCTCTCCTTCTCACGTTCCGCCACCTCCTTCTCTAGCATGACTGCTTCGCACAAGGAGGTGACGGCGTCCCATTTCGTTTTGCTTCGGACCAAGGATTGAACCAGGACCACACGCGAGAGGTCGCCGACGCAGAGCAAAGGGCCTTAGAACGGTATTGCCTTTCCTGACTTTCGGCCGAATATCACAATCAAAGAAATATTAAAATAAACGTAAAGTAAGTAAGTAAGTAAGACCTACCGGGATAAGGGGATCCAAAACCGTAACCCCTAGAGGGGTTACGGTATCATGGGCTATCCTTATATGCTAACTTTCATACAAATCCAATCCCTTAAGGCGAGAAGGTGTTCGTTACGAACATGTTTCATTACATAACATCATTTCGGATAACAGTTTGTAAGCAAAGTAACATTCTGGAACCAGCTTCCAAAGTTGGAACACACTGACACAGCCCTAAGCTGGCTGCCCCAGAAAACCCCTCAATTCTTGGAAACCTACAGTCAAACAATTGTTTTGACCTATAAAAAATGCAAAAATATTCCACGAATATTCACATTATGAAAAATATTTAACAAACAGATTATATTATAGCAAAGTAAGTTATCTGGGTCAAGGGTCAAACGGTGATTATGTTGTATACTTGTGTGAGATCAGTCTTATTTACTGCTTTTGATTTTTGTAGGGCTGCTCCTGCATCGCGTGAAGTTTGTCGATAAAAATCTTTTAATTATTGTTGTTAATTACTTCCGACGCCCTATTTTTTCGTTGTTAGATTAGTTAATAGGTTAATGATGTTTAATTTTTTATGTGTAATTATATTAAGTTTAAATAGTTTATATCATGTACTTAAACTTTTAGGTCACCTTGGCAAAAATGAAAAGAAAGTAAGTTTGAGTGACAGATAAGGAAAATCTTAAGACCTACAAGAACTTACTTATTTTTTGGCATTAACGATTAACGTTCAAAAAATAGTTAAACATACTCAATTAAGTTAAAAGTTCATTTATGTCATTTAATTAGCAACATTTAATTAATCACGTTGAAAAAAATGACAAATTTCTCATGTATTTTAATGAAATGATGGCCACTCCATTAAAATTCCGCTATCGCAATTTACGGTACCAACATTTCCCATCCCTACTTCAGTTGAATCAACTTCGGTACACGGAAGCATTCAGTACACACCTACGTCTTGCAGTTGATCGCGAAGACGCGGCGCGTACGCACGTCACTATAAAAGAAAACAAAGACGCACTACAGACAATTAATTTCACCTCGAATATAATAATCAGTGACAATGTTACAAGTGTTACTGTTCTCCCTCGTAACCTCCACCTGTGCGTTCACAACGCACCGGTACGATGCCTACGATAGTTCCAGTAAATATCGGCCCAGTGCACCTCTCCTGGATAACATCTTCGGGTTGCTAAACACCAATGGACGTCGCCCAGTGCAAACTTACGAGTATATCAAGCGATACGGTGGTATGGTGATCAGTGAAGTGTTAGAAGAACCAATGGTTAACGGTGGTGGTGATCATAGGAGCGTAGATATGCCGTATAGTTATGAGAATCCCTATCAATGGAATAGACAGGTTCCGTGGAATAGCGTCATTGTGACTGAGCCTGCAGAGTTGTATAATAGGTTCGAAAATTCTGATAATGATAGAGAGTTTGTGTACAATCCAAATAGTGATAATAAACAGCCTGTTGTGCAAAAAGACGAAGAAGATGAAAACAATCAAAGGAAACCTACAAATGAATTAACAACTCAAGGAAACGTTTCTGTGGCAAGCAAACAATCAGATGACGTCAATCATACATTGGTCATTAACGAACAGCAAATTACTGGGTATAATGACCATCAAGGGTCGAGTGAAGACAATGCTAATATCACGACTAGAAGCATTAACTTCAATAGTAATAACACTAATTCTTTGAAAGCTAGCAAACAAGATGTTGATAAGCTAAATCGTCCGACGAAAACAAATGACGATACTGCTTTTAAAAATAACAGGACTCGACCTACAAATGCTAATGATAGTAACAAATATAGTACTAAGACCACTCAAGACAACGAAGTGACCCCCAGACCTCATGAACAAAGAACGAAAGCCTATGACGACGACAGATGGGTCTGGACCAATGGGCAAGACCAGGTAGTGGAGACAACCACACTCTTTGACCTTTTTGACAGAGCCGCCTTCTCAGCAAATGAGTGTCCTCAAGGAAAGCAGAAGCTTGGTCAAACTTGCGTCATGAAAGATTGATGGATCAAGAAGAACAGATGGATAAAAATGTGGAATAAAAGTATAGAAACACATGATAGTGTCCGTACTCGTTCTGTTTAACCCAGTAGGTATTGAGCGTGAAGATGTTGTGTCCGAGTGTAGAACGATTTCTATGAAAGTGATCGGAATGGCAATTGTGTGAGGTCATTGAACCGAGAGACTGCTAGAGGCAGTGCATATGACGTTTGGTCAAGTCGTTTTAAATATATAAACACAATAAACACAATAGGAAGTAGGACAATAAAAAAAACTCGTGGAAGTATGAAAAATACTTCGTTTGCTATATAAAACTGTGATTAATATAGTTCCTAAAACATGTATAAAATTTAACGTTTTTAATGCAATTTTGTTGTTGGCTATTGAAGAACCTTGGACATGATTATAATATATACATATGTACAGTAATTATACAAGATGCTATGTGTAGTTATGTAACTGTTCCACAGAGAAATAAGAATTTACTTGTAAATATAACTTTATAAAACCTGAAAAATTAGTAGGTACAGAAAATATTGAAAACATACATTTTATGTTTTTGGTTCAGATCGGAATCAGTTAATTTATTACAATGGTCTCCGTGACCCTATTCATGTACCGTACGCTAAAAAAATACCTTCTTACCAAAATATTTGGGTGTGTTTTATAATTCATGGAATCATGGAGAATAATTGTTTTCTGCGAACCAACTTAGCCTAAGCTGCTCCACTACATCCTGTCTGCTTGTGGAATTAGAAAAATATCTTCAGGCAGCAAAGAAAATGTTTTCATGGTGACTCTTTCAACCAAAGTATTGCATCAAAATTATATAAGAGTCACCTTTTTTGTACAACTTTGTGAACTAAGAGAGAGTACCTATATAAAATATTCTTTTGAATGTAAACATTAGTAGTTTAAGACACGAGAAGTTGTTCAAGCTTTAATTTTTGTAATCTTAAGGTTTAAGCAATAAAATTCATAAGAACATTATGGTATTTCTCTTCCTGACCATTGATCAGTTTCTCTCTCTCTTGTTAAAATATTAATGGAGAAAAACTTAATTGGTCATGAAGCTGACCATAAAATGTTCAATACAAACATATTAATAATATGTTAAACCCAGAAGTCCATAAAAATGTTTGTGACAAAAAACCCAGAGCCTTAACTATGGAACGTTACGGTATTTTTATACTTTATTCACAAGAATTAAATGTACAAAACACGTAATTTCGTCACTATTTGACATGGCGCCACTATTTAAGCTATTCGATAGGTATAATCGTATTTACATTATGTACGCAAGATGCTTCGTCATCATCTGTATTTTTTTCCAAAACTTATAATCTTTACACCTAAATAAAAAATTACAGAAAAGTAAAAATATAACCGACCCAACGATATTTTATTTCCACATTCGTCAATGTATTTCACGCGCGCTTCGAATTGTTGAAAATTTAAATAAATTAGCAAATTTATGAACGTTCATTTCAATTGTCGGTGTGGGAGCTAGAAATTAAACAAAAATAAACCATTCACTCGAGCGGAGCTCTTTGATATCGAGCTATAGGGCTTATTATACAGAGTGAAACATTACGAACGTGTAATCACATGACCCTATATGACGTGATTAAAATATTAATTAGAACCATGAAGAGATCGTAAATTTAACAAATTACACCAATATACATTTCTAAAATTATAGTACTGCTGCCAAATGTGCCAAGACTGAAAGAATTGTACAGTAGAGATGAGAATGAGGTTCTGAGTTCGATTCCCAGGGATGTTATTGGGTTTTTCCATTAGGAATCTCTTAGAAACAGCCCGGAATCTGGGTCGGTGCCCAACAAAATAAACAAACGGCTCGCTGCTATTATATCGGACTTCTAAGTACCCTGGCAAAATTGGTGTACTAGGTAGGTACACCTCTGCATAATCCCTCTGGGAATACAGGCGTGATGTTATGTTATTCTAAAGTCAGTCTGTGTACCCAACCACTTACTTTTTTGCTAATGTCAATTTAAAGAACGCAAAAAGTGTGCTGGGTATAATTACTTGGAATTCTGCTCGCACCGCGTTGAAAACATGACAAGTGGTGTAAAAACACACAAAGAGCGAGCCCAGTATATGTTGGCATCTGTCAATGTTTAGAACTTAATGAAAACGTATTGAATTTGATTTATTCTTGCCTTTTTTCTTCACAAACAATCTAACTTAAAGTGTCAAGAAAAAATGATCATTATGTAACTGACAACTGAATGGGAAAAAATACAGTTACATTATAAAAAGAGACCTAAGTATACCTAACACGCACTCAAGGTATTAGTATCGGGAGGTTACCTTACTTGATTTGAAGAGAGGTACAGGTGTCAGGTAAGCTCCCAGTACAGGTGTCACATCAGCTCAGTCAGGCTAGCTCAGCAGTGCAGGTGACAGATCTGCTCGGCAGAATAGGTTGAGGAGAGATCTCGAGCGAGTTCGTTAGTGGAGCCCCGGGCAGTAATCACGTAGTGTTTGACGAGTCTCAGGATTGGTAGAACCCCTGATGGGTGTAAGAATGTAGGGTCGCGTCAGAGTGTCAGCGACCCTTACACTTATTTACCTTTAGTGATTGGTGAACCTGCAGTACTTCGATGATTCCACCATCAAAATTAGATCTCGACTTCGACTCTTCAGCGGCTTCCCGACGTTTTACAAACACTGTTCCGTTCGAATTCTTTTGACAATCTTTCTTCTCGCCGCCATATAATCATCTCACCTGCCGGTGTAGTCGGCAAAGACGTATAAAACCTCCTTGATAAAAACCGAGAGTGCGTTATTAATCTTATAATTATAATTTAGAATTCGTTATTTATTGACAGCGTATAAATATAGATTTAGATTATCCAAAACGATATAAAATAATTTTTAGTAAATACAATCCTAATGCAACCTTCATTGAATAGGCTGGTAAGAAAATCTATGAGAGAAAGAATAAGTAGACTTCAGTTTGTCACCTTTGACGTAAATGTCATTACAGGGATAAAATTATGTTGGAAAAACTAATCAAAAGTTACAAAATGAATGATAATTATAAAGAAAACGTAAGTAGGTATTACAATATCTGTAATAACAAATACTATAATCTCTTGACTCCATTACTCCTTACGACATCCCACGCAAGATTAAAACGTGCAACTTGTGTGGTTCACACCAAAACAACATTGTGCAATTATTATTAGTATTGGTTCAATTTGCGACGCGTGCAATTGACATTCAGAATCTGTAATGTCTAATTCTAAGCTCTGGCTACGCTCTGAGGTGAATCTGTGTCATCGATTGTTTCAATGAATAGGATACCACGAAAACGTCCATACAAGTTAGATGATACAATCAGCGCGATGGAATTTCTTCCCGAAACCGGCGCGCGGCGCGGGCTTCGCTCCCGTTTGACCACAGCGATATCCTGTTAACCATACTGTTAACCGTTAATTCAAAATAAATATACTAGGCACCTATTTATGGAAAATGCAAGATTCAAAATCTGTACAAATAAAATAAAATAAATGAACAGACTTGTCTCGAGAATTCATACAAATTGACAAATTAATTGAAAAATTATTGAATTCGACAAATTATTGTCAATGAGCAAGTTTTCTGTTGATTGAAGCGTATTTTTAAAGATTAACCAATTAATCAATGTTCATGACCGTGTTTCCAGAAATAGACTATACAGACAGACGTCTCATGACTGGTTCACATCGTTTATACCTACCTACTACATAGAGCTGTTTTGAGGTGATTTCCGAAAGGCATAACATTATTGTTATCATTGTTGTGTTGTGCGAGATTGGTCTTGCACCTAGTCGAGTTTTCCGAAAATTTCACCATAGGGGCTCTAGTTATGACCCCTAGAGCCCAAATCAACCGCTGGTTAAAAAGTTTATATATATATATATATATGTATACGTATGTATGTGGGGCGCCAAGCAAAATTTAGCCACACTCTACAGGTCGCAATTATGCACTCACATGGCCCAAAAATCGAGGGTCAAAACTTAGGATAAGTTGGTGAATGGGCGGAATTCGTCCATGGGGGGCGGCGAGGGGGCGGTTTTTCGAAAATTTTTTTTTTGGCCATAACTTTTTCCTTTGGAAAATTTTTGAACCGTTTGACATTTTTATCATTCAGAGTAAGAATACGGACAATTTAAAATTTTAACTCTTTTGATGCAACCCCTAACTTGGGGAGGGGGTTGAAATTTTCAAAAATTTTAGAAAAATAAATTATATCTCTGAAACAGTAAACATTTTAGTGTCGCAAATATATATATATATATTTTTAAAGCAAATTGTTTATTCGACAATTTTTACTTTTAAAGTTTAGAGATAAAACTTATAGTTTTCGAAATAAAAAATAATAATAACTGAAAAATTAAGGGCGTTTCCATGCTAAGTAAACTCTTATGGGAGGATTTTAAAATTTATGATAACCATTCATAACCATTAAGACGTTTAATTGTCAAACGTCAACAAAGTCGTTGCTATGACCACCAAGTCTTTTGGCATCTGACGTATTCTTATAGGAGGTACTGCAAACAAAAACAAAAAAATACTGACAAAAAATCGGCCCGCGCAGCTGTGGCTAGCTAAATATAGCTTCTGAATTTCCAGAATAAATATGAGTGGAACCTTCTTCGAAATCTACCTCCTCCTGCGGCTTGCCGAAGGGATTTTTTTTCAACTGCTTTCTGAGATTCGAATCGAAAATATAGGTAAACGCGCGAGACTGGAGAACTTTCTAAAAGGAAGGAAAAGTCCGGCGAAAAATGTTAAAAGTCAAATTAATTTTATTTTTATTTTTTATTATGGGTCTATTTGTGATTGTGACCTCAATCTTATCCTGAGGGCAGAGATGAGGTCGACGATGGAACGACCTATCCCAAAAGAAACCTATTAACTCGCGACTGTCAGTTGGTAAATGATTGTAGCTTTAATACAATAGATATTTTTTTCCTGTTATTAAAATGTTCATTGGCGCCAGGTCATTCTGCCTGCACAAAAAGGCTTTGTGGCTGAAGCGGTTAAGTGTATTGTACAGTCCACCGTCGTCCGTCAGTCGTCCTAAAAGCACGGTTGCAAGCTAAGCTTTACTGATACTGTCACTTACGGGATACCGGGAGCTCATAATAATGAATAATCACGGAAGATATTCCGTAAGTGACATTATAAATTTAGTTTTAAACCGTGAAAGCATTAAGAGCCTATACTACCTCAAATTAGCAACTCTATATTTGGTAGTTCAAACTTCGTTTGAAATACTGTTAGAATAAAGTTCTAATCAGCTTGCACAACAAAGTGGTTGTTACGTCAGTCACTGCGGGCCGAATAGTGCGAAATTAGTGGTTTTTTGTGATTTACAAAAAATCTATTGATTGGACTAAAAAAATAAATAATTTAAGACCTGCTTTATAGTTAGTTCAGTTAGTATAAAAAGTTTCATGATCTAATTTGAAGTATTTTATGATTGCCAGCGGTTTATTGTTCAGTTTAGAGGTAACTTTGGGATTTTTTTCTATCGAGAAAATTTTATGGAATCGTGTTTTCGCCAAATAAAGGACTTAACATTAATCCTCAACTTTACCATATATTTATTTCAAAATTAATGCAGCAGTATTTTAGGTGTAACGGAGAATCATACTTAGCCATTTGAGGTAGTATAGGCCCTTAAAGCATGCTGTAAAATAGTTAGATGCCGTCGAAGTGTGGTTGACTTTACAAATATATATCACTAACAATCCACATGAAATAAGTTTCATTGATTATCATGCACTATCGGTTCTGACTCTGAGGTCTTTGAGTTATCCCTAAAGCTTAGTGAAGCACTGCATCCTAACGGAATAACTTAAACAATTTTTCATTTCTCATACTCGGAAAGTAGTGTTTGTTTGATCAGAGCAGCGGGTCGAAAACGATGCTTCCCTCCCTTGGGCGGGAAAGACTCATAGTAATTGCTTCCCTCCCTAGGGCGGGAATGAATTTTAAAAATAGAACTAAAATTGGTTATTTAGTCGGCTATAATTTTTTTTACATAATTAAGAAATATATTGATTAAAAAAAAATGCTGCGGTCTTGTGAGTGTATACGGCCAATGTGAATTAAAAAAAATACCTATTAAAGTGGGATGGCCCGCGGCGGTGACGCGGGCGGTGTGTTCCATATTTGAAATTTAAATTAAAAAAGACTATTTATGTATAATTTGGCGGGATACTAACTCTGTACCGAAATTATTTGATTAAAAATGAGTTCAAGCGATTCTGAAATGTCGACCCCCAATTCCGTTAAAGACGAGGCCAATACAGTTATTGAATAAATATTTTAGAAAAACTACTATTTTTTACTTTCCTTATATTTGAAATGAAAAGTAGAGTGTTCAACACGGGTGAAAGTCATCAATTCCCACTCGGACTATAGCCGCCCTCGCTTCGCTCGTGCGTCTAAATACCTCGTATGGGAATTGATTTCTTTCCACCCTTGTATAACAATCTACTATATCCGTTCTTAGCTTTGTCTGGTGACAAACCTAGATGACTCATAAAACTTTTCAACAAAATCATAAACAGGCGAAACATTCAAAGAAAACTCTCTAGTACTAAAACACCCGTAAAACAATGATGTAATAACTGATATTAAGTCGGCAACAAATAAACAATCAATTAAAATAATAACGTAAAGCTTAAAATAATATCAGCTAAACTAAACTTTGAATATCCACCTTTTTTCGTCGGCTAAAACTATTTTCCCTTACCAGTTTCTAGGTCACAGTTGTAACTTAAACCTGTTTTTTCCTAAGCAAGGTAAACACCATTACATAATCATTCACAAATCCTTTATCCCCCTGGTTTTTCAGCAGACAAGAACCCGCTATACAACCATTTGACGTAACCAATTTATAATTACATAACGTACGCACTGTGGGTTTTTATGCTTCTTAGTTTTCAGGGATAATGTAGCTCACTTCAGCTATTAGTTATTAATAATTTAGGTTAAGGCTTGTTTATTTCCCCACACGCGCCAGCTGTCGCGTGCTGCCCGACCTCCTTCGGCAACAGGACAATGAAACGTAAACACACACGGCACGAGACCAACACGTGCGTACTAGTCATGTCAAGTCATGAACTGACTAAATAACTTCCTTTGTTGGAAGATGTTCTGGCTGTGTGACGGATAATTTTAGGTTAAACCGCTTTATATCCTGTTTGTAGCAACACAAAATGTAATGTAGTGTAATATTCTTAGGTTTTTTACATACATAACAATTCTAACAATCGTTACCGGTAGTCAGAAGGCCATGTCTGACTTATCAAGGGCTGTCGTGTTGCACTGGGCTGTGGAGGTCAGATACGCAGACGCTCCATGTTATATACTGGTTTTAACCTGCATCTGGTTAGACTGCAAGCCAGCATCAGCATAGTTATGAATAGGCTAGGCAGATGATGATGACAACTCTTTTGTATTGTATAACATTGAAATTGTCTCTATATCTAATCGTTTTTCAACGGTACGTGAAACATTACCAAAGCAATTTCCTCGTCAAATTTTTTTCACCGTATGCTACTGGATTTCGCCAGTTATGTAAATAGGGCGCGAGCCTATTGCCACACGATTTATTCTGAAATCTCAATTTCTGTACAAACTGTACTTGCTCATGTATTACCAGGAATATAAACAACAACTATTTCTATTTTGAGATTTTGAAATCTATATTGGACATGGTGGCTGCTTATAAGTTTTATAAGCAGGTAAACTTAGTAAGTTTGCATGTAGGGGTAATCATCGGAAAATTCTTTCAGTAAAGGGACGCTACATTATCCCGCAGTGTAATAGGCTACGTTTAAAACATTTTCCTAGCATAATTTCCGAACATAACGTGAGCAAACACTATCAATAAATAAAGCAATCTTACTGCCACTATTAAAATTAAGTCGTTGTCAAACGCTTTTCGCGAATCTAGTCGTTATGTTTGCACTGATACAATGCCTGCTATAACTCATCTACATACCGATGTAGCTATGTGTGGACATTGTCCTCCGAGAGGAGAGGTGTGTCACTCTAGCTACAGCAGGAATAACTCGCGACACCTTGCCGCATTCCCGGAGTTGAGATAAGTCCATATTCCTCGCGAGTGAACTTAAGGGAAAACTCAGTTAAGGATAATTATTACAGCACTGACGTCGGAACACGTGCATGTTATGTCAGCGTCACATATATAAATCAAAGTGAATGTGTTGCAGTCATCAGTTCCACCGGGAGTGTGTCAGCGCTCGCTTCCTCCTGTCATCAGTTACTGTGACTAGAAATTCAGTTCACTGATATACAGTCCTTTAACCATGGAGGCGACTACTTTGCTGACCCTGATACTCCTCACCTTTGTGGGAGCCAGGAACATTCCCGCAAAAATAGACGAACCTTCGGGAGAACTACAGCAAATCATTGGAGACAGTATAACCAGTTATACAAACACTATTCCTGAAGACGAAGTCTTTTATAAAGATCCAGTTAGTGCAGGAGATTTGGAACCAACATCAAACAGAGATATCAATGAAGAAGAAACATCTGAAGATCGCGATTACAAATTTGCTGCTATGGACACTGAAGAAGTTAAGGAATTGGAAAGCAAACCAAAAGAAGACGGGAATCAAGAAACAACGATAGCAGCAAAGAGTCCAGTAGAAGTTACAAATGAAGACACGGAAGCACAAGGAGGGTTTGAAGACAGAGACGGAATCGGAGCTAACTTTTGTCCTGGCGGTACAAGAGTAGGTAACATTTGCTGGCCAGAAGACAAAGACTAAAATGTGAATCACCGAGCTGTACAAGTTACTAAAACAATATTGGAATCTTGAAATTGTAAAATAACTTTTTTGTGCTCTGTCTTCGCAACGAAATATTTACTGCACGTTTTAGTGAAATTAAAATAAATTGCAATTCTACTGATACGCCAAGTGATATTATTTTTCCTGTGCTTTTTGTTATTGAACTTCCGTTCTATACATTTCTCTTTTTTTTTACTAGAGAAAAATCCCAAGTTCTGAAAAATACCCTTCCACTTCTCCTGATTTGTATTTGTGAATTACACGATCTCTAGCTCGTATTGTTAAATCACTCTAATGTGATTATTCACACAGAGGTGTATAATTGGTAACCACAAACATTTAAAAACGCTTGTTATCTGAAATAGAATAAATGTATTGTTTCATGGCATTATATGTATATCATGGACAGGTCACATGGACACGTCCACTCAAATCTGTGTGATTCTTTCTTCAAAAGACCGTCTCAAACACTAATCTGCATGGTCCTCATTTGTGAATTGAGCAAGATTATGTCTGGACTTTAAAAGAGACTATGACCTCTGAGTTTGTTTCGGCTGTTTCTTTTCAGAGTAGTCAGGTACTAAAAACCGGCCCCATCGAGTTTAAAAAAAACCGGCCAAGAGCGAGTCGGACTCGCACACCGAGGGTTCCGCACAAACTTTATTCAATGAAAGGTAAATTGTGGCTTACGATTTATGACGTATTAAAAAAAAACTACTTACTAGTTCTCGTTCAAACCAATTTTTGGTGGAAGTTTACATGGTAATGTTCATCATATATTGTTTTTAGTTTTATCATTCTCTTATTTTAGAAGTTACAGGGGGGGAACACACTTTTTAACACTTTGGAAGTGTCTCTCGCGCAAACTATTCAGTTTAGAAAAAAATGATAATGGAAATCTCAATATCATTTTTAAAGACCTATCCATAGATACCCCACACGTATGGGTTAGATATTTTTTTTGTTTCAGTTCTAAGGATGGGGAACCCCCAAAATTTATTGTTTTTTTTTCTATTTTTGTGTGAAAACCTTAATTCGGTTCACAGAATAATATAAATAATAATAATAATAATAATAATAAACACACGGTTCACAGAATACATCTACTTACCAAGTTTCAACAGCCATAGTTCTTATAGTTACGGAAAAAAGTGGCTGTGACATACGGACGGACAGACAGACAGACATGACGAATCCATAAGGGTTCCGTTTTTTGCAATTTAGCTACGGAACCCTAAAAATGATGTGTAAAAGCGTTTGTAAAAACCTACTTGCAAAATAAACATAATTTATCATTTATCCTGTAATGCGGCGTTTTTCCTTTCATTCATTTTAAATTTTCAATTTGCTACAGCGTTTCCTTGATTGAAATTCGCGACAGAGTTTCAATAAAGAATGCGCTACTATTCGACGACATCAATCAACGGTTATAAATAAAAAAAACACAACATCACGCTTGTAATCCCCGAAGTGTTAGACAGAAGTATTCTTAATAGTAATAACACACACATTTTGCAAGTTATGTCTAAGTCCCATTTAATACGGGGCATGCCTAAAGCCATCAACCAAGCACAAATCCAGACTTCGTGGTGTTGAGAATTTCCTTATTTAACACCCATTAACACTTTGCCCGATATGGGAATCGGACCTTGTGCTCCTGCGAACACTAGACTAACGAGGCATTCAATCTTGCTTAAAATAAAAGACCATTGTAACGGCGCCGTCATAAGCTTAGTTCGTAAGTATTGAGGCCTTAAACACAGAAGCCATCCCCATAGGTTGAAGCTGCGAGAGACCATTAAAAAAAAAAAAACCGGCCAAGAGCGAGTCGGACTCGCGCACCGAGGGTTCCGTACAAACTTTTTAAAGGACAAACTTAACTTTGCTGTTCGATCCCATGAAACGGCTATTGCGCCATCCGCAAATAATAAGTTTGTAATAGTAAAATCGCTTTTTTTTTGTAACATGTGCTGTAAGACATTGCTTCTCGCCAAATTTCGTGATTCTAGGTCAACGGGAACATTATACCGGGAAATTATAGGTTTATAGGACCCAAGACCTATAGGGTACTTCCGGTTGACCTAGAATTGGCAATTTTGGTTAAAAGCAAGGTCTTACAGCACAAGTAAACGGAAAAATCCGAAAAACTAAAAAAAGTTTCAAATTAAGGTAAATTTTGGTACTTACAAGTTTTCGCGAAAATCTAAATTTGCCCTTATCTTTTTATCGTGTTGACTCAGGACCTTGATTTTATACCTCAGTATCTGGTATAAATTTCAACTTGCTACATCCACCCGTTCCTGAGAAGATCAGTGGTGACAGACGGACAAGAGGGTGATCTTGTAAGGGTTCCCTTTTTTACTTTTTGAGGTACGGAACCCTAAAAAACGCCATCCTAAAAGTTCAAAGGACGCCTGTGTTACTCGAGAGCAAGGAATCTGAGTTACTTGTCTTTATATGAATGATCTAGCTGTCTTAGCAACCGAGAAATACTAACTTACGTTATAATAATTATGTAGTTTAGTCAAGAATCGAAACTACAACTAGTAGAAACTGCTTTTACTTGAATTAAATAAAAGGGGAAAGTAAGCTGAGACAAAGTCATGATGTCTCAGACACAAGTACGAGGTTGTGGGTTCGAATTCGGGCAAGTACCAATGTGACATTTTCAATTCATATGTATTCTTACTTTCTAAGTTATCGTAGACATCACTGACATTGATGAAGGAAATACATCGTGAAGAAATCTGGACTTATAAGTAATGCAAGTCTGAAATCGGCAACACGTCCTGAGCAAGCGTGGTGGTGGTGATCGATGTTTGTGAACTTTGTGAACTTTACTTCTCGGAACTTGGGTAACCGTAAATGAAACACCGTATACCTGTTAGTAAATATAACTGAAATTGGATCTCGACGTGATCACAACTTTGTTCCAATACAAATACAAAATTACATTCAGAGACCCTATATCTATCCACGGAAAATCTTAACAGCGAGTTTTAACATTGCGACGTATTTGAACAGCGCCATCTAGGTCGGGTTGATGGAACTAACTTCCATCGAACCCTTTCGCTGCACACATTAGATGCCAACAACGCCATCTAGTTTAATTTGATGAACTATTGAATGCAAACAGTTTGTGCCTTCTCTGTATGTGAAGAGGCCTTTGCCCAGCAGTGGGACAGTAGGTAATGGGCTGGTGGATTGTCATTTTAGTTTACTTTAGTTATTTCCACAGCGTGATGTCGTACGGTATTCTTTTGTGGGGTAATGCCGCCGATATTCAGACAATATTTGTTTTACAAAAAAGGGCAATTCGTTCAATTTATAAATTAAGTCCCAGATACTCCCTCAGAGAAAAATTTAAAGAGATTAATATTCTTACTGTGCCCGCTCAGTTTATTTATGAAAACCTTTTGTACGCACATAAAAATATTAATTTGTTTAAAAAATACAGTGATATCCACAACATAAATACGAGGAACAAACACAAATTTGTTGTTCCTGCAACGAGGCTCAAGAAAATAGGGGGTACGTTTAGATGCCAATGTATACGTTTTTACAATAAATTTCCGAGCCATATTCAAACACTAAGCCTAAATAAATTTAAATCGTTTATAAAACGGAAGTTATGCCTGAAAGCCTACTATCATGTTAATCACTATCTCGAAGATAAAAAGGCTTGCGATTATTATGCTGCTCCAATGAAATTTGGTCTGTGATTGTCGAAATTTCGGACTTCGCTTGTTTATTATTAATTCCTTTCTTTTACACTTACAATATACACTATACTTTGACATTGAATGATTTGACATGAATACTTAGTTCAGTATTTTTTTACTTTATTTTACATTATTTTATGTGACATGTATTGATTTGACATGAATACTTATTTTGTTAAGTATTTTACTTTTTTATTATTATTGCGACATTGTTTTTTTTTATTTAATTTTTTTTTTAACAATCGTTTTGTAAATTATTGTTAATTTTATTTAATTATTGTGAATGTGAGGACCATGTGGGTCACATATTTTATTTTATTTTTTTCCCCACGACTGTCTCTGGCAGTTTGAGTACTATAAGCAACCTACCCAAATGTCCTGTCTTTGGTATTGTTCGTCGTTTCGTTGAGCTCCTTGAGTTATAAGTCGAGCTACACGATAACTGACAAATGCTTGCACTGGCTGGACAGGTCCACTCAAATCTGTGTGGTTCTTTCTTCAAAAGACCATCTCAGACACTACTCTGCATAGTCCACATGTGAATTGAGCAAGATTATGTCTGGACTTCAAAAGAGACTATGACCTCTGAGTTTGTTTCGCCTGTTTCTTCTCAGAGTAGTCAGGTACGAAACACCGGCCCCATCTAGTTTTAAAAAAATGACGTGTAAAAGTGTTTGTAAGAACCTACTTGCAAAAATAAACATCATTTAATTTCATCATTTCATTTCATTTCATTTCATTTTATTTCATTTCATTTCATTCTTATTATAAGCTGATGCGATTAATCCCCTGACCTTCTCTGGGAATATGTAGGTAGGTAGTAGATGATAATAGTGGATTAATTAAAGGTACATAATATAGGTAATAAATTAATTTGAGGTAACCGGCACAAGTGCCTGGTGACTATAGTAAACACCCTGACGAGCTAAAGCTGAAGATTGTATGAAATCCAATTAAAATAGAGTCCAGAACCGCACGCGACGCCGCAAGGCAATAGGTTTTCTGATACTAGGATATCCTCTTGTGAACAGACCTACACGACATTTCCTAACGAGTGACCTAGCCCTGCTCATCAACCACAATATCTTTAAGGTCACGTCCACATGGCATGAGCTCTTCGTGTCATTGCATTGTGATATTTGCTCAAGGAAACGTTAAGCAATGAAACAAGGAGAACAATGTATAAAAAGTATGGTTCTTTAATAAAAAGAGGAGAAAAGAATAACATGTATCAGTATAATTACTTTTTTTTTGCCCAAAATCTCTATTTGCTTTTATTTCTTTATAAAGAAAGAGCAGAAAAAAGTTATTTTACAAAATCTATTTTCTGATATTGTTTTATCAACTTGTGCAGCTCGGTGATCTACATATCGATATCTTTGTCTACTTTCCAGCAGGTATGACCCATTCTTTCACCGTCAGGACAATATTTTCCTTTTATGTAACTTCTGTCTTCAAAAACTTTTTGTGCTTCCTTGTCTTCATTTTTACCCTCTCACAAGCGTCGATTCATTGCTAATATCGTTGTTTCTTGAGTCTTAGCTTCTTCGGTGTCCATAGCAGCAACTTTATGATCGCGATCTTCAGATGTTTCTTTTTCATTGATGTCATTGTTTAATGTTGGTTCCAAATCTTCTGTACTAACTGCGTATTCTATTGGATCTTTATAAAAGACTTCGTCTTCAGGAATAGTGTTTGCATAACTGGTTATACTGTCTCCGGTGATTTGTTGTAGTTCTTCCGAAGATTTATCCAATTTGGTGGGAATGTTCCTGGCTCCCACAATGGTGAGGAGTATCAGGGTCAGCAGAGTAGTCGCTTCCATGGTTAAAGGACTGTATATCAGTGAACTGAATTTCTAGTCACAGTAACTGATGACAGGAGGAAGCGAGCGCTGTCACACTCCCGGTGGAACTGATGACTGCGACTTTTTTTTTGTGGTGGCCAAAAATTACTTTAAGGCCCCCAGCCAGGGCTTACAAACTAAGGATTTAAATTAAATGAACGGTCACTAAGGGCACCCCCTGTGGGGTTCGGGCCTCGGCTTAGTGCGTCATTGATGAGAGGGCAGCAAGGGACAACAGGCTGGGTCGGATCATTAATTGGGGAATCGGTCGTTACATGCTCAGCGTCGCGGGCTGGCTCGTCGAGCAAGGGTCGGGCAGTGATGTTACTGGGGGGTCGCGGAGGGCCTCGGCGGCGGGGCCGGATTCGCGGTTTGTAACGGTTCTTGTGTCTGTTTTTGTGTAATGTGCTGGTTTCCCTACAACTTTCTTGGAGAAGGGTGATGGGATCATCGGGTGTGGCAAGAGTGAGCCTAGGACGGCGAATTCTAGATATCTTGGAGAGGGCGTAATTGGCTGCTGAGGAAATCAGGGGGTTTGGGTGTTTTTCGGCCTTATCGAAAAAACCCTTTGTTAGGCGTTTCATGAATTGGGCTATGGTGGGGATCTTGAGGTCAACATGGAGTTGCTCATTCCTAACGTACCATGGGGCTCCCGTGGCCTTTCGTAAGAATCGGTTTTGGAGGGTCTGCATCTTATGGAGGTGATAGGGTTTGGTATGCGCGAAAACGGGACATGCGTAAGTCATGATAGGCCTAATGCACGCGGTGTAAATACGCAATTTGCACCTAAGTGACAATTTGCTACGTGCGTTCAGGACAGAGTGAAGCCTACCGAGAGCGAAGGCGGCACGCGAACGCACCGTCTTAATGTGCTCACTGAAGTTTAGGCGCTGGTCTAAGATAACTCCTAGGTACTTGGCTTGCTTTTCCTAAGGGATCGGCTGGCCAAACATGGAGATCGGTTGAGGGGTGGGGGGGAGTTGGCGGGGTTTAGAGAAAAGTACCGCCTGGCTCTTGTCGGGATTGACCTCGATTCTCCATTTCCGGAACCAATCGCCTAAGGCGTTTGCGGATTTTTGGAGAATGCGCGTAATGCAGGGATAGCTTCTACCAGAATAATAGATGGCCGTATCGTCGGCAAAGAGGGCTAGTTGGGTTGAATTGTTTCTGGGGATATCGCTGGTATATAGCGTGAAGGCTAATGGGGATATCACGGATCCCTGAGGGACTCCTGCGCGAATCGGATGTGGGGTTGATAGCGCACCATCGATGCGGTATCGGAATGTGCGGTTTGACAGAAAGTCACGAAGGATGAGCACGAGACGATCAGGCACACCGAGCTGGTATAGTTTGTATATCAGCCCGTTGTGCCAGACCTTGTCGAATGCTTTCGCGATATCGAAGAACAAGGCACCGGTCACCATGCCTCGCTGAAGGCGGGCGCTGATGTGCTCGACTATGCGGTGCACTTGTTGGACACAAGAGTGTTGGGATCTAAATCCAAACTGTTCTTTAGGAATTAAGCTCTTTGCTTCGGCGTAGTCTTTGAGACGCTTATAAATAAGCCTCTCGTAGATTTTGCCTAGGACATTGAGGAGACTAATGGGACGGTAACTACTCGGGGAAGAGGCGGGTTTACCCGGTTTGGGGATTCCTATTACGGTGGCTTGTTTCCACGACTGAGGGAACATGTTGTTTGCCATGGCGCTATTGAAGATAGCGGTCATTAGCACTATGAGGGCGGGAGAAAAGAGTTTGAACACCCTATTGGTGATTCCGTCTGAGCCAGGGGCTTTTCTGTGCTTAAGGCCTTTTATGATATCCTCAACTTCCTCAGGGGTGACTGAGGGTAGAGGATCGTCTGGGTCTTCTACTGGGGGAAGGGAGGTCCGACGTTCAACTTCAGCATCCACCATCGCAAGGTGAGCTGGGTCTACTGGTTGGGTACTGGGGGAGCATTGAGTCTCTAGGCTGTCGGCCAGGCATTCTGCTTTGTCGTCATCGTCAAAAGCGACGGTCTGATCGGGACGGATGAGAGGGGGTACAGAGGCAACCTCAGAGGAGCGTAGTTTCCTCTGTAGGTCCCAGAAAGCCTGATGGGTTGGTTCTAGTTCACCGAGCATCTTGTCCCAGCTCTCTTCACGCAGTTTTTGGATGCATCTGCTTACTTTGCGTTGTAAGCGACGCATAAAAACTTTGTTGCTGGAGCAGGGAAAAGAACTGTAGGCACGGACGGCCGCGTTCTTCTCGGTCACAAGATCACGCACATCATCCGGGAGTTTCCAGCGGTGATCATCCGCCGGAACTTCCCTTGAACAATCGTTCAGGATTGATTGTACGTGTTCTGTGAACGAGCTGATCGCGGCCTCCGTGTCGGCTACAGTCTCGATGTTGTCGGGGTGATGACTGCGACACATTCACTTTGATTTATATACCTGTCCCGTTTACCTATCACCTAAAAGCTTATATGTCTATACAAACGGTAGAAGATTCTCGACTTTCAACAAGATTTGGACAGACTTACTGACTACTGTCTAAACAATAAACAACACCTAAGTCCCTATCTGGAACCCGTTTTACCAAAAATAAATAGACGAGATTGAAAAAGTGCAGCGTAAGTTTCTACGAGCCATGGATTATAGATGCCATAAAACGTATTTGTCGTACTCACAATTACTAGACAAATATGGGCAGGTCAACCTAGAATCTACACGTAAGTATATAAAGGTCTGTACTCTGTACTGCATGGTGTTGTTCATGGTGATTTTGATTGTATCGATCTCACGAGCAAACTATGTTATGTAGTCCCACGCACCATTAATATACGTAGTACCCGTGCAGGTACCCGTGCAGGCAATTAGGGTTATTTGCTGTCAATACCTGTCGAACTAATTCTGGTTCGTCAAATGGTTGATTTTTATGATTGTAATTTTGTTAATATTGATATTTTCGTTTGCTCAAAATCCATGTTATGAAAATTAAATTAAAAAAATTAACCAATAATGTTATTAGGAATGTAAGATAGTCTAGATTTTTTTTTTGTGTTAATCATTACTCTGTTTCCAAGCAATCAAATCAATTGGAATCTCTATTTTGCATGATGTAATTAATATTTTGTTTATTTAATCTTTACAAATTATTATTTCGATAATTATTTATTATAAATGTGATGTAATTATTTTTTACCTATGGCACGCATTATCCTATTCTCTTTTAGTGTGTTCTCTTATATTTTTCGTCTTCATAAGCTCTAGTATAGTGTAGTATTATCTTTCCTCTGTTTCAGCACAAATTGTAGCTGTTTATTGCCCTTGAATAAATACAACAAAATTTTATGAAAACTAAAGAAGAAAGATCTCGTAATCATACCGTGTGCTAAAGCTATTCTTTATTAGGATCATTGCAAACCCCAGAAACTTGATTACTGATTGGCTATTACAGGATATCAATGACTAGATAGACGAGCATGGCTAATTTAACTTGAATCATCATCAACATCATCTAGATGTCGATTCTAGTTTTATAAACCAGCAGGTTTAGCCAAGTTGACAATCTACAATCGTTAACGCTAGTAGAAAACTAATCAAATGTATGGGTATGACATCATCTCAACGTTAAATCACGTGATCAACACAAACGAATAGAAAATTCGTAGACAAGTTTACATCGTTCAAAATTATAGAATAAAATGTTATCGTTTCTACAATGTTGATCGCTATACTCTTTGATAGGAACGCTCACCATAGACTAAAGAGTTGTTTTTTTCCACAGACATTAGAGAACTCAGTCGTGTCAACTTGGCTACCAATTTAGCGCTTTCTACAATCGCTTACGCCGAGGCGTTTACGATTGTAGAAACAGAATCGATACGAAACGTTTGTAACTTGGCTAGGCCTGCAGAACACAATAGCGCATAACCGCTTGATCTTTTTATAAACTTAAATGTTCGCCTTTTTATGAATAGCGATGATACTGTTTTCGGAAATACCTAAATGATGTTTATTTGATAAACAAAAAGGAAGGAAACAAAGACAGTCGGTCAGGGCTACAAGTAACAAGAGCGCAGGTAAATAAATTGTTTACTTTTACTGATAGGTAGTAGGTACTGTGGCACAGTGGTAAACAGAATGTGGTTTTGTACTGGGAGAACAGTTAAACTTTTTGATTATGATAATAAGGTCTTGAGTTCGATTCCCAAAAGTTGCAATATTGAAATTCTTGTATTATAACGGGGCTTTTAGGGTAGTATTAAAGTACCGCCACTAATTTATAACGTAAACTGCCGACTGGGGATCTTAGTAAAAAAGCTCGTCCGGGGAGGGGGTATCAACTAGTACCTACTATTATTGCAACTAAGCAGCGTTGATGTGTTCCGGTTTGAAGTAGCCTTTGGAGGAGGGCATTATCAGCCTTTGATAACGTTCCCACTGGTCAGTCCCTCTATCAGTGAGAGGGAGTGGGCTGAGCGGACTGATGGATGTCAAATGTCTCCGAGTTTCAACCCGTTTCCTCATTATGTGTTCCTTTAACTTATTGAGAGCAGTGATGGTAAAGGTACCTGCCCGGATTCTAAGCCCCCCACAATTTGCCGACCCCACTGAACAACCACCGGTCCCCGGAGTCATTACTCATGAAATGTTCCAGTTTTGTCTCTGTACGACGCATCTGCAATGCCCCATGATGGCGGTGACCAACAAGTCGCGTTCGCGTTTTACCCAAAGGTTGACTAGTAGATAATGCCTTGTGGCATTAAGTCCGCCTATGTACCATTATTGTACATGAAGTTTAAATTAATAATGAAGCGTTTCGGTAGGTTTTATCAATCCCATACGTTTTTGCCTTATCGGGGTCGGCATCCAGTCTAACCGGATGCAGCTGAATACCAGTATTTGACATAGAGCGACTGCCTATTTGACCTCCACAACCCAGTTAGTACTGGGTAATACTTTCGGGCCACAGCACGGACTGTAACGAGACTGTCAATGTCAAAAATCTACAAAAGACAGCGGTACCATCGGCCTAACGTGCTTTCCGAAGTACGGAGAAAACTCGGTATGTAATGGGTGGTTACCCATCCACAGATCAACCTAGGCATGCACGGCTTAACCTAAAGATCGACCCGAGTGGCTATTATTATTTAAAGTTACGTAATAACTTCGCGAACGGAACCAGTTCTTCTCAATATACAAATATCGAAACTGGGCGCAGGCTCAGTTTCTATAAATGTATATATTGACCAGAACTCTGCATCTGTTGACCTCTGTGACTTACATTATAACACAATAATTTTGCTTTTTTTAATAAACCGCATATTTATTAAATAGCAAGGTTATGTACCGATGTTACGGTGAATTCTTAGATGATTGGGAGTTTTGAACATTGATAGTGACTACGTCATAATCGGTCAATATCCTTGATAAAATCGCTTTGGTGCTCCCGACCGAATTTCGGCCAATTTTAATGGAGACATTCTTTGCCTTAGGAGATTGTGCACTCTTTGTTCCTTTTACTCTCATAGTCCGATGGGAGACGACTTCGACGTCCATCCTCCGAGGCTGGGGGGTGAGACACCAGAATCTTTCCATCTCCGGGCTGCTTGTGAGAAATTTCAAATGGGCAAACTCAATAACACCTTTGTCTGGCGTGAGCAATGGGGCAATTAGTTGTTAGTTAATTTAAGTACACATTAGTACGTATGTCTGAAACCTGATTATTTACATTACAAAACCTGCATAACTGCAAACTCGGGGAATCACTAATTCTTAAGCGGAAGGAAAACATTTTGTTTGCTTTACAATATCATTAAAAACGTGTCTTTGATGACGTTAACACAAAAAAAAGTGTAACAAAATCACGCGATATTTAAAAACCGTTAAATGTTGCGACAGTTCAGAGGAAAATATCAGGAAAAAATATTACGAATAGACGATTTTGAGAATTTAGCATCGAAAGATGATCACACCACACATCCTCACGGTGCTATCCTCCTCGGACATCCGAACCGGAATCTGTGCGGAGATTTTGATAGGTCAACATTTCGCGTTCAAAATTAGGCAAACGGGCCGATTGTGTTTTGTTTATAAAGCTAAGGATTACGAAAATCAACAGTCACAAAACTTGTACCGTGTCACAAGGATCTCTTTCCTCTGTCGTTGAAATGACGGCGCTGTTGGTAAGCATGTGAAGTTTATTGAGGTACATGATGGCGAATTGGCAATGTCGAGTATTAACTACCGGTTTTGTTTTGAGTTTTCAAAAGATCCTTGAACAGCTGTAATACAGTCCTTTCGCAAATAAGCAAATATCTTTACTCTGACTGCAGTAAGCCTTATAATATCGACATTAAAGATCATTGTGATTTTGACAGTGATGCTAAGTCAGAGCCAAAAGAACTATAATAATAATAATAATAATAAAACTTTATTTCATAAAAACACAGATTTAACATGTTTTAAGTAAAACACAATTTAAATGAGCTTAGGTAGTAACACAATGTAATACAATCTAGGAACTGAAATCTGTACACAATATGGAAAACCCTGCCTCTCAAACTAGGTAGGTAACCTGTATCTTGAGAGACAGTGATTCAGCGTAAAAAGTGATGCTATAAGTATATTAGTAGACTGTGTCGATCTACCTGAGCGATTATGAATACTCGTACAAAGCTAATTTAAGTAGTAGTTTATATTTATACGTGATGTGTGTGTGTTTGCGTGTGTGTGCGCGTGAGTGTGTGTGTGTGTGTGTAGGTGCGTGTGTGTGTGTGTTGGTGTGTTGTGTGTGATTGGGGATATGTAGGTATTTAGGAGACGTACGACGTAGAACTGTGAAGAGAGTGTAATTTACAAACGAATCGAATGTATAATCTCAACATGAATGATGTAACCAAGATTTTGTGACATTATTTTGATTTAAAAGAGTGTCCATGGAGTTTCTTGCCCATTCATCTTTAAATAGATCTATGCTTTGTACGGTCGAACAAGCTATTTGGTTTACAGTTTAACCCACAAATTGCATTGTAAAATGTAAACCAAATAGCTTGTTCGACCGTACCTAATACGTAACGACAGTACTTTCACAAGTTATTACGCCTTGTGACTGTAGCTTTGCTTTCTTTGTTTATCTAATTGAAATAAATACTTTGAGTTTGATTCAAAGGTGTTTTTGACATATTCGTATGGCCTGTGGTATGGCTAATCCTGTCAAATACCCACAGTCGGGATACCACGAAAGAAACGTTTATATAATTTTTTTATTTGTAATTCGCGGAGTTAGGGTCAGGTCCGTGAGCAATAGTCTAGCTCGCCGTCAGTCCGTCTTATGGCGACAGGCCGTGTCAAAGAGACGTCAGCAAAAGGAAGGGGTCCGCAAGGGCCGATGCCTGCCGGGGCTGCGGGTCTGTTCGAAAGAGATACTGCGGCCCTGGAACACTAAGGGTTAAGAAGGAACATGGATGGGTTATAGTCAGTAAAAGTCTGACACTCTCCTGCTCTGCCCAGAGCGGGAAGAGTCATTTGATGATTTCCCATCTGAAAAAAAAGAAAAGAAAAAAGGGTCGGGTATGTTGTGATATCTATTCCACGTCTTTGTGTTTATAATGAAAAAAGCGTGCGTACGACATTCTTCCTTCCTCCTCGCCGCTACCAATAAAGGTATCGGCATCGAATCGATTCGCCTTAAAGACCATTAGGTGAGCCCACCTTAATATCAGCAAATTGGTCTAATAAAGACCTTAAGCAGCCTTAAATTATTCACTTTCCCACACAAGGAAATTCATACCGTATGTTAAAAAGGGGAGGTCGAATTCAGATTGAAAGTTGGGCTAGATAGAACAATTTACATATTTATGGAAAAGCTGTTTGTACGCAACGTTTGGAGTTTTGTTCGTTAGTGCGCCCAAATGTCACGTCATCGCGGGTTCCTTACATCACCTTTTTGGGGTCCCTTTGATATTTTGCCACTAGTTGGTATTGACATCGCCTTAATCCAAACTTCCTAATAACTGAATCACCAATTTAAAGTCAATATGGCCTACCATATCCTCTCATCTCAGCCTATGTTATGTGGTTACTTAATTCACTGAATTACAAATATTATGTTTTTATTAACATAAAACTGGCCATATATGAACATGGCAATCTAATCATGTTTGTTTTGTTAGCTGACTCTATGAATACCCAATAAACAAGTGCTCCAACTTCCAGGTAATATGAATTTAATAAATGTTTTCCAAGATGTGTCATCAAAATATTGTTTGTATTGTTTTCAGAGCCAGGGGATATTATGGTGGGCTTTCTCACAACTGTACCCATTTAGTTGAAAGTCTATAAATTCTACTCTTTTATAGAAAAGGGAGTCTTGACAAAGATATATATTCTATCAGCGAAAAAATGGTTTGGATTGACAAAAGCTATCAAAAACCTTCATCCTAAGTCTACAGCCAAGTCCACTGCTGGACATAGGCCTCCTCAATCGCACGCCACTCAACTCGATTCTCAGCAACTCCTATCCAGTAGCTACCAGCCACCCTGCGAAGGTCGTCGCTCCACCGAGCCTGAGGATGTCCTGCCTCACACTTACCGATTCGCGGTCTCCACTCAAGAACACTACCTACGTCCCTAACGGTCATCAGTTCTACGGATAATATGACCGGCCCATTACCACAAAAACCTTATACCAATTCTTTTCAAATTCGTTGTAGAAAATGCGAAATGATTTGTATGTCCCAGGTCCCAAGTGAATAACCTACAAACGATAGCCTGTTTCAGGTCACGTAATGTTTTATTTCACGTCAAATCTGCGGTCACCCGCAACAAGTAACACAGATAACGATTTATTCTGGGAATAAAATCACAACTCCACGATGACGTTATGTCATAAGGTACATTATCCTGGACCTACAGTACCTACTAATTGTATTAGATAATCGATTTACATGTAATTTACGTACAATGGACAGGAAAGTGCTCCCTGATGTCATAATGGCAGTGAATTTTCCACTGCATTTCTAGGTAGAGAGTGTTGTTTATCTCTTTGATGTGGCTTGTGAATCATCTAATGATTCATCCACCAATTTTATTGTGTGTCATCGGTGAAAGTTTTTGCTATATTTACATCATGTTTAGTTTGTATCAGAAGAGTAAACCTGATTGGTCATCAAGGGCTGATGCATGACTCTCATCTGCCTAGCTTTTCCCTACTAAACAGCATTTAACAGAAAGGTGTACTCATATAAAAGAAAGGAAGGTAAAGGTGTAGTGGTTTGACTGCCTCGTTGGCTCGTTGGTCGCGACTGCTGAGCATGAGGTATTTGGTTCGATTCCCAGGTTGCATTAGTAAAGTGTTATTTGGTTTTTTCATCGGGAATTTCTCAATAGCAGCCGCGGAATATGGATTCGACCCCGGTTGGTGGCAATAGACTCGCCCCTTATAACATGGGACTTACACATAACTGGTGAACTGTGGGTGTACTATTAGGTACACTTCTGCCCAACCCTTCGGGGATTACAGGCGTGATGTTATGTAACGTTATGTGTAGTTAAATTACCTATAGGGTGTGATACAGACCATCAAACTGACAACTTTCTTCATGGGGCTCTTGTTATGAGATGGATGCTCACCGTGCCGCGGACTGACCTTGGCAAGTGTTGCGTGTATCTAGAAGATACGTAAGACTATTAATAAATTAAAGCATTGAAATGGATTCAGACATTTACAATGCAGGCAGTGAAACGCACTGGCCTGCAATGTCTCTCTTGCTTAACTTGTGGTCAAACCGGGCGGAGGGACTGAGGATTGGCTGCGGATACCGGACCAGGACAAACAATTTCATTACCAATATTTTTCTGTTAATAGCCCGGTGTCAGCAGTCTCCTCGGTTCGCACTTCGTAGTGTAAACAACGAGATGCTGTATTTCTGTTTATCGCCAACATTAATTTCAAGGTCTTACACATTAACGCGTAACATTAAACATTATGTCATGTCCCATCTTGTCAAAAGGCGAGCAAATATTCACATCATTTGGAGTTGTTACCTGCTTGACACCTACAATAATGGCGGTAAATATTTACACACTATTTAGCTTCTGGCAGAAAACATTGATAAAAACACTTTTTTTTTCATACATATCGTTTTTTCGCCATCTTGAATTTAGAGTTTCATTATCTGCCATGATGTTTTTAAACCAAAGCGTATCTCAAAATACTATGTTCGCCAGTATAAATTGTTTCGCACGATTTGTATCGCAGAAATTAGATATAACACGATTTGTATCGCAGAAATTATCGCAGAAATTAGATACAGTTGCCCAGAAGATATCCCTCCCATAACGGGACATAAAGTAGACAGAGTGCTCAAAACAATGCACTGTGATAAGAGCCCTGGTGAAGATGGCGTTACCACTGAAACATTAAAATTAGGATCTGGCACACAGCTCCCTCACTTAACTAACCATTCAATACAATCTTACAGCTAGGTAAACTCCCATCCCAAATGTGCCACTCAAACATTGTTCTTCATCATAAGAAAGGCGATAAGTGCAATATTAACAACTACAGGCCCATTAGTTTAGTCTCTCATATTTATAAGGCGTTTATCAAGGTCATCCACAATCGCATATATGCCAAATTAAACTCACCGGAACAGCCGGGTTCCGTCCAAGTTTTTCACTTTAAATCAGTTATTAGAAAAATATTCAGAATTTCATACCTGGCCTCCGTGGACTACACAAAGGCTTTTTGATAGTATAAAACATAGCGCCATATTCTCAGCCCTACGAAGCCAAGGTGTAGAGGAAACTTATATAGAACTATTAAAAAATATTTACAACAATAGCACGGCTAACGTTAAATTAGATTCTGTAGGCTCAACATTTAGAAATGCCAAAGGAGTAAAACAGGGTGACCCGCTCTTTCCTAAACTATTCACCAGCACCCTCGAAGAGATATTCAAAAACCTTGCTGACACATGAATAACGCACGGCATTCCGATCGGTGATAAAATGCTATCAAACTTTCTTTTTGCAGACGATATTGTGCTTTTTGCGTCTGAAGCAGTTTAACTGCAACAAATGCTTCAAGACCTGAGCGCTGCAAGCCTTGAGGTTGGACTGACGATGAATCAGTCAAAGACTAAAGTCAAGACCAATGCCGTTAAATATAGGGTCGAAGTCGATGGGCAGGAAATACACTATGTCGACGAATATATCTACCTGGGCTAGCTAGTTTCACACAGACCTACTTACCTACACTTACCGAAAATGTGAATGATCCAAACAATAAACAAAAGAAGCAGATGAACCTTCATTCTCGAGTATTTTTCTGGATGCGTGTGAACGTGAAATGAAACGTTACTGAACACTCGCTCAAGTGAACCAGTCATTAAAGTGTAGCTACTCATATCGGCTAACTCACGCATAAGTTGCGACCGTAACTTACAAGGGCATAACTCAGCCGTGGTCCGCTGTGGAGCAGCGCCTAAAATGCTGAATTTATTTGAAGTCATGTGTCAACTGAAAACCTTTACATTGGTGCCGATTCTCTTGTCACAAATATCTCTAAACTAGACTAAAAATCACTAAAAATTAGTTTGTTCCTGTCAAACGACGTTTCCCATTCTGATTTTGATTAAAGTGACATGACTTAAACAGATTATAGTTTGACAGCACTAAGTTATTCAATTTGGTGAAAATGGCAATTTTGCTATTCTGAAATTGACGTTTTTCACCTAAAATTTAAATAGTCAAACTAAATCAGACTATTTTTAATCGCGATTAAAAAGGTGTGGAATAAAATTAGTTGTCATGAACTAAAATTTACAAAGCACATTTCTCTCGTATTTCATAAAAGTTTGGATGAGTTTGAGTTCAATAAGGAAGCACATGTGATTGCAGCTGTTGTCGATTCGGCAGAAAGGTAAATTTAGTGTTATTTTATTATAATAGGATACAAACAAAATGCATTCATGAAAACTTACCAAAGGATTTTTCTACTGAACATGTAAGTATTGCATTTGCTACATTATTAGTTGGAAAAGAAGTGGATAAATTCACTTCTCATACTCAAAGCCACTTCTAGGTTCTGTGTCTTTTAAGAAATAACTATTTTTTAGAAACTTTCAAGAAAGAATAAAAATATTTGAGGTTAGATTTTTTTTTGTGTTCTTTGGCTAATTATCTTGTTTTAATTTATAGATTAGAAGCGTATGATCGAAACCAGAACTTTGGTGCCGACTGCAATGGTCAAGACATTGTATACCTGTGTCCACCCTGTGATACATTCAGTAATATAAATGCGGATTCTCCACTTCCCATCACCCAGACCGGCAATCCAAGAATATTTTCATAGGTACCTACATGAATACATTTGTTGATCAAATTTTTAGAAAGCTCTCCATACTAACAGTGATTATAAATAAAATACTGTTTCATCTTATCACAGTATACTATAAAAAGCTTCTGAATATATATTTTTGTTATTTGTTTTCAGCTGTAACACTCGGCGTAAAGGACAGCATTTATATGAATATCGCCATCTTTTGACCGCCTGCTTTACCTCCGATGGCATTTACACCTATTTACGAGACCAGTGTAAAGCAAACAAGGACAGCTATATTGCTCCCGCAAACAATACTGTAATTTAGTCATTTACACTTTTAAGGAAAGAACATGAAGGCGAGATGATGCATATTTTAATGAAATGTTAACTCATTTAATTAACTTTTATGTACATTGTACATCATTTAGAACCTGCAATTCTAAATTAATACCTACATTTATGTATAAGGACTATTTGAAGATAGTAAAAAGGCAGAATTAAAAGTATTCTTTTATTTAATATCCTTCATAATACTCTCCAAAATTTGAAGACTTTTAGATAAAAACTTAGGTGCACTGTACACATGCTTGTTCACTGTTGTTTAATGTGTTTACTTCTTCTTCGAGACCTATTTCTAATGCTTAATGTTTGCTGTTGTATACGTGGAAGTAACACTACTGGTTGAAGGTTGCGGTTCTACTTCAAAACTTTCCTGAAATAGATTTTCTGCCCTTTTTCTCATAACGATGCTGTCGTTCGAGGGCGGCTGGATTTTCAGGTTTAGTTTCAGTGAAACAGAATACCCATGGTACAGCTGTCTTTTTAAGGAACTTGGCTTCTGAAATAATAACGAAACCACATAAGTTAACTTTTTTGTTACTTACCAAGAATGACACAAATTAGTAAGTAATGCATAAAAGTATGTGATGATATTGTGTTATCTCACCTGTATAATATGAAATGCACTCCACAATCGTGCGGTAGACATTCCTTGACTTTTTTAATGCGTAAGGAAGACTCCCATTGTTATTTGAGTTTGCTTTCCCTAGGAAACTAATGAACTCCCCTATTTTTACAATTTAACGCGCTACATTAAGGCATTATTACAATAATTGCGGCAATTAATAACGATAAACAAAAACGATTTAAGAAATCCATACGATTTGACAGCTCTTATTTCAAAGCAGGGTATGGTCGTAGAAAGTGCCCATGGCAGAGGAGTTCAGTTTATTATTATTTTTTAAACCTATCGGTTGATTGATTCATTATTTATAAATTTGGGTTGATTTTTTGTTTGTTTGAGGTTTCAAGCAAACAAAAATTCAATCCAAAGGACATGGCCGAAAATAGTTTTTTTATTAATAAAATATTCTAACCAGGAAAATATGTGTATAGACATCGCAAAAAAGAACTGTTCGTTCTTATTATAAAATACATATTTAACAGACCTCCAATTTTGAGAAAAATCGTTTTTTGTGTAACTTATTAACTTATTACTAGTTAAAACGAACAAACCTTTTCCAAACATCAAGGATAATAAAGCGAACACACCGGAAAAAAAGTAAACCTATACATGACAATGTCACTGTCAAATATTGACTGCAAGTGTCAGTCATTAGTGTCATTACTCAGGCTTTTTTTTTGCATTTCAGATCATTTTCGTTCACTTTCATTCAGCTGTTGTCTATGGTCTAGTGCAATCTTAATCTATGGTTTACTCAATTTGGTGACTGTCAAACTCGAATTTAAATGTGTCAAAACTTTATCTAAGTTTAGAGAATCGTGTTTTCAGAATAACTTAACAAAACCAACTAACTAAAAATAAGAAATTTTAGTTTTAGTTTAGGCTAGTTCGGTGTACAAGAGAATCGGCACCATTATATTACTATGGAAATACTTGTCATATCGTGGTACTGTGAGCCGACCCTGCGAGTGACGTCGGCCGGACGAGTCTTTCGGCTCATCGGCTGCTCATTCGAACAAAACTACTACTACTACAACAGCCCATAACGCCCACTGCTGGACATAAGCCTCTCCCATGATGGGAGGAACAAAACTAACAAAACTATAAAGCTTTATTTGTTGAATTGATATAAAAAAAATTTTTATCGTCATTTTATTTTTTAGGCAGTGACATCATTAGATACGTTTACCGTGGAACGTATTTAAAACATCGTACTGTTTCTGTCACTTGCTCGAAGATAATTTTAAGAAACTTGTTAAATGTATTTATTGGAGTGATTGTACAAGCCGATGAATGATTCCTTTAAGGTTTTGGTAGTAAATGTAATGATTCGTTTGTAATTACAAACAAAAACATTTGAAAAAAATGTGTACGGTACGAAATGTATATACGGTTTCACTTCGTGAGCGCTAAAGCTGCCACAATTTAGTTGCGTCCTTTTGCAACAGCCTGTGAACGGGACGCTCTTCTTGTTGCAGATGTCGGGACGGGCGGCGTGACCACGGACGGGCTGCTGAGCGCCCTGGCCCGCCTGCGCCGCGCCCCGCCCCCGCTCCCGCACCCCACACCTCACTCGCCCCGCTCCGTAAGTACTGCATCGTACCAACACGTACCAGCAGGTACGGGGGTTACGGCAGACAACTCGGCGTAGTGCTTGGAAGGTCCATCCGGTTGAGTGCACTGCATCTATAATCAAGACATCAGACTGTAGGACATGATTCTATGTCATGATGATGAAGGGATCACACCACTGTGATAGTCATTAAACCATCAGTAAATGACCGTCTGGCTGATTTATTGAGCATAGATACACAAGGCATTTGCGTGAGAACAGTCCAATGTGTGTTTGGTTGCGATGATAACATAAATTGTCTATTTTTTCACTTATCCTTAAACGAGAGCGTTGCCGTTTTTTGAACAAAACCCTTTCGATTAATTATGGTTAGGTTCACTTTAGTATTAACTATGTTAATTATGTGACTACATAGGTATCGAGCCAGTAAATAGACTAAGTCCATGAATGTTTCAGCTACAAAACTTAGCCTTTACAATCTTGCCCTCTCGCGCATTTCTCAATCCACAAGTTTGGAATATTCCCGTAATATTGACCAGCATCAGTTCCCGGGGAATCGCCACAAACTTCAGCTTAACCTGACCGTTTGAACTTCCTTAACTTGAGTCCCAAACGAATTTTCTTTCTAACGCGTCGCATCGCCGATCCCCCGAGTGTTACCTATCTCGAAAGTTTGTGAAGTAGGTAAGCACGAGACAAAGTTTTCATTTCGTAGAATATAAGTGCGAAAGAAAAGGAAATTAGTTTTTGAAGATATTGTCGTTGAAAAGTTTAACTGGGTGAGATTTGGGAGGCTGGTTGGATTCATCTGTGCAGGTAGTCTGGCTATTGTTACCTTAGTTTTGGCTGTAAATCGAACCACTACTTCGCTCTGGATTTTATTTAAAAATTTTAACAAGTTTTTAATAAGATACCTACTTTGTATTTTTTTTTTGATCTGATCGGATGATCTGCCAAAGGGCTGGCGAAGAACTGCTCTGGACAGGAATAATTGGAGGGAAATAGAGGAGGCCTATGTCGCAAGACAGCCTGACCTGGTAGCTGATTAGTTTTAAGTTAATGTATTACTAGTTTATGTATTAAGAAGGTCAGAGTAAAATAAAGGTTAGTTTTATTTATTTTTTATATTTCTTTAATAAATAACATAATAAAGGAATATAAAAATAAAACAAAATAAAAATAGCCTTTATTTTACCCTCGTTTCACTGCAACATAATACTTAGGATATATACGGTCACTGTCGCAACTTAGTCATGCTACAAATCGATGCTATAAATCGGCTGAACATGAAGCTCATTGTACAAAACTGACAAATATTTAACACAAATTGCACGTAGTTCGTACGTCAATGTTTGGAATGCCAACTACATAGACAATTCACGAATGAATTCTAATTAAACTCCAATTGGATTCAAATCAATCCTGAATGCGATTGGATGCTCTGACTGACATCCAATAGCCGTACAGATCTGATTATCATAGTCGCGAGTGGTGCATTACTGATATCATTATGTGGTGGGTGAGGACTACGGACGTAATATTATTATATTGTGAGGCAGTATAGCGGCACCTTTGTAGGGATTATTGAGTTTGGTTTCTTTGGTCCTTTGAACAAAATAGTTCCTTTGGGACCTTAGTTTAATAGCATTATTTTTTGCATTTTATTGAACGGCTAAGCAACTATGCGTGAGTCAAGAAGGATTATAAAAAGGAAAGGATTAATAGCGGTTCACTAAAGTTTCACCAAAACTCCATTGACAAATTTTCATTTTACAACCAATGTTTTGTATAGGTACTATTTATTTCACAAACAACTAATTCCGCAAATATTTTATTTAAAACATTCGTTTTACAAACATTTATTTGGCAAATACAAGAAGTATTTGCCAAATAAATGTTTGTAAAAACAAATGCATCAGATGATATTTAATAATTATACGTTTTTCATTTCTTATTTAGACCATCATCATCATCATTTCAGCCGAAAGACGTCCACTGCTGGACATAGGCCTCCCCCAAGTGTCGCCACATTGACCGGACCCGTGCGACTCGCATTCAACGGATTCCCGCAACCTTCACCAGGTCATCGGTCCACCTAGTGGGAGGTCTTCCAACGCAACGTCTTCCGGTTCGCGGTCGCCACTCCAGAACTTTTCGGCCCCATCGGCCATCCGTTCTGCGAGCAATGTGCCCTGCCCACTGCCACTTAAGTTTGGCAATTCTTCGGGCTACGTCGGTGACCCTGGTTCTCTTGCTGATGTCTTCATTTCTGATTCGATCACACAAAGAAACTCCGAGCGTAGCCCTCTCCATTGCCCTTTGGGTGACTTTAAGCCTTTTATAGGGCCCATTGTGAGCGACTACGTTTCGGTCCCGTATGTAATCACTGGCAACACACACTGGTCATAGACTTTCGTCTTGAGACACTGCGGTAAGTTGGTCGAGAAGATACCGCGCAGCTTCCCGAACGCTGCCCAGCCGAGTCGGTATCGACGATTGACCTCTTTCTCGAAGTTAGACCTGCCTAACTGGACCGTTTGTCCCAGGTACACATAATCGTCCACAGCTTCGAGTGTAGTGTCTCCGATTTTAATAGGAGTGGGAAAACCCACTCCTATTGACAAAACCAAGGTCATGTTGAATGCCCATGTAACAACATGGGCATTCAACATGACCTTGGTTTTGTCTATGTTCATTATTAGCCCCACTCTTTCGGAATCTCTACTGAGGTCATCGAGCATTATACTGAGGTCCTTCATAGTCTCAGCCATGACCACTATATCGTCGGCAAACCGAAGGTGAGTGATGTACTCGCCATTGACGTTGATGCCTAGCCCTCTCCAGTCCAGAAACTTGAAGACATCCTCCAGTGCAGCGGTGAACAGTTTCGGAGATATGACGTCTCCCTGTCTCACACCTCGCTGCAGGAGGATAGGTTCCGATTCTTGGTCCTGAAATCGGACTGACATGGTGGCGTTTTTGTACAAACACTTCAACACCTCGATGTATGTCTTCGCTGATGGTGGCGGGTGTGTCGGGTCATTTAGTTCCCTTCAATATGGTTGAGTTGAATGGCGCCGATACACGTATCATGTTCGTGAACGGGCGCTGTCAGTTGGGACTGGTCATCTCTTAGCTGCCACGGTTCATTTTAATTACCTTATTTTTAAATTGTTGATCTAATCTTTTACTTTGGACGCACTTAATGTGCACGTCTTTCTACATCGTTCTCACTTATATGTATAATCTCTAAATTAATGAAGTAACCAAGATTTTGTAACAACATTTTGATTGAAAAGAGTGTCCATGTAGTTTCTTGCCCGTTCTTCTACATAGAGATCTACGCTGGGGAATGGGCAACTACAGTATTTTCTCAAGTTATTATGCCTCGTGACTGGGACTGTAGCTTTGTTTTTTTTTTAATTTTTGACATTCAAAAGTGCCGTAATGGTCTAATTGAAATAAATGCTTTGAGTTCCAGTTTGATAATAACTAAATGACAAATAATGTTTTTGCTAATCGTTGCTTGGCAAGTAAAAGTTTTTGAATTAATGTTTGGTGAACTGACTGGTCACCGATTATAGCATCACACAGTTTTACAATTGCAAAATTCTCCTACAACTCAACGTAGGTAAGTACGGTCGAACAAGCTATTTGGTTTACAGTTTACAATGTAATTTATTGGTTAAACTGTAAACCAAATAGCTTGTTCGACCGTACTAACAAACATTTAAGTATCTAATCACGTACTCCAATTAGCCGTTAATTACTCAGTTATTGAAATAACCCAGAGTTAGTCAATAACGAGTAATCGACGCCATTTGTCCTGCTCGTACTAACTAATTATATCGTTGTGGTTATACCTTTGTTTGTCGTCAAACCGCTGGACCGCAATCGCGTGTGTTATGAATATATTAGTCTATGCCTATTTATTTACCTATGTTAATTATTAATTTAATTGTGGTTTATAATATATTACCTCATTTTTGTGATATTTTTGTCATTTCCCTTAAAAGTCTAAGAGGAAAATGACAAGAATGGTTTGTCGTGGAATCCTGGGTTTGATTCCCGGGTTAAATCAATTACATTTATGTTGTTCTAACGTTTTTAAAGGCCATTGTCGGATTATGAAATCACTCTATTTATGCATAGTATAAATGAGGTAAATGGCATTGTTTCTGACTATGGTAAATTTCCATACCAATTATGGAAATTTACCATAGTCAGAAACAATGCCAGTTTTTGATAGCTGTTTTGATAAGCACATTACGTAATATTTAAACATTGATAAAAACTGTGACTGCCTCCTTGCTCTGACCGCCTTGCTGCTCGCAAGCGCAGTTACGCATGAAGACCTGGATAGCATTCCGCGGCCGGGAACATTGTTATTGGGTTTTGCATCTAGAATGTTCCGAAGCTTTTCAGGGTCAGTATTTCTGCCCGGCTGATGGTAATAGGCCCTCCCCCACATTATGGGGCTTAAACATAAGTAACTCGCAAAATGTGGATGTCCTAATAGGTACACCTTTGCTTTACCCTTCTGAAATACAGGTGTGTATGGTACTGAAATTTTGTTACGGAAGATAAAAAACTGTATTATAATTCAGTGAATAATGCTCAATACCTCCATTCTCGTATATTACGGCGGTGCCAGGCTCATCATTAACGTCGCCCACGGCACATGACTGCCATTATTCAGCTCCATCGAACGCACAATACCGGCCGGCACAATGCCTGTCTAGTTAATATCGGATCCGGACGGATTTAATCGGATCTTATCAGATTTTACAGCAAAAATTTCGAAATTACAATAACTTACAGGCTTTAAAAGAATCTTTATGCCGCAGACTGTATCTATAGGGTACAGTCGGCGGCAGAAGTGTTTGAGTGTCGTGAGAAAAGGAATCCTAAGGGGTAAAAACCTGGCTGCGGGACTGTTCGAAAGAGATACCGTGGCCCCGGAACACAAAGAGCGAAGAAGGAACATGGATGGGTTTAGTCAGTAAAAGTCTGACACTCCCGCTCTACCCAGAGCGGGAGGAGTCATTTGATGATTTTCCATCCGAAAAAAAGGGGGTAAAATCCTAAACAAATATCATAAATGACTGAATACTAATATGACTGAATCTTATTCAGTCATACCTGACTAATAGAAAACAATACACAGAAATTGAGAGAATTAATGTTAAGACAAAAAAAGAGGAAAAATATGTATCAACCGAACGCACACCCACATACGGTGTTCCTCAAGGCGGCGTACTCGGATCGTTATTATTTATAATTTACATCAATGATCTGCCTAGTGCTATTGACCACCCCATGACTCTCTTTGCCGATGACAGCACTATGACTATAGCATGTAAAAATAAAGACATATATGAAAGTGACATAAATGAATCTTTGACAGCAATAATATCGTGGTTAAACAGGAACAACCTTAAAATAAATCTAGATAAGACGACTATTATGCATTTTAGGCAACGGACCCAGACTGAATGTGACCTTAACGCAAGATACAAGGACACTGTACTTAACAAAGTCGACACAATAAAATTTTTAGGAATTATGATTGATTCTAAATTGAACTGGAAGGCACACATCGAATACCTAAGTAAACGGCTGAGCTCTTCTGCATACGCCTTATACAAACTGGCCCCAGAGCTAAACACAGACGCCTTAATAACAGCGTATCATGGTATAGTAGCATCGTTATTGCGCTACGGTATTATATTTTGGGGCAACTCCACAGACAAAGCAATAGCGTTTAAGGCCCAAAAGAGATGCATTCGTGCGATGTTCAATTTGAAATCGACCGACAGCTGTATGCCATTATTTAAAAAACACAAATTATTAACTCTGCCAGGTATGTATATTTTTGAAATTGCAGTATTTGTTAGGGTGAATCTGTTTATGTTTCCACGTCTAGCAGACACCTTCCCACGTAACAGACGTGACAATAATCAACTGTGTTCGCACACATCAAAGACTGCATTAATGGGAAAAACCGTTTTCTGTATGGCTCCTAAAATTTATAATAAAATACCACAGTCTTATAAAGCATTACCGGTAAAAATGTTTAAAAAAAAGATTCGAGATTTATTAACGGACAAGTGCTATTATAGTTTAAACGATTTTTTAAGTGACACTACATGACATTGTTACTTTCTTCAACTTCTTCAACATAAACGGGTTTCAAAGCGTTTCGTATTTTTTGCAACGACTCAGAACTGTCCACCAGTGCGTTACCGCACCGCCGTCGCCCCGCGCCTTCTGACTTCATGTCCGTGACCTTATATTTAAATAAATATTTTGTATAAGTTGGAGTAACAGTTCAGGAGTTAACTAATCTCAAGGAACTTCCTGGGAAGGTTCTAGCTTTGGATGATAGACTATCCAAAGTAGAAGCGGTGGAGATGGACGTAACACACACCAAGTCAGCAATTGTCAAACTTGAAGACGGGCATCAGGACATGGATCAGTGGCTCCGCAGCAATAATGTGGAAATTAAAGGGGTGCCGATGAAGGACAGAGAGAACCTCTTCGATGTAGTGAAGAAAATCGGTGATAAAGTTTCCTACCCCATTATGAAGACCCAAATTAATTTTGTACACAGAGTACCTACCGTCCAACATAACAACCAGTAAGAACATCATTGTTTCCTTTATGAACAGGTATGTGAAAGAGGATTTCATCGCAGCTGCCCGTTCTTACAAAGATCCCCTACTTCCCGAACATATTGGAATCCCTGGTTCGGGAAGGGTTTTTGTCAATGATCATCTTACTATTAAGAACAAAATGTTACTTTCGCAAACTAAGTCCCTTGCCAAGGAAAAAAACTTCCAGTATGTATAAACACATGAAGATTTTTGTGAAACGGGATGCCACCTCCAAGACTTTCATCGTGGCAACGGAACGGGACCTACAAAAAATGCATTAGCCTATTTCTACTACAGTGTCTATTGTTATTTAACAGCTAATTTCAACGCTGCTTGTGCATATCATAAGTTTAAATTCATTTCATCTTTGCTATGCCTAATAAACAGTACTCTAAAACTTATACGATTGTTGAAAGTGTCACTAATTAGCAGCGTGCGAAACATTGAATGCGCCAACCCGCTTATCTCAGTCCAAAGTCCATTTGACCATACTCGCTTTGTTTACGCTCCGATTTGTTTTGTGCCGAAAGGTGTAATATATTGCTATTATAGATATGTTCAACGCCTTGCTAACAAATATGTTTTGATGGGTGTTGAAATGTTTTCTGTTTATTTGAAATGCTTCTTGTTCAAGCTTTGTGTTTTGAGTTTGGAGATAAATACTAACGGTCTTGGTATTTATATTACTATGAACATACATTTAAAGTTTTATTCTGACCTATCCGTAATAACGGACACTTATGCATGTACCAATAGTTTATATAAAATAAAACGTAAGTTATTCATATTGTTTGTGTTTCTGGGCTGTAGATGGAGCGTTGATTATTTATTATATGTTGAGAATCGGACATTTTATTTGGATCTGTCATGCATTGTACCTACTCACTTTTGTAATAATCTATTTATTTATAGGTATTGCGATCTTTAATGTATGAATTAAACATCTATCATCAGAATGTTCGAGGACTGCGGACGAAGTCGAATTTAGCTAAATGTAACTATGATGTAATTACTTTAACCGAGACCTGGCTCGTTGATGGGATATTGGACAGTGAACTTTTTGACGATAGGTACCTAGTGTGGCGGCGCGACCGTGACTACGCAGCCACAGCGCAGGCGCGCGGTGGCGGCGTGTTGGTAGCTGTTCGTCGTGAACTTGCTGTAGTTGAGAATGTGGGCTGGCAATCCAGTGCGGAAGACATCTGGATTTCTATTCAATTGAGAACCTGTGATAAACGTACCTACCGACTTAACATATGTATGTACTCTCTACCTGTGCGAACAAAATTCAGGCAATAGCTTCGCTAGTCAGTTACATGCTTATTTAGACAATCTTTCGGACGTAGTAAATAACCACCCCGCCGATAAATTTATTATTCTTGGACTTTAACATGAGCTCGATAACTTGAACAACCTCAAATGAAGGAATTAGATCTATCGTGCCCCAAACTAGCTTGTTTACCCATTTCGTTGATACAATTGATTTTTGTAGCTTACAGCAATTTAATCTCATTAATAACAGACACGGCAAAATTCTAGACCTAGTCCTTGCAAATACTCCCGTCAATGTCTCAGCATGTTTAGAACCCCTATCTATAGAGGATTCATATCACCCTGCATTGTTAATCCAGTTTGTTACTGAAAAACCTCAGTCACTTAACGCCAGTGCACGCATGGCGCATCATTACAACAAAGGCAACTACGAACTTATTCGATCTGACCTACGGGGCACTAACTGGGACGACATATTATTGAAACTGAAAGGTACTGTTGATGAAGCTGTCGGGAAATTTTATTCAGCTTTATACGAAATAAGAGATAAACACGTCCCTCAGCGTCTGTGTAAATACTTTAAATATCCACCTTGGTATAACTCGGCGCTCATTAAGATACTTAAAGAAAAGTTTAAATACTATAGGAAACTTAAAGTCTACGGTAATATTTCTGATCGCTTAACATATCAATTACTTCGTGATAGAGCCAATGATATTGAACAGCTTTGTTATAAGGCCTACATGACTAAAATTGAGTCCTCAATAGGTACTAGTCCAAAACTATTTTAGTCATACGTTAAAAGCAGACGCATGAACAGCAATTTCCCGTCGAGTATGTCATATGGTGACAGTAGAAGTGACTCGGGTGAAGGGATTTGTGAACTTTTTGCTAATTATTTTCGGACAACCTTCCTAGACGCTTCCTCTACAAGTCGCAACTGTGGCTCGACCGGCTGTGCTTCCAACTGTGATATAAGTACAATCGAAATTGATATAGTGACTGTTCATAAGCATTTAAAATCTCTCGACTTGACTAAATCTGCCGGCCCAGATGCTTTGCCTGCTGTGTTGATAGTTAATTGCGCTGAGGAACTAGCCTTACCTGTATCACTTTTATTTAAAAGGTCAATATCTGAAGGCATTGTGCCTTCTGTTTGGAAATCAGCTTTTATATCGCCCATTCATAAAAAGGGGACTAAAGATAAAATTGACAATTATAGGCCAATCTCAAAACTTTGTCTACTAGCTAAAGTATTGGAGCGCATAGTCTATAATCAGTTGTACAGCAGTGTGGTCTCTAGTTTGAGTCCTGAACAACACGGGTTTCTGAAAGGAAGGTCTACAGTATCTAACCTGGTCTTGTTCACAGACTTTATTACAGAGCATATGGATAATGGATCTCAGTTCGATGCAATCTACACCGACTACAGCAAGGCGTTAGATAGAATCGATCATGACACGCTGCTGAGGAAACTCTTCATTAGAGGCGACCTATACCGATGGTTCTCGTCCTATGTACAAAATAGGACTCAAGCAGTGGTCCTCAGTGGATATATGTCCTCCTGGTCAACCATCCCCTCTGGTGTGCCGCAGGGTTCCCTATTGGGGCCATTATTATTTGTTCTCTTTATTAATGACATCGGCGAATGTTTCAAACATTCTAAACACTTAATGTTTGCAGATGACATGAAAATCTTTACATCGGTTAAGAGTCTAAACGATGCTATACGTTTGCAGGCAGACATATCTAGATTAGTTGACTATTGTAGAATAAATAAATTAGATCTTAATATTTATAAATGCTTAGTTATCACCTTTACCCGGAAGAACCTATCAATAATATATAATTACTCAATCGCAAATCAGCCTTTATCTCGAACTCATGTTACCAGAGACCTTGGTATTGTTCTAGACAGTAAGCTCACCTTTGAGTGTCATGCTGACCATATTGCCAAAAAAGCGTCCAAAGCCCTTTTCGTTATTTGTATCATTATAATTGTTTGTATTGTTAGCTGTAAGCCACCCAAATAAAATAAAATAAAATAACATTTAGTTTTTGTTTCATCCCAATCGCTTCTTTCTATGAAAAGTTAGAAACGGTACACGTGAACTTATATTAATTCTACTTGAATGCATTTGGAGAAACCCATTTCTGGGTCTAGCCGTTACACGAATCAGATATTTAACAAAAAAATGTACTGTTTTGCTTAATGAACCCATTTAAATCTTAGCCTCAAGTACGTACAATGGCCTAGTGTAGAAGATAAGCAGTTTTGAACTTAGAACCTGACTCAGATGATCGATTGTCAACAGCTACACTTTAGGTACTCTACTGGATAGACCTACAATTTGTGTCAACCCTCGGATCCAATAAAAATTACAATGAAATAAAAAGTCATAGAACATTAAGATGTTTAAAAATCTAATCTGGATGAAACACTTTACAAATTTTATTATATTTCCTTTTGTGCTATATTGGTTTTAAATATAGACCTAGCTTTTAATAATAATAATAATCATTTTATTATCAGGCAACTAAGGCCCATAGATAAAATACACAAAATAATAATTTACAACAATAATATACTAATACATATTTTAAACCGAGACTAAAACGCAACGTTGTCGGCGTCGTGATTCGCTGCGTGGTATCGCGTAACCGCCCTCGGAAACGTCGATATACGACACCCTTCGGCCAAAAGTCCTCTCGAAAGGACTTTTGGCCAACCCACCCACTAGTAGCAGGTAATAGGAACTCGTACCACGAATGACTTAAAGTTGATGTTGTGGTGCGATTCCAAGATCCTTTCGATCCTCAGAGTCCAGTTGGTCTTCACTTTCAAATACTGCACCACTTCCTCAGTTGTAGTGGAGTAATGCAGACGTGAAATGTACAGCTGCGTCGTAGGCACAGCCGGACGCAGCAGCATGTTGGGTCCACTCGGTGCGGTACCGCACAGGTTACGAGAACAGGGCTTCTTATTTTTCCTCCTTTTCACTATAGTGAAGCCCTCCTCATCAACTTGGCTCGTTCTTGGCACGGAGCTACGAACCGCAGCCAGGGCTGGTTGAGCACCCATTTTCAATTTTTCCCCTTTCCTGGTTGGTCGCTTAGGCTGCGACGCATCAGTTTTACAGCTGGTGACAATAGCAGCACAGGCACGTTTTGGGGTCGACCTACGCGTGACGACGGCGGCGGGCGGCGCTTGCTCAGCGCTATCGGCAGCTGGTGACGCACTTTTGTTCACCGATTCAAAACTGCAGATGGTTGCATTTTGCGCCCCTCGACGTGTGTTCACCTTTGAGGCCTCAGGTGACCCAATTTCCGAACCACCGTTGCGCAATAATGCTATTTCCGCACGTAGTTTAGTATTGGTTTATTCTGAAACCTCCATTCTGGACTGCATCTTGGTCATTTCCGCTTTCAAGGTAGTAATGGCCTTTAACAACCGTGTAACGTCGCCGTGATAGAAAGTGATGGGAGGCAGTTTAGTTAGCTCCTTCGCTACGAAATCTGGCACGTCGTCCGGGTCAGTCTTCTTCAACATATCGATGATATCTTGAAGGCTCATCTCGGTTCCATCTCTGCGCCGAGAGGGCATCTGGTCCAGTTTTCCAAGAGACTGGAACAGCAAGAGTTTTCCGCTGCAGATGTCATCCTCCTTGAAATTGGACCGGCAAATCTGCAGGATGCTCACCTCGTCCATGTAGTCGATGGCATGGACAATAGGAATGCCAGCAATTCATTTACTATAAGTTGTTTGGATCTCATAGTTATAAGGGGCAGCGGCTATGGCCGCACAACACGCGAATAAAATTCGTGCCGTGCACAGTGGAAACACGTCCGTGTTCGAGCGCACATCGCACTGCACTTTGGCACCAATTTCGTTAAAATATCTCTATTAATTAAAAAGGGTCATTTTCAAACTACGTATTATATGAGATCACATTTCTATGAAAACCAACAATAAGTAACTCTTTTAAAAGCTGATTAGAACCTATATCACAATAACTGAAATAGTAGGTTATTACCTAAAATTTAAAATTGTCTGATTTTACCAATTTGGCCATTGCTGGCCGCAGACGTGAAAATTAGGCTATTGAAACCTTCCCAAATGCTCTAATTTATGAAAAAATTCTAGCCCTTTAACGTCAGGCCCAAGTTTCTATGGAATTTGGATTTCTCGTTTAGCGAATGAACCACTTCGATACAAAATTTTATCCCCCTTTTCATCCCCCTGTGGATTGAAATAAAAAAAAAAAACGAATTACATTGTGTTGTTAATTTTTTTTTTTAATACATTTTTATAATGTATGATTTTTACTTAAAACACCTTCAAGGCCTCCGTACTATTAAATCCATTCATCAGCACAATGTTTTATGTGCGTTACATTGAGTCCTACCAAAAAATCCGATTTTTCACCCCAAAAAGAAAGTCATTTCCCACCAAAATTTTTTGCGTAGGTTTACTTAGTTTGATGTTTAGAATGCTTGGTTGATGGCTTCGTGAAAAGTCTGTCTAAACCCGTGATTTTAACTTAAAAAATAAAGAACTTTAATTATAAACAAACCCCCTTTTCATCTTTCACCCCCTTTTCACCCCCTTAAGGGTTAATAAGCCTAGATGATAAATTTAGTTAGTTTTACTTCAAAACTTCGAAAATTAAGGAGTTTCCACACACAACTTCATTCCCCTTTTTAACCCTTCGGGAGAGGTATTATGAAAAACGCTGAGACACTTATAAATTAGTGTTTAATCTCATCAGCGTAAACACAAAATTGTAAAGATCCTAACTTTAAAACTGACGATATTCCACACACAACTTCATCCCCCTTAACCCTTCGGGAGAGGTATTATGAAAAACGCTGAGACACGTATAAATTAATTTTTAATCGTTAGCCTAAACACAAAATTTGAAGATCGTAACTTTTAAACTGACGATTTTCTATACAAACTTTTATCCCCTATTTAACTCCCTCAGGGGTTGAATTTCTAAAAATCCTAATTCCTTGTCTACAATATAAAGGAAACCTCTGTGCAAAATTTCAGCTTTCTAGGTCCAAGGGTTAGGGCTGGGCGTTGATGAGTCAGTCAGTCAGTCAGTCAGTCAGGCCGTTTGTTTTATTTATATAAATAGATAGATTTTCCAATTAAATTCATTGTAAGGTATTTGTTTGCTTACCAAGGATATTGTTCGATTGGTTTTGTTATGTAAATGTTTATTTAAATGGTGAATCATTTAACAAAACATAACATAATAATATCAACACGCCTGTAATCCCCTAATAGTACAGAAATAATTGAATAAAGATATTTGGCGCTGACTGTACCAAAAACAAAGCTTTTAAAGAAAATCTCTGAAGCATTTCGCGTTATTTATAACCTAGTTAATTAGCAGAAGACTACTCGGGATAATTAGCGAAACACTAAACTTTTTAGCTAAGTAAATGTCGAAGTTTCCAGACTGATTCGCGAGGGTTAGAATTATTTGAACTCGATAGGATGCTGGGCTGACTAAACTGAATGTATCGTGGTTTGAATGCTAATGTAGACTCGATACATTTTCTCGTCGACTCGGGGAGCCGACGGATTTAGGTCTCATGTTAGACATTATTGTATCGTGAACGGAATTGAGTCGATGTTTACTTTATCTGTGAGTGTTGATGGCATTGGGAGTTAGGGTTGGCAGAGATGAAACGACCCGTGGCCTAATAATGACAGCCGCATGCATCGATCTTCTAGGTTAAGCAAAACTTGCTGGGGTCGGTCCGTGGATGGATGACCGACCGTCGAAGGGTTCTCGGTATCAATACCGAGAACCCTTCGAGCCTCAGAAAGCCATTGGTCCCGACTGCCATTTGTAGGGTAGACGAATTTTGACAGTATTTTTTTTTACAGTAGTTTAGTATGTTCAGAATCCCGAAAGTTTGACGACCAGTCATACCATGTGGCTGCATAGCATGGGTGTAGTGTTACAATACAACTAGGTTGTGGAGGTCAGATAGGCAGTCGCTCTATGTAGCATACTGATATGCGGTTACATTCGGTTAGACAGGAAACTGATTAAAAATAAAATGGGGAATTACTACGCAAATGATGATAAGATAAGCATATCACAGCCAAAATTAGTCGTGGAATCAATATTTCTTTCAGCTTATTCTACAACGAAAATAGCAAAAACCGCATTGTTATTTTGGTTAAATGCTTTTGAATTGTTAATGAGGTATTCCGGGAGTAACCCATTTAGGTTGTTATATTTTATTTTTGCTTTAAATGGTCTTCCATAAATAAATACATTCCACCGACAAAGGGACAACACCAGCCTGCGCGTTCATTACCTAACACTCTTATTATGACAATGCCTATCCTTATGGTTATTCAACTACAAATATTCCTTACCTTACCAATACCATTAACGTGATATTTACCATCAACTCAAAACAAATAGTAAACACGGTAAATATTTACCATCAACTCAAAATAAATAGTAAACACGGTAAATATCCCGTTGTCACTTATACGAAATTTCGAATCACTTTATGAATAATGGTTAGGAATGTCTAATTCATTCGAATTATGATTGAAAGTGCGTAATGCTATAAAAACAAATGCAAGCACGCATCTACCTTATTAGTTACCCTTTATGTTTCTACAACCCTTTGCAATGTTCCCCACACCAGGGAAAATCGAATGCACATCACATTAAAAACATACTGAAACCATTATGATGCACACCCAGACAGTAGCGGCATGTTAAAAAGCAGTTTGGCATGTATCTGGCAGCGACGTGCCAAGGCGTTGTCGGCCGTGCCAGGCGGCGTGGCGTGCCAGGCGGCGTGGCGTGCCAACTCCCCGGATTTCCTTACCGATAGAGTCAGTGTGTAATCCTCGCTTTAAATAGTCCTTGCGTATTAGCCTAGCTATAAAGCTAGAAGCTCGTAGAATGATTCTCTTACTTATCTATAAAGCTAGAAGCTGGTAGAATGATTCTCTTATTTATCTTGTTGGTCTGTCCTTTGCACAGATTTGCCCTCCAGCTAGAGCACGGTAGGCGGGATACGGCAAGCGTATTGGTTAGCAGGTGTATAATTATGCAGTTGCAATGAGCATTCGAATCTACATTTAGATGACCAAATGTTAAAACTATTTTGTGTTTGAAGTTCCATAAGTTTTTGCCGTTCCATCTTCCTAGCACGGCGGGCTATGCTTGTGCGGCTATTGCTGGTGCTTCGAACTCAAACCGCGCTTATACAATAACCTCATTGGTAGTTATGTGTTTAAGCCGTTCGGGCTTGAAAAACTAGGGCCATGGGGCCCGAGTGGGCACTCGGGCCCCATGGCCTGACCTGTCTTCCGGGACACCGGCGATTGGTCGACTTTTGATGTGACCAGAGAGCTGGCCTATTTCTTGGCCAAAGAACCAGCTTTCCCCATCAACGTGGCAATGCTGTCTACGTTCTGGGCATTTTTATCGTTGACACAGCGTCGTGGACGAAATTTTATCAGCTTGTAATTATTTTCCCCTTTTTAGGGTTCCGTAGCTCAAAAGGTAAAAAAAGGAACCCTTATAAGATCACTTGCTTGTCCGTCTGTCCGTCCGTCTGTCACCACCGATTTTCTCAGGAACGGGTAGACCTAGCAAGTTGAAATTTATACCAAATACTGAGGTCTATAGGCCCTATTAGGTGTATAAATCAAGGTGCTGAGTCAACATGATAAAAAGATATGGCCAAATTTAGATTTTCGCGAAAACTTGTAAGTACCAAAATTTAGCTAATTTTCAACTTTCTTATTTTTCGGAGTTTTCCCTATACTTGTGCTGTAAGACCTTGCTTTTAACCAAAATTGACAACTCTAGGTCAACCGGAAGTACCCTATAGGTTTTGGGTCGAAAACTATGGTAGTTGACCTAGAATAACGAAATTTGGCGAGAAGCAATGTCTTATAACACATGTAAAAGGAAAACTCTGAAAACCGTAAATATGTAGATTAATAACAAAAAAAAGCGATTTTACTACTATACATATATTACAAATTTATTATTTTTTTGCGTTTTGTGCAATAGCCGTTTCATGGTATCGAACAGCAAAGTCAAATTTGTTCTTAAAAAAGTTAGTACGGAACCATCGGTGTGCGAGTCCGACTCGCTCTTGGCCGGTTCTTTTTAATTGTACATATTTTTATTCATCATCATCTGCCTAGCTTTTTCCCAACTATATTGGGGTCGGCTTCCAGTCTAACCGGATGCAGCTGAATACCAGTATTTTACATGGAGCGACTGCCTATCTGACCATATCTAACTGTACATATTTTTATTATTTATTCAAATTGGTTACAAAATAATTTAGTTTTATATGTAGTAGACATACCTACTCTTTATCAGCTTTATAAGTAGGTACTGTTCAAAATGAAAACCACAGGAATGTTACAGATATTAGTAAAACATTCCCACCTGCCTAATGCCTAGTTTCAGTCCTATACCGCGAACTGAGATGCATCAGGAAAATACAAAGCTTACATGTAGCCACCAACTAAAAATGGAAAATTACACCATTTATTTTGTGCCTAATCTGCTACATTCAGGTAAATGATATAAATTGGGTGACAGTTAGGTACTGCGTACCGTCAACATAACGTACAATCATATAGGGTATTAACCGACATAGATTTATAATCACTTAGGTATTTATCAACGGTATTTAATGGAAAGTAATGTGATACTTATTGGAAATTTCGATTATTTCCATAATAATTGGCTCGAAGTAAAGGAAAGGCTTGTAGGACTTACCAATGCGTCATCGGTATAACTGCTAAATATTTAGTAACGAGCGTTACCCTCAAAACTTACAATCCAAAAAAATCCATATCAAAGCCACAAGGATTTTTTGGCTCTCCAATGACGTTGACGGGCACCCTCAACTACATCATTTAACATCATTTGGAGAAATTTGACAGTTTGTGGTGACTTGAAATGCTGGCGACTGTACATGACTGTACACATTTTACTTGTTCATGAACAATTCCTAATAAGGAATTAAGTGAGTACTATTTTAAAGTTTGTAAGTTTGGATGTAGCGGTTAATCTTCGGAACAACTAAAATTTTTTCACTGAGGGGAAGCTACTTTATCGCCGAATTTCATAAGCTGTATTTCTAAAGGTTCCCGTGGTGTAATTTTCGACCTTACCACGAGCAAAGCCGCGGGCTAAAACCAGTCTTTTACAAACAGCTTGAAACATAGGGAAAACATTTAACACTTGTTACTTCTGTTCTAGTTCCAGTCTAATAACTCAAGTTGGCATGCATTCTGTTTTCTACTTATCTTTAGTGGTCCTCATTCATATTCACGTCGCCGTGGCCGGCATTTTTAGGCTTCCATGCAAAAAGTTTACGACTGCACTTGCAATCAGATAGTTTGCTGGTTGTTAGTACATGTGTTAGCTGTTTCGCTCAGTTAACTGCTAGAGTTTAAAAAAAAAGAATAGTTAGTCACCGCTTTACACTGCAGTGCTTTTAGTACTAAAATAGTACTAGTTTTTGTTCGAATATTTCGTCTTTTCATCGTACTGAATCATTCCTAAAATATTTTTGACTAATCGTGTCGCACAAGAGGACTTGTCTATTGTTAAGGCTTCCCACTATTCCACTCCCTATATTTGTAGGTATTTGATCAATATCTGCCTGCTTTTCCCCAACTATGTTTGGGACGGCTTAAATTCCAACCATGCAGAATGAAGCTAAATACCAAGGAGCGACTGCCTTAAGTAGCTGTTTGCTGTCAGACGTAAATGAGCCCAGTAGCATTAGTAATTGGAAAGTAAGACGTCATTGTTACACGTTAAGGAAATTAGCTTAATAAGGTATTGTTGTAACATTGGTTAAAACCTCGGGAAAACATGCCTTTCTCTTTGTGGGTATAGGCAGAAATAGAATTTTCATTCGTGTCATTTCGCCAACTGGGAGGGAATACCGTTGTAGGTCACACTAGCTATGGATGATAAATTAATACGGTGACTAGCTTGAGTAGTTACTTCAGTGTGACTTCCTTCCTGTAAAATCTAGGATTTTCCCTGGTACATGTGGACTAGGAAGACGGAGGTGACAAACTGCCTGTGTGTAAGAGCCCAACTTATGAGCATTTATCCCATGAGTATTGCCTATTTAGGGGTAAAATCTATCATTTAATTTTCAGGCTTTTAAGTAAAGGCCTTCCAAATGTACAACCCCAAGACAATCACACAACCAATTAAACGTCCAAACAAAAGAGCTATGAAGCAGAGGCGCTTATACCGGTCCTCTTGGCGCGCGCTTGAGACCCTATTGGCGCCCGCGTGAGACCAGTTGGGACGCACTGTCCTAAAATAGGAGACGTTATGTAAACCATTTAATTACTTGCGGCAGGTGTATCCCGACTAATGCTGTGATTACAACGAGATAGTGCAGGCTGCTGAGTAATAGTTACTTGGGGACGATCTAAATTGAGAATGTAAGGGGGTTTCAAGCGTAATTTAAATTATTGAGCTAACCTATGGAAAGGTACTCATCGGTCCATTAGTTACTAACGCACGCAGAGAAGATCCTTAAGGTTAAGATGTACTATGACTTTTAGTTTTAATTATATCTGACTTGTCCATGTGATGCGGAGGAATGAGGAATATGTTGTGAGGAAAGTTTTGAGTATGAATGTGGATGGGTATAAGAGTAGAGGAAGACCAAAAAAACGATGGATGGACTGTGTGAAGAATGATATGGCAAAGTAATAGAGAAGTATGGAAGAAGAAGACATGCTGCGCCGACCACAAATGAATTGGGATAAGGGCAGGAGATGATGATGAATGATGATGAAGTTGATGATCATGTCTGACTTGCCCATGATAATTGGTACTAGCAGAAAGAGTCATAAAGACAGACATCCGTGCCATTATATCTTCACGAAAATTATATGGTAGGTACTTCACTTCAAGCTAAAATAGCCACGTCGACTACAAGTGCAACCCCAAAGCCAACACGGTTTGTACAATAATTGCTTTCCAATTCCAATTAATTATACAACTACAGCTTCCCTCCCTCACAGTTCAGAAATACCTTTGAATCCAAGTATTGGAAACTTTTATTAGCGCAAATGATTTATGAAGCAATAGCGCGATCCCGGAAATAGAACGTGATTCAAAGGGACTCCGCAATTTATTTTATTACAATAGGGACAATGGGAAACTGTTCTAACTGTACAAGTATGTTTGTTTCTGTCGCTCCGTAGTTTATAGGATGCTGACGTGGGGTTGTTGGATACGGGCACAGGACATCTTCTTATCTTAATATATATAAATCTCGTGTCACAATGTTTGTCCTCAATGGACTCCTAAACCACTTAACCGATTATAATAAAATTTGCACACCGTGTGCAGTTTGATCCAACTTGAAAGATAGGATAGAATAGAAAAAAATAAAAAGTACACCCGTGCGAAGCCGGGACGGGCAGCTAGTTTATTATAATAATTTAGATGTGCCATCTCAAGTTTTTATTTCAGGATAATAATTTATAGCGTCCGTAGCTACTTTTTCACCAAGAAATTGTTTCAGTTGGATTAGCCATGAAAATGATTAATTTACAAATTGTATGTGATGTATTAAATCCTCCTTTGTTTAAATATGGAGGGTGTCCTCTGCCTCAATAAAACTAAATACTTGAACTTTGACTTTCGAAGCTTTTTAATTTCTTTTACGTTTTTCGTTCCCCCACAGTCTAATTCTAACACAAACTATCAGCTTACAGATTTGACCTTGATCCCTTAGCTTCTTACAACTACCGACAATAGGTCTCAAAGTCAAGTTGAAGGTCACAGTTTAAAAGCCACATAAAACCGCCCCAGTACAGCAGCGGGCAATCTTCCACGGCTGCCTACCACAAAGCGGGCTCGCCGGACCGGACATAACCGCATCACGCGGCCGTCCGGCCCGGATTACCGCTCCGGTTTCACGCTCCGCTACCTTGCAAAGAATTATATTATCGGATAGTTTCCAATCGCCCCAGTGCGATGCGGAGTTTTTCAAAGCTAGAATAGGTGAAGGCGGTGATGTGATATAGTTTCTTTGAGTTTTTCAAAAGCTTTGTCGTCACTTCTTGGTTACTACGTGGACTGTTCTATATGTCAAATATGGATGGCATATGGTATGGGACTAACATAGCTACCGATAAGTCTAATGACAATCCTAGTAGTAATAAATACTAGATGCTTGAATGCGATTGCCGTTTGTCGATCTCCTCAGGACTGTCATCAGAAAGATTTAAATAAATTCTGATTCATTTTAGACATTCTGGCGTCCCATCTTCCGCCGTCAGCAAAATATTAATTATATCGTTCGTTTTATTTTCTCCTCTCATCATAAATGTTATTGATAATGCTTTGGGGTTGACAACATTAAGGTAAGCGACAACAGAACTTTACCATTACTATTAAAAAAAAATTGTTTCGGAAAATTTGCTTTATACCGATTACCCAGATCATGATTCATCTGCTTGCCAGACTTACATGGCAGACAGAATTAGTTTTACCTATTATATTAGGTATGGATTCTGGAACTGACGTGTAAAGCCTTTAATCTCCCATCGACATCACATAACTCAAAGTTTAAATACCTTCTAATCCACAGATCCATTTTCAAAAACCCACGTTGGAAAAATTCAACCAAAGAGCAGAAAAAATACCTTTTAAAGAGCGATCCTCGCCATAAAGTGATTAAATGCTCGTTTTACTTTTTGCTCGCGTCACGTGGCTAGGCATTAACATTCAAGCCGTTTTTACTTCTATTTGCGTCATGCATGCATGTGGCAGCTAATGGATTTATGAATTTATGAAAGGATACTAAACAGGGGTAGAGATGTAAAATAATTTTGAATTATCCAGTCAATTCGTGGCAACCAACGTCTTCCTCGTTGGTGTACTGGTTACAAACACTATGCTGTTGATGTCTTAAATTGGGTTCGATGCATAAGTCGTCTAAAACAGTTACTAGGTTTTTTTAGGAATTTCTCAATAGCAGCACAGAGTCTACATATGTGGCAGGTTGACGGCAATATACTCGCCCCCTGTTACTTGTTACTTTAAATGTGAGTGTAATATTAATAGATACAACTCTGTCTTACCGTTCTGTGACTACAGGCGTGAGGTTAGGCAATGATGCTACCATGTGTTAACATAAATCGACTGTCAGCAACGTCTTTTTGAAGCACGGAAAATAACAATAAACAAATTTATTCGATTATTATTTTATGATAATACCTTCCTATTTCGCTCGCCAATATCTAAGTACCGTGTGATTCAATATTATATCATCAACCGTTTGCCAACCGTGCTGATGAATACATCAATATTTGAAGTACGCAGTCTAAAAGGTTCATCATTTATTAGTAGGTGTTACGGGCAATATGAATTCGACAAAAAATTAAGTTTAACATAATGTTAGGCACATTATTATACTATATTTAATCGTCTGCTGGGACACAAACCTCGTGTTTGACAGGCAGTTTTCGAATTTTTGGTTCTAAGACGTCATGCCGGTTTCCCCACGGTGTTTGTTAGGTTTGAGATTTGAGATAATTCACATTAACTTGCCTGGGTTGAACCCAAGCCCTTGAACTCGTAAGACGCAGCCGTTACCACTGGTCCACTATTGCTCAATAAGAAATAAAGAACTGAAGTACAAATCCACATCTATACGAGTTTTTCCATCCTTGGACTGCGCCTCGAGTCGCGAAACGTAATCTCATCAAAGATATTTGATTTGCCTTTTGCTCGCCAGTTTTTGACAGCAAAAGGCTGCAGGCTCGTTCAAATCCCTAACAAACCGGCTCCACTGCAATTGAATTCGGAAAATCTCGAATTTTCGGGAAAACTCTTTGAGCGAATGTTTTCATGAGTCACCGCGCGAGAGTTGGCAATATGTTAGTACTCTTTCAGTCTTTTCAGATGCGTCTGAATATCATACATGGGAAAAAGATTTTACGAAACACAAAAAGTGAATTCTGAAAATTGGAACTGAATTCAGAACCAGATAAAATACACTTTTTCATAGTTTTAGAGTTCGCTTTGTTATTGTACACTGAGTAAACTCTTTTCTAAAAGGCTAAAATAGATGATTTAATTTCCAGGCTATCTTAATAACTCTCTGTATTTTAAGGTCGGTGTGCAAGCATGGTTTAATTAAACTTTATTTCAGTTACTACGCTGTCTGTTACCTGTGCAAGTCTAGTAAAAACATATTTACGTAGTTTTTATCTATCAAATCATTGTGTTGAATGTGTAAATTAATAGACTCCCGGAATTCCATACGATTTACCACAATTTCAAGGCCAACTCTACTACTAACCAACAATCAACAAGTAACTAAACCAACATTTACAACTAACTAACACAAAGGCCCTATCTCAAATATAACGCGTTATAAATCAATAACGCTGTCCGCGATATCCGGAGCTCTCGGGGCTCTTCACGCTCTTGCGGTTCTTGGCGGTAAGAGCTCTTGACGATGGAGCTGGTTTCATAAGGAGTAATGAGTAGTACTTGGCTGGCAGGTGTCGAGGGCGCCAGGTTATACTTGACTAGCAAGAACCGGTTCGCAATGCAAATTGTTTATTTATTTTAAAGTATAATTACCTACTGCAGGAGATGTGGAACCAACATCAAATAAAGACATCAATGAAGAAGAAACAGATGTGGAATGATGGATTTTGTAAAATAATTTCACTTTGTTATTTCTTTACAACGAAATGAAAGCAAATGGAGGTATTGGGCCAAAAATTGTAATTCTACTGCAACATTATGTAATTAATATTATTCTTTTCAACTCTTTTTATTAAAGAACACACTTTTTATACATTGCTCTCCTTTTTAGGGTTCCGAACTTAAAAACCCTTATAAGATCACTTTCTTCCGTCCGTCCGTCTGTCTGTCCGTCTGTCACCACCGATTTTCTCAGGAACGGGTGGACCGAGCAAGATGAAATTTATACGAGATACTGAAGTCTATAGTGCCTATTAGGTGTATAAAAATCAAGCTTAGTTAACACGATAAAAAGATATGGGCAAATCAGGATTTTCGCGAAAACTTGTAATTACCAAAATTTTCCTTAATTTTCAACTTATTTTTTTTTTTAGAATTTTCTCTGTACTTGTGCTGTAAGACCTTGTTTTTAACCAAAATTGACAATAGGTTTTGGGTCGAAAACCTGTATGGTACTTCCCGTTGACCTAGAATCACGAAATTTGGCGAGAAGCAATGTTTTACAGCACATGTAAAGGGAAAAACTGAAAACCGTAAATATGTAGTTTAATAACAAAAGAAAAAGATTTTACTATTACAATCTTATTATTCGCGGCTGGTGCCATAGCCGTTTCATGGTTTCTTTGCTTAACGTTTCCTTGAGCAAATGTCACAATGCAATGACAAAAAGAGCTCATGCCAGGCGGTCGTGACCTTAAAGATATGGTTGTTGTAGTGAGCAGGGCTAGGCCACTCGAGATCGTTAGGAAATGTCGTGTAGGTCTGTTCACAAGAGGATATCCTAGTATCAGAAAACCTATTGCCTCGCGGCGTCGCGTGCGGTGGTGGACTCTGTATTTGACTGGCTTTCATACAATCTTCAGCTATTGCTCGTATCTGATTAGATTTTTCACTTCTTTTCTTTTCTTCGTTGTTTTTTTTACAGGAAAATGTGAACGACACACCTAACGTCATTACGTAACATAACATCACGCCTATAATCCACAGAGGGTAAGATCGAGGCGTACTTACTAGTACACCCACATATCGCCAGTTATGTTTTAGTCCCATGTAATAGGGTACGAGCCTTTTGCTGTAAACCAGACACAAATCTGGACTGCGTGGCTGTTATTGCGAAATTTCTGAAGGACTATAACACTTTGCGTCACCATATGCTCAGCAGTCGCGTTTGCGAACACTCACCAATGAGGCAGACCGACACTCAACACCCATGGCAAGGATATACTCTTAAGGTATTGTATCATTAGTATTTTCATCGAGTACTTTACTTACTTACTGGTATTGCCTGCAGCTTTGTTTCGATGATTGAGATTGGCGACCGTGTGCTACAACAAATGAGCAATGTTTTGTGATTGTGTACCAGTATCGATCAGAACCTAGTTAAATACCAAGAAGCTTAATCCCTTCATGATAACGCCGTTAATCATGAAGGGGCTGAGATAACTCGGTGACTTTTGTTTGTTTGATTCACTTTTTTTACAACTCAATTCCGAAATTTATTTTCTCTTCAACACGGTTAGCTGGTCATGTGCCCAAGAGCCTGGCAGCGTTGTCACACTGTGTGGCATGCTTAGCTAGCTTCAGGCCAAGATATGGCTACCCTGGGTCACAATATTTCAAGTAATTAAAAAACCGGAACTTTTGTGCAATTACGGATGTTTCCTCCGTAGGTACCTCGGAAAGCACGATAAGCCGTTGGTCCCGGCTGTCATTTGTAGATCTTGGACAGTCGTTACAGGTAGTCAGTGGCAAAGAGTCTGACAACCAGTTTTACCAAGGGGTATCGTATTACCCAGTAGTAACTGGGTTGTGGAGGTCAGATAGGCAGTCGCTCCATGTAAAATACTGGTGTTCAGCTGCATCCGGTTAGACTGGAAGCCGACTCCAACATAGTTGGGAAGAGGCTAGGCAGATGATTATGATGATAGACCTTTTGCGCACTCTGCTCTTTCGCACAACGGGCGTTCTTCGTCGAGAGCTCTCTGTCCGTTCCCAAGTCTACGGTAAAGTAAACTTCCGGTACTTACGCGTAAATAATAGTTTTTAAACAAGAACAACCTGTAATTATTTTCCGCAGTTATTATTTGCTTCATGAAATTACACTTTTTAGCTTATTACTTTCTAAACCACCTTCAATTTATTTAATTGGTGGGTAATTTCATTTGTGGCCTGTTTTAACGCCAAGTTCTTTATCTCATCAACATCTGCCTAGCCTTTTTCAACTATGTTGGGGTCGGCTTCCAGTCTTACCGGATGCAGTTAAATCCCAGTATTTTACAAGGAGCAGCTGCCTATCTGACCTTCACATAAAATGACAGTCGGGACCAACGGCTTAACGTGCTTTCCGAAGCAGGGAGGTATACTCGACAACCCAGACAAGTGCGGTTTAACCTGTAGATCGACCCGAGCGGCTATTATTATTTAGCCACGAACTCCTCTCCGGTTTCCTTATCCACATATAGGGGTTCCAAGTTGTGATTCCCGAGTCAAACAAGGTACCATTAGGAAATCGTCTGAACAGCAAGGAGTCTGGATTAAGGCCCAGTTACTAACAAAAATCTTGGATTCTATAACATGATACTCTAACAAAGCTAGTGGATCATGTGGTACCGATCTAAGATACACCTCTGCCTATCCCTGTGAGAAATACAGACGTGATGTTATATTTATTTCTAGATTCTTGACTAAATTAAAACCAGTCAACTCAAGATAGACTGTACACAGTTCAGTATCAGATTGGATTAAAGCCCTTGAGTGGCACTACTTGAGTAACGATCGAGTGTGTAGAGACCCTTACAGGTATATTAACCGACAGTAAATATATTAAGGAGAAACATTTGGGAGCCGGGATTAGGGGCGACCCTAACTGATTCTGTACAAGATTTCAAAGAACGGATTTTGGAAACGAATAGAAGCAAATAAATAGGTTTTTGAGATTTATTTATGAATTAAATTAAAAACGTTTAGCAGATCTCTAATTTATTTTCTAACAAGAAAATAAGTACTTACTTACAAAATATCGGTAAGTACCTACTTACTTAGATTCTTATAAATTGGTAAAATCTTTAAAACTACTTACAGAAGTTATTTATTAAATAAACAATAAAGCAGCTAAAAATAGCTTGGTAAGCGATTAATTACACGTAATTAAAGGGCCATGAAAAAACTGATCATTCTTAGGGACTTTTTAATGGCGTCGTACAAGATATGTCTGTATCTACAAAATTACAAATTAAAACGTAGTTAATAACTTACCCGCCTAAATAAATAACAAAATGACCCTACTCAAAATGTTCCAAAATCAAATTATACAAAAATGATTCCCGGTATCAAGCGACCAACCAGTTGCTTGCAGAAATCGTATTTGAAAATAGAATCTTCAAACAGCTTTGCCAACGGATTATATTTCGCTGTAATTCCATTTCTGAATGTAACAATTTTATTACGAGACGTTTTGAAATCGGCTTTACTCGGAAGAACTCGGAAGCACTCGTGAAGCGTCGTGGTCGTGAAATGAAGTTCTGTTTTCTATGGGGAATTTAAATATGTAAATAGTTGTCTGAGTTGTGGTTTTTGAACGTTTAGTACAGGCTTGGTACCTTACTGTATTTAAAAAAGTAACATAACCCACCTGCATCTCGCCGACCTCCCCGAAGGGTTATACAGGCAGAGGCAGTGTATAATATTAATAATAATAAGTTTATTAGTACATAACAAAAACAACAGCACAGTACATAGCATATGGAAACAGTGGGTTGTACTACCAATTTTTAAAATTATTGTCAAATTTCCGGGCTCCTAAACTAGGTACGCAGACCTGTATCTTAGGAGTCGGAGATTTTGCGGCTTCAATTTATATACAACCGTGACTTTCTGCTTGTTTACAACATTTTTTTATTTTTTTCAACACAGTAAATGGAGTGAGTGTGTGTGGTTGTATACGTAGGGGTGTGTAAATGAGTGTAGTGTGTGTGTGTGGTAAGGTGTGTATGTGAAATCAAAGTGTTTAAATAATTTTCTTTCAAAATAAGATTGATAGTTATGATTCTATAGCCAATATATTTTCTGTCTCATCATAAGTTAAGGATAAAAGCCATTTTCGTAATTTATGTTTAATTTCATATAAGCTATATCTATTCAACGGAATAATTTTATTTATTTTATTATATATTCGTGAACTTTGAACCAACAATTGTCGACTAGTAAACGCAAAATGACAGGGGTTTGTTTTACATATAGGAAAACCGTGGCGTCTTAGAAGCAGCTTTTTATCCAATGGAAGGTTGGAGTGTCTCCGCAGGACTGAACGAAGGACATATAGTTGCCTGACCGTAAGAACTTCGGCCTCAGAATATAACTGATCTGTGGGGTAGTATATTCATAGTACACCCCGTCAGATAAGTTTCAGTTCCATTTAATAGAAATAAAAACCCAATAACACTTTGCCCGACCCAGGAATCGAACCCAGGACCTCATGCTCAGCAGTATTATAACGATCGTGTCCACTATATCAAGGAGGTTAAACCAAAGAGTCAGTTAATTATTTAACACCTACATAAATATATTATAACATTTCTCGGCTGGTAAATAGAACGGTGGCTGTTTTATGGCTGTTTTGTTTTATAAACGGACTCAACTTATCGCAGCCCAATGCTGGCCAGAAGCCAAAAGAGATTATTCGACAATTTGACTGGCTAAAAGAAAATACGGTAAGCCTGTAAAGTCTTTAAACCTTTAGCTGTAATTGTTTATATATAAATTGTTATTCAATTTCTGAAAATAAACAGTCGCCTTGTCGCTTACAATTTAGTCAACAAAATAAATCCGTCAGAAATCCCTATTCCTAAATCCACCAATTCAATTCATTTCGTGTCGAGATCGGGTCTATTCGGGAGTCCTCGGCAATGATCGTAACAGAAAGGTTTTATTTGATGTCTGTGAGTGAAGTAAATCCTATTGGTGGTCCTTCGGATCGCACGGGTACGCCGGGTACGCCGTACGTCTCTAGGACGTATTACAGACACTTGTGTGAATAATGCTCAATAATACGCGAGGACGGGATAGAATTGGGACATATTTTATTTATTTGTGATAGTATTAGGAATAAGAAAATGTTGATAGAGGAAATTATTGTTATTTATTTTGCATTGTCAAGTGCTCCTTTATTGATTTTGAAATTTTGCAGCATTGCTATAGTTTGAGTTCAAACATAGAAAAGATTGTAAGTACAACACTGAACATCGTATAGGCATGACGTGTTGGTCTATTTTATTTGTGCGTGGCGGGCTAGCGGCGGATTTTCGGCCCTCTAAAGCTCCCTCCACGGCTTCGGCCGATACGACTTCTATTATGCAATGCGTGCGTCCATCAATTGTTTCCCACAGGTTACATTGCTCCGCTGCAGCAACTCGTGGCAGTGTGGCGGTGCTCGAAACTAATTAGTTCATTTGTTTTCACGCTGTCGCTTTCGCAAGACGTGTGAAGCTTGAGCGTGTACCCCGTGGTCCAGAAATAAACGTGCTGTACCCGTAACAATTACCCAATATAACGAATTTATCTAAAACGTTTTTACCTACATAATATTGACTCGTACAGACTTCAATCCCTTCCAAGAATGTTTCAACTTCACACTAAACCCAACAATGACATTCATAATCCAGTTTTCTGGTCCCTAAAAACAAACAAGGCGTAGAGACCGCTCTACGCGTGCCGGTGACTGCGGCGCGGCGCCTAAACAAACACGGGGCGCAAACATTAGCACACGGCGGCCACAACAAGTATTGTTACTGTTTATTTGCAAGGAAAAGTTACCTTTTGTCCGATTCTGTGTATTCCGGTTCGAATCAGTATTCTCTCAGAATGTAGTTAAACATTTCCGCCTGAGGGTTGCTGTTTTTTGGGTGAATAGGAGAATGTTTATTGAGAATCTCTTTTGTGGGCTGAGTTTAAGTAATTTAGTACGTAAGCAGGTTATTGATTCTTTGTCCTAGATTTATTGTGACCATACTGTTTATCGAGGAATAACAATGTGTGAGTCCACATACGTTTCAGTAATTTCAGAATAATGATACAAGTATGTTTTGGCGCTCGCTGAACGTTGACAAGAGCGCTGTTGGTAAACACTAGTGAAATTGTTTTGCATAACGCATTGAAACTACAAAGTTTCTAATTTCTTTTGCCACGTGTCCAAGAGTATCGTCTCCATCCTTATACGGCTACAGTTTGCTGTAGTGTGATAAACAGTAAGATACAAAGACAGGTAACTTGGTGATAGCTTATAAATCAAATCGAATGCTCACAGCTTTGTCCGCATCGTTTTCCACAAAACCTTCCTTCCGGCTTCCAGTGTAACTGGCTGCAGTAGAATGTCAGTAAACACGTATAAACCTTATACACTTTAAAATACATGAATTAGTCGACTTCGCTGTGAAACGTATAAAAATATTTTATACTCCTGCATTTGCAGTTGTGCGGCCAATTTTTCTCACATTCAGCTTCGCATTCACAACACAAAGAAAGCGCACTTCGAAAGCTCACAAAATAAAATAACCATCCATCTACCCACGTTCACAACACTGTAAATATGAAACATTCCCATTTCAAAGTGTCGTATGCAAATGTTTAGAATAAATCATGACATTGTTTACGTGTATGGGGTCCGTGGCACCTCGCGTGCGGTCCGGGCGTCCGGGCGTCCGGGCGTCCGGCAGACCGGCGGCGGCGGACGGGACAACGTAATGTATGCCAGATGGAAGGAATGATAGCAGTATCGTTGTCTCGGAAAGTGGAACAGGCCGGACTATTAATTATTTTTTCGGAAACTTTACTGTGGTTGAGGTGGACTGTAAAAACGGGGTCAGCAAGAGTGGTTGTGGTTAGTCCGACATGGTTTGTTATTTGTAATAGTTCCACGCTAGGATATTTCTTTCTTTAGTTGACCATAGGGGTGATATTGCCTTACTCCGCCTGGGTAGCAACGAAAAAACTGGACGCAGGCAGGTTTTTCAAGAATTGACTATTTCCGAAACAGAGTCCGCTATATGTCTGTTGTCGATCAAATGGTTCGACTTGATTCCATCTGTACCCAAAAGATTTAACTTAATAAAAACCCCTTAACTCAATAATAATAATAATCTCTTTATTTCAGAATAAAATTCCATAATTATAAGTTAACTTATGTAACAATAATAAATAAACTTAAACATACGGCTGGTTTAGAACTGCACCTACTATGTTTTATTGAACCTGTAATGTCACAGTTCTGATTCACTTGTTTTTGTACTAAATCGAATCTTGGATTTTTCCTTAGAAGCGAATGCTTTCGGTGAGGTAGCACCATCAAAGTAGCCATAGGTCTTCGCTAGATTATGCATGACAGTTTTATGCGCGTTCATGTAAAACCATGCTAGGAGCTATGGGCAATTCATCACGTCAACATATTTATAAAAGGCTTTATAATAGCTTTACATTCATAAAACACACAAAAAAGTTAAAAATAACTTCAGTTTCAGAAGCCGGTGAAAATAACACGAAATCAATCAAACAAAGGTACCAACTTCGAAGCTTGACCTTTGTTTGATTGATTTCGTGTTTTTTTTTTGGTTTTTCTTTTAGTGTTTTTTTTGTTGGTTTTATTTTTTGCATAAAAGTTTTTTTATTTATTTTTATATATTTGTTGAGTTGAATGGCGCCGGTACATGCGTCATGTTTGTGAACGGGCGCTGTCAGTTGGGACTGGTCATCTCTTAGCTGCCAAGGTTCATTTTAATTACTTTATTCGTAAACTGTTGATCTAATCTTTTACTCTGGACGCTCTTAGTGTGCACGTCTTTCTACATCGTTCTCACATATATGTATAATCTCAAAATTAAAGATGCAACCAAGATTTTGTAACAATATTTTGATTTTAAAAGAGTGTCCATGGAGTTTCTTGCCCGTTCTTCTCCATAGAGATCCACGCTAGGGAATGGGCAACTACAGTACTTTCTCAAGTTATTATGCCTTGTGACTGGGACTGTAGCTTTGATTTTCTTTTTTGTATTTTTGACATTCAAAAGTGCCGTAATGGTCTAATTGAAATAAATGCTTTGAGTTTGAGTTTGAGTTTGAGTACTTACAATAGGTTAATGCGTCGATTAACACAATTTCACCCACGCTAAAGCCCTAAGATTTACAAACTCTTTTCATAAAACAAAGTGAAGCAAAAACGGTGTTTAATGTTATAACGTACATTGATGGCATGTAAAGGGAAGGTAAATAAATAGGCATCATCTTGTTTGCCATGTTACACATAATAGAAAGAAAGGCGACGTGATGGGCGAGACTGACGGGTTTTAGAGGGTAACGCTGTAAAAGGCTTTTAGGTAAACGTGAAGTGTTTCTCGCGTGATTAAATCAGCTTGTGATTGTTTCATTTTACGCCATAAGCGAAGGAATTAGCTTCAGCAACATACTTGCACACTTTTATAGTCAGGAACAAAAATTATTAAGCAAATTGACACTTTAGGTACGTCAATTTTTTGTAGTCATTCTACAGAAAGGCGCTCCTTCGCCAGAACATTCGCTTGTAATGTAACAATCCAAGATACGATTTTGTGCATAAACAAGTGATTCTTTTATAATATTGTGTGGTTACAGTTAGTGTGCAAACACAGTGGGAGCGGGAAGGGCGGTAAACGTTATTTGCTACTCGTAAACACAATATAAACTCGTAAACATCATATTTCGCGGGGCGTCTCAGCGTAAACGCGTAGTAGCATGATCTAGTCTTCTGTCGAGAAAGACATGATCGGCCGCCACGAGCGGGAAACGCAATCTGGTTTGCGTTTTCCGCCGCTGTAACTGTGTTCACATGTGAAGAATCTGTGTGTTAACGACACCCGCGCCGCTCGCACTGTGTTTGCACACTAACACTGCAATGCTCGGTTATCCCCACTCACTCACTGATCATCATCATCATCATCAGCCTACAACGGTCCACTGCTGGACATAGGCCTCTTCAATCGCACGCCACTTAACTCGATTGTCGGCAACTCTTATTTAATTGCTACCAGCCGCCCTGCGGAAACACTCACTGATGTATTCTCGTATCCTGAACTGTACATTACAGGCGAATGCTTGCGGCGAGAGAGCCTCTCAAAAGTCAACCAGTGACAGTAATTATTATATGAATATACGGTTGGTAGTCAAGTTGCTTATCAGTTAATTTCCCTTACTTTACAAGTACTTTATTTCAGATTTTAATTCAGGTTTCCTTAAGTCTAAGTTTTCCTCCAACACAAGATGGCGTCATCATGTTAGGTAAAGTAAAACTTAGACAGCAGTGTTGTTGTATACGATCAAAAGAGACCATTTGCTTATAACTATTAATGAGACAAGTTCATTTAAAACGTTGCTATATTATTATGTACAGCCTTGTAATATTTACCTAATTACCAGTTTCACCTAGTATTTACCCACCTAGGTATATAATTTTCTGGAAAAAACCGACCTCAATTTGTACAATATATACTTTTACTATTTTATTATTCTTCATTTCCCTGAACAAATACTACAGTACTAACGAAAGATTTCACTGTGGGCGGCATTGCGGGGTTCCTACCGTGTAGTCAATGTTTCAGCCGAGATTTATTTTGTTCTTTTTAATAAAATAAACTGTTAGTAAATGAGCCATGAAATAACTCCGCCGTTTTCTGCTTAATGTCTCCTGATGTATTGCTTGAGATAGAATAGGTCCCTGCTACGACATTGTTTTTTAGGGCAGTTATTATTGGCTGAAAAACGTGAAAAACGGATCTGTTTCCGAGATTTAGATTATATATACATATATTCAAGAATTGCTTGTTTAAAGGTACGAGATTTATAATCTTTTTTTTACTATGTTGGGGTCGGCCAGTCTGTCGGTGAGTGTAATCGGGTGCAACTGAATACCGTTACTTTACATGGAGTGACTGCCTATCTGCCTTTATTCGCATAATATTAGATTATCAAAATATTAGATTCGCTAAATATTATATTCTCAAAATAGCCGAAGTACAATCAAGCACTCAAAATAATACACAACAATTTTTTTTACAACTAAATTAGCTAAGTGCCTTTCAATGAGTGATCCGGTTTCAACGTTCTGCTCAAACACGGAATATTCAAAACATTTATTATTCACTGTACTACCAATCGCGATAAAATACAACAAATATTGTACACTGAACTAAATGAAATATTTGCAATCAAGTACATCGGGCATGAGAGCGAAACATGTGGAAATATTAATTTAAATCAATCCAATAACTATGGCACTGCGCCGCACATACGCCGCGTACTACGTACTACGCCTCGATGAATAAACTCGTGATTAAAAATCAACACGCAGCCAGTTTGTTCAACAATATTTATTCAAATATTTTTTATTTCGAATGTTTTTTTGCCGATACTAAATGTTGTACGTTAGTTTTTGCCAGAGAATATTTCAGGTTTGTTGATGGTTATTTACCAAAAGTTGATGAAAAAACAAGTAAGGTGTTAATTCACAAGACCGCAAATCATTAGATTACCAAACCGCATTACGTACACACACATCACACAAGTGCTTTTTCAGCGTAATTTTGATTATATCAATAGTCTTGTAAATCTTTTAGTGTGGTAAAAACAGGGTTTTACAGACAATAAACAGTACCTAAATGACTTACACAAAAGTGCGTCATTAGATTTTCATTTCGGCGCAGAAAGTTAAAAACCAAGAGCGCGCGTAGGCACTCATTTAGATGACGCCTAGAGTTCATGAAAACGTGCATTTATTGTGCATTTTCCTTTCTGAAGCTTCGACAATACTGAACAATATCTAGGTTGGCATTTTAGAGGATGTTTACAATCAATTTTATTCAACCTTCTTGGTAGAAACTGCAACGTTGGTCAAACACAACATAATGCAGAAGGTCACACACACACACACACACACTGAGCTATGGGTCGATAGCTGTCCTATTTTCTTTTAATGACAGTAATGGAGTCGGGTCAGTACGTACCCGTCCGGCTCACTCGTACCGACCGATTTAATTTATACTCAGCGGGGTATCTAGAAGCTAAACTAATATACTTTAGCATTATTTATTTTACTTCATCAGTTTGATAAATAACTTTTCCCGTAGTATTTGGTACCCACACCGGTAGTTCATGACACCTAGGTCGTGCTCATAGGATACATTTTAAACGGACGTTTCCGTGGGATTATTTTTGGCCTCCACGTGGATGAAGCCGTAAGCAAAAGCCAATAATAGGCTTCACTTTTATTGTATTTTGCTGCTGGACCATATCTGTCGAAATATTTTGGAGTGGATGATGTGATTGAGCAGTGACCGTGTACCGGCAAGCCTAACGTAACATAAAAAAGTAGCTGGAACAGACTTGGTGAGGCAGACCAAAGATATCGAAAAATGGCCTTTTTTATTAAAAGGCCATTTTTCAATTGTTTGATTTAAACTTCACACGAGGTTATCGACGTGTAGGATGTTGACACAGTCATTGTGCTAATAGCAGAACCACAGATAATATAGTACTACGGCAGAACTAACGAATATAACCTGTTACGTGAGCGCCTTCGCTAATGTAACTGTAACGACTGTCAAAGATCTACAATTGACACCCGAGACCGACGAGACCAACAATATTTGCCTCGGAAAGCGCGTAAAGTTGTTAACGCGCTTTCAGAGGCAAATATTGTTGACAAAATATCGACGCTTAATACAAAAGTGTTTCCAATTACCGATAACTCCACTGAGCTGCCGTAATCCAATGTATATTTAGTAGCACAGTTTTACGTCCAATGTTTGTGTAGAACAGAATTTAATCAAGCCCCAGAAGCTCTCCATGTATAATGCACTGCCTGGGCCGCTGCCGACCCGCCCGAGGTTTTGCATGCGTAAAGTTATTACGTCCAGCCAGTGATGTTCTTTGAGGAGCGCCCTCAACGTGAAATAATCTAAATGGAGAGGATTTTGAGATAAGCTGAATATTTCAGCAAGGGTTTCTGGGCTGATAATTAGAATTTTGTAATATTTGGTGGGTAATTACTGGCTGGAACTAATTTATTCCTTTTGGTTATTGCCTTGTGGTTATGCCTAGGTGGAGAAAGGAAATTATGCCAAAAGTAAACCATGTCTTATCCCATATCATCCGTGAGCCATATTCAAGGGCGTTAAATTTAATCAAAAGGTAACTGATAGATAGAGTAACCTTCGCATGCATGTATAATGTTAGTACAGATGTTGTGTGTGTATGTGTGTGTAAGTATGAGCTTTCATGTCAGACCGTGTTGGTTTTTAGCAGTGGTTTATTGCTATCAATCAGCTGTTTTTTTCCTAGCGTTCGATACGGTGCCAGCACAATCTTTTGTGAAAGGATTAACCAGCCTACGTAGCATGACCACTGTAGAAATGGGTTTGTCGACGGAAGAAACGACAAAATGCCAGATTTCTTTTGTTCATTTATCGTTTTGTCAGTAGGTTGATAGAGAAGCAGGTATAGATTGTGCCCCACTTATGTACGTACTTTGTTATTTGATTAATATCACAAGTTAAGACACCGGTGTCAACGTAGCTTCGTAGAGGACATTTTAATTCGGCTGTTTATATCCAGGTAGACTAAACATACTTTCCTGAAAGTATCGTAAAGTTTCCTTCAGTAAATGTTGATCTGTAGATAAATGGCCAAAGTATTAGTTGAATCGCACCGGGCATCGGTCTGCACTTACAATTAGAGTTGTTGAGAACTTCCTGTAGCTACCGGCTATCAGCGGGATGGAAAGACAGACCGTACCTACCTACTATGTTAAATAATTTAATGTTGATGGTGCCAGCTATTTATATACTTATGCTTCTAGTGATACCGTTAAGGGGGTGTAAATAGCCCCTAACGAAGCCAAAAGGCACTTGTTCTCCCCGTCATTGCGATCATTTCTTTGTTCTAGACCATACCTGGGAACCTTCTAGTTACGGAGATATTGGGGGTCAAAGTTCCTTCTTTCTCACAAGTTTTTTTATTTAATACATGTTTTAAAGTAAGCCGTGATAGCTTAGTGGTGCGACCGTCGGACTGCCAAGCCATAGGTCTCGAGTTCGAACCCAAGACATGCACCTCTGATTTTTCGGATTCATGTGCGTATTGTATAATTATTACTTGCTTCGGTGAAGGAAAACATCGTGAGGAAACCGTCATGCCTGAGAGATATTTCTCGGCGGCATGTTAAGCCAAGTCAGAGGCCCATGGGCGACTTATAAACTCTGACACCAGGTTAGGCACTAACCACACGTTAAAGAAAGAAGAAAGAATGTAAGATTTTTAAACACCTCCACGAACCCCGAACTATTTAATCAATCAATTAGCACAATGTTTTGAGTGCGTTACATTGAGTTCTACAGTAAAACGTGATTGTCCACCCCAAAAAAAATCGTTTCCAGCGATAATTTTTGCGTAAAGTTATTTTTAGTTTGATGTATAGAACGCTTGATTGTCGGCTTCGTGAAGAGTCCGTTTACACCCTGTATACATACTTATAGCAATCTATTAACTGCTTCGTAATATTTAGCCGACTGATGATGGTCCTGAGTTCGATTCTCAGGTTGGGCAAAGTGTTATTGGGTTTTCTATTACGAATTTTTCGCTAACAGTCCGGGAAATTAGCAGTGTCATACCCTCGTTCCTTGGAAACCATATTAAGCCGTTAGTCCTGCGCTTGGTGATTCTCCGGTTGAGTCGGATTGCCGTCCCGTCGGACTATGACAGTTCTCCTGTCTTTACACTTGTCTCCTATAATGATGCCTTGTGGTCGGTACGTCTCCTCAGAGATCTCTGCCAGGTACCTACTACGTAACTGAAAGTGAATAAGCAAAACATTTCCATTATTTTCCTAGAAAACAATCAATACCCTAATGCTTTACCTGGTTCTCTCCAAAGATGGAGGTAACGTTGTTTTTATGTAAATTCAGGGTGTTCTGCGTTTTGTTTCGAGAAAGAAAACATCTGAGTATTCGTGTCTACATGAATGAATGAATGAATTATTGATTTATTCACTTAAAATTTGTTAACGCTAGTTACATTGCCCCACAAAACTGCTTACGCAGTTTAACTGTGAGATCGTGTATGAGTCGAAAAGAGACGGTTGCTTGTTTCTTTGAAAAGTAACTTTATGTAAAGCCAGATAGGTGCCAATTACCTCAACAGGACGCAGATTTTTTTTTTTGTAATTTTATGTTTGTTATGTAAGCGATTTCCTGCTTATAATTCATTGGACTTTAATAAGTCGTTTATATTTCCCGTATTTCAATAATAATTAAAGAACTGTCGGAAACTTTTAATAGCAATCATCCATTTTACTTTTACCGTAAAAGTTAGGAAGCCTCATTTAAATTTAGTTAAGTAATTCATTAAAAGTTACAGCACTTACCTCCATAATTTAATTTTAATGACAAATATTATTTTTTGTGTTTAAGGAAATTCATTGCGGAAGTTGCTTCTTATTCTGCCGTCATAGCTAGGTAAACAACAAATTACTTTTATACTACACTTGCTTAGTAAGTGTACCAATACTACCCCACTAAAATGCTTGAAAGCTGTTCATTAAACCTTCTCAAAAATTATATTGTATGGAATTTCATTACTGCCCTGAAAATCTGGGTTGTAATCCATTACTAACGCGTTTTGTTTTTTTTTTAAAGACTTGATGACGTTGGCAATCAAACGATTTAATTTTACCATAAAAGTACTGGCCACTAGCATTTTTCAGGTAGCATACATTCCGATATGGCCGGCAAACTTTAAACCTCTATGCGGTAGAGCGAGAGATTTATAACACTCTCTCGCTTTAACACGCGCGTATGTGGAACCTGCGAAATGGGGCGTTTTTACCTTCTCTAACGTCTTTTGACGGGAAAACTGTTTGACGCGCTAAAATAAAAATAAAAAAACTTATTGTTGGTTGACGTATTTTGTAGACACAATTTTCTTAGTAAAGTTTGTAACAATGTTAATAAAATGCTTTTTTTTTGCTATTTTGTCTTTTACTTCTTTGTGCTTAAGTGTAGTATAAAGCAGTATATATCACTCGAGGGTAAGTACAGATTACTAAACTCGTGTGGTTCACGGCCCTCCGCTTCGCGTCGGGCCTCAAATGCACACTCGATTAGTAATCTGTGCCTTACTCCCCTTGGTGAATAAATAGCTATTGTACATATTTACTTTGTAAATAAGGAAAGATTAGCCACAGATTCAAAACTCTCGAAGAGTTTGCCAATGACTCAAGAGCGAAGTTTCTTGTAATATTGCGATAAACAAACATTTTATTAATCACTCTCGATCAAAGTGCTAAATCATTATCTACTATTTAGACAATAATTATCCTCCCAACATTTAGTACTAACATTGTGTCCACTTAATTGCCCCCACAAGAGCCTACGGCAAACAGTACGGCAGTAATGATACAGAGCGAAACATTGCTAACAGGATCCAATCAGGCGCAACACGTTTGAGCTGTGTTTACGATACAAACGCCGCCATGTTTGCTTAATCATGTCTGTAATGTATACTGTGAATCAGGATCGAATGAATCAGGATCGAATACTATGTCAGAGTGTTTTTATTAAATTGGGAAAATGCGAGTAAAATAATGTATCGATTTTACTAGGTTATCCGAAATAAATAAAAACGCGATATGATTTGTTTTTTCAAAATTTCATGCGGTATCAGATCGATATGATTTTTAATATTGTTGATTTCATTACATAAGGATTTCATTAATAACTGACACTTTGAAATAATTTAGGTACTTCTTACATAGGTACATAACTAATAAACTCACGCTTTTTCCACTCACGCGGGAGGCAGAAACTACAGAACTTGCTTTGTATTCTTGAGAAAAGCAAGTCAAGGGAACAAATTCAAAGGTATACACCGATGAAATTATATTACTTACTATTATAAACACGCTATAGATAAATAATGAAGTACATAATATTAATTATGTAAACAGTTTCGTAGTGTTACGCACACTTCATATTATATCATCTAAGGATTCACGTTAATTGCAGGTTCGCGTGTACTTTCACGTCAGTAACCACAACTCAGAGCGTAAGGCACACCTACAGTAAACAGCGTCGCTTTACATTAATAAATTGTGTCTTTATAAAGGTATAGCTTGTTAGATAACATTCTATTTCTCAGAAAATTATAACGATAATTTGAAAACCCTGTTTAAATATTCAGCATAATTACAACCAAAAATAGATTATTTAACGTCCTTTCTAAAAAGCAACATAGCCACTCAAGACAATTCAAATGTCTCGTAATCTCTAGCTTTGCAATTTTAAGTAAACAAACTGTAACAAAACACGGAGCGCCTGCTCGACATCTCAGTTCTGTTGATAACAAAACATTGCTATGAGAAATTGGTCAGGCGCTACAAAGCTTCGGAACTACATCAACGTACGTGATTGTTCAGTTAGTTTGTGTTCATGTGGCGTCACGGTATTGTGAACGAGCTCGTTTGAATATTAATGGAAATAATTAATGTATTAGGGGCGCTTTTGATCTTTGTTCAGTGAATTTGTGAACATTACGGTTGTCACCTACAGGATTGTTATATTGTTGCTAGGGTGTTTTGGCACCGATAACCGATGGTAGATAAAGTAATTTATTGGGTAACCTTTATTGTATTGCGGTTGTGTCTATTGTGGTGGGTTACGTTAACGATTTAAACTTTGAAATAATCGAGTCATCATGTTAGTTTGAAAATTTAGAATTCAGTTTAGTATCACCTAGTAAGTATAAATACATAATTATAACTTCATGCAAACATAAAATCCAGCATGTTTCCCTAAAAGGCTAGGTAAAAGATACCACGTTATCCAAATAAATATAGTTATTATTTAGATGAAATTAATTTAACAATATCTCTTGTTAGTCTCTAACAAGTCATAGACTCGTCAAATTAATTCGAAAAGTTTCCTTCAACAGAAGTTTGTAATACTCTTATAAACTTTTGTAGTAGGTAGGTACATAATGGACGAACAATTTAATATCTTAATAATTTATTAGAAGAATTTTTTTTGGGAGTTGTTGCAAGAAAACCTTGTTAATCTAAGAGCTATTTAGTTGCAAGTTTAAGTTATAAAGCGTAGTGATTAAATTAAGACAAAGAAAAATGAGCAACGGCAAGGGACTAAAAAAACAACACAAATAAATATGAAACCGTTGCTGGCCTAATTTTCAAATAACACAAAATGTTATAATACATACACGGTGGTCACAACTACACCATTTCAAGTTAAACTTGCAAAGCTTGTACGTCAATCAATTCAACACAGCTGTTTATGGAATCATTAATAAGCTGTTAGTTCCCGCCTTTTCGCTCACAGATTGAGTCGAGCTACCGTTAGCTACCAGTGAGAGAGCAGCAGTGTTGCCACTTGTGGCTGAAAGGTCACAGGTGTGCATTAGTAACGAGTGAGCTAGTTACTAGCCCTAGTAGCTGTACCGCGCTGCGCTACTACCTCTATGGAAAGAGACTTTATAGAGGCAGAGCGACCGGCTCCTGTTTGGCATTGTTTGTATGTATACAACTTGACAAAACACCAAGATTAAAATCGGAAAAATCGGAAAACTAGTTTTTGTAGACATTTGTTTGGTGCACCGATATAAGAAGAGATTAATATAACGAGAATAACACTCGAGAATTGGTCGGACGGAATCACCATTGGAGGCCATAAAATTCCCAATTTGCGTTATGTAGACGACACCACCCTATTTGCTACAAGTATTGACAATCTGGAATCTCTGCTGAGTAAAATGAAATAAGTTAGCCTTTATTTTGGTCTGAAGATAAACCGCAGCAAGACGAACATGATTGTTGATCGAGCTAACAACAACTCGCCCAAAATAACTAAAATTGCGAATTGTGACGTCATTCAGTCATACATCTACCTTGGGGCACTAATATCGATTAGCGGTAGATGCGTGGAAGAGATCAAATGGCGCATGGCTATTACCAGGTCCTCCATGGATCGGCTTGGAAAAATATGGAGAAGCAGAAACATCACAACGGCCACTAAAGTGAGACTTATCAGGGCTTTAGTGTTTCCCATATTTCTTTACGGTGCTGAAAAATGGACTTTAAGAGAAAGCAAGAAAAAGAAGATAGATGCCCTTGAAATGTGGTGCTGGAGGAGAATGCTTGGCATAACCTGGACACAGTTCCGAACCGACGTCTCAATCGTTCAGGAACTTCGAATCAAACAGCGTCTTTCTTCCATCGTCCAATGTCGTATCCTCACTTTCTTTAGAAATATCACACGTCAAGAAGACACATCTGTAGAGTGACTTGTAGTGCAGGGAAAGGTTGAAGGCACAAGAGCGCGCGGCAGGTCACCAATGCGTTGGACCGACCAAGTCAAAACTGCACTCAATGGTCCACTCCACGAATGCACAAGAAAAGCCACAGTACGGGAGGAATGGCGATGGATTGTGAAGCTTGCCACCACCCCTAATGTGACGACCACGACCACTCTGCCAGGAGTGTAGTAGTTAGATTTCAGAAGTTTTGTTTTGGGTAATCAGCACCCTTTGATTAGGCATATAAATAATGCAAAAGAAAAATATAACAAGACAGATATACACCTAAGGTTGACATTGACAGGGCACGCCACAATAGTGGCGATAAGTCCCCTCTTCGAGGAGTGGCTTGAGAGACGCCACGGCGTCCTCACCTTCCGCCTGACGCAGGTCCTCACCGGACACGGTTGTTTCGGGAGGTTCCTGCACCGAATCGGGCGGGAGGAAACGCCGGGGTGTTTCCACTGCGAGGATTGACCGGAGGACACGGTGCAGCACACAGTGGAGGTGCGAAGCAGTAATGCTAAACAAGGAGGTGGCGGACCGTGAGATGGAGAGAGCCTCACGTCCCGGCCGCCGAAGGAGACGCCCCGGGCGGGGCTATGGGTTAGCTTGGCGTCCGTCCGTCTCATGACGACAGGCCGTGTCGACGGCGCGTTCGGGTTCCCCGCGCGCCACAAAGAGACTCAGCAAAAAGCAAGGGCCGATGCCTGCCGGGGCTGCGGACTATTCGAAAGACATACCGTGCATGGCCGCGGAACACAAAGGGCGATGAAGGAACATGGATGGGTTTTAGTCAGTAAAAGTCTGACACTCCCTCCTGCTCCGCCCAGAGCGAGAGGAGTCATTTGATGATTTCCCATCCGAAAAAAAACTGACATTGACAGTTAGACATTGCTTAACTTGAAGTTAGTGAAAACAGATTTAAATGAGAGTTAGTTCTATATGTACAAACCATATTAACCACCAAACATAGTCTTCGACCAAAAATAACCTGCAGTGACACCGCACCTCAGATCAAAATTCACAAAATCAAAATCAAAATCAAAGCATTTATTTCAAGTAGGCAGTTTCAGGTAGGCCAGTCAAGTAGGTTACAGGCACTTTTGAATTGTCGAAACAAAGATGAAAATTAATTGTAGCTACAGTCCCAGTCATAAGACATAAAAACTGTGAAAGTACTGTAGTTGCCCATTCCCTAGCGTAGATCTCTATGGAGAAGAATGGGCAAGAAACTCCATGGACACACTTTTAAATCAAAATATTGTTACAAAATCTTGGTTACATCATTCATGTTGAGATGGTATATTATGTGAGAACAATGTAGCAAGATGTGCACGTTAAAAGTGTCCATAGTAAAAACAAAAAATACAATTCAAAAATAAACATTCAAATAAGCCAAGGCAACTAAGAGATGACCAGTCACAACTGATAGCGCCCGTTCACGAACATGACGCATGGATCAGCACCATTCAACTCAACCATTTTGAAGGGAACTGAAGCACACTCAGTAATAACATAAAACGCTTCAAACTACTTGCCTGTAACAGTCTAACAATGGCGGATGTGTCAATAAAGTAAATAATGTAGCAGTGGTGACGGGGGGCTGGTTGCAGGCTGTTTGCTCAGCTAACATCAACATGTTACTTGAACTTGTCAGGCTTACAAAATTGTTGTACTGGGAAAGATTGTATTGTCAACACGATCTTCAGGCAAATTCTAAGAATAAACTTAAGCATCGTCGATTTATCACCTAACAAACATATTTATCTACTGCATAATTTTGGTCATAGGCAACGAATAAATGTTGCAGTGATCATTGTTATTTTGGCGTCACTAAGCAAGATAGAAATCATTAAACTATGTAAAGTCACGGGCAGCAATATGTGCACTTTTTTTTAAAAGTGATGTTCACCTTCTGCACCGACTGTAACTGTATCTTGTACGAACATAGTATTTTAGAAGCCGTAGATACTACTCACAAAGTTGCAAGCATTGTTTATTGATAAAATCTTTTTAATGTTGCCTAATTTGTACCTACAACATATTAGTGCTCATGCCCGTAATAGGGACCAACTTAATAGTACCTACCTATGTTCTGTAGACATATTGTATGTAACGCAGCTGCGCGTCGCCCCCACTGGCGCGTTCTACAGCGGATTGAATTCTACGACATAATAACATATAGTGCTTTTAGTTAGAAACCCCTCCGTGCACGTGGGGCCACGAGGGCGGCGACAGTCTATCAACCGTGTGCTGCACGGTTATTTTGAAAGAGTTCTCTCTCTTTACTTATTATGCAGATAACTGGATTTTGACAGTGAAGTTAATTCAGAGGTAAAAAACTGTGAAACTTTTAGTTTACCTACAATGAAAAGTATTTTTATTTAAGAAATGTTGTTAAAATTAAACACTGCAGCTTTCTTCGCTCAATACTGCTATGATTGGTAGGAGGATCCGTGAAATTAATGTAGTCTTAAAGAACATCATCCGCCTAACTTTTCCCTACTATGCTGAGTTCGGCTTCCAGTCTCACCGGATGCAGCTGAATACCAGTATTGTACATGGAGCGACCGCCTATCTGACCGACACAACCCAACATTAGCCTATTGAACATTTTTATTTTTATTGCTTGATTGAATTACCCATAACGGGCAACACTCTGCGATTATTTTTCCAAAAGCTGTCGTTTTGCATTTCTAAGTAAAGTAATAGCTATGTCCTATGGGGTTTATTCATAAACGCTGCTAAAAGTTTAGCAAAATATAAGCGACTATAATACCCCTACAATTTTGAAGATTAAACGTCTCTGATCTCTTTCTCTCTGATCTTAATCCAGCTCGTAGCATTTGAACTCCTACGTGTATAGGTATAATCTAAAATCTAAAATTCACTTACTGACAAATAACGCACAGTCTGAGCCGCTGGGTCCGGGCGCTGGCAGCGTAAGATTTTGCACGAGATTTATTTAGTAAGGAATTATTTTTGAAAATTCATCCCTGATGAAAGGTTGTATGAAATTTCTCATTTTTTGTCGATGGGAAACTTATCGGCCATATTGCTAGTACACAGCTGCACAACGGGAAACAATGTATTGAAGTTAGTATATTTGTAGCTAACCGGTGCAACTTTTGAAGTTACAGACCTTGCAACACAAATTGCATTTTAAAATCGACAAATGTAACTTTCGAACGAGAACACAGGCATATCTACGGACCCACGTATCTCTAGGTAGGCTGTGTATAACTGTACAAATAGCTCAGGAAGCGAGAGACCCTGCTCAAATTACTCGGCTTCCGGGCCAGTCACCGGGGACTTATGGGCAGACCGCGGAATGAAACTTCGAACTAGGTAGGTCTAGGTTCTACTTGCAAGATGTATACTGCCTTATGTTTCTATTCTTGTAACTATGCACTAGAAAACCAACCCGGGTATTTAGGTGTACAATCTAGCATATTTAGATTTATATTTATCTTACTAAAAATTTGATTTATTATTTGATCAATTAACTGAAAAGTTTTAAAATCTCATATCAAAAATTGGGATTGGCATTGGCAGGAGAATGTTGACTAGCTTAGCGTTATGCATTATTTTCCACAAACAACACAAATATAGAACGTGCAAAGCACAACAAAGTTCTTTATCGAAAACATAAGCAAGAAAAACAAAACCAAACACGTTTTTAATAATTATTGTTCCACAGAGGCAGCGCCGCCGCCGTGGGTCTAAACATACTACCGTAATGTCACGTACCCTAAGATATTCAGTACCGAAGTCATGTCAGACAATACAAGTACATACGTCAACTAGAGAACATACAAGTGTATATGTAACAGTATATACCTTTAGTAACACCTATGTTTGTACCTAATAGCGTGTGTTCATAGTACATACACATATCGTATTAGCTTTTAGCGTTGGCTCCTGTTACAAATGGCAGATGGAAACAATGTTGGTTCATCGACCGTGCAAATGAACTTTGTTTAAAAATTACCAACCCATCTTCTGTATCGTGAGTGAGTGTAGAAATAAAAAAGTCTTGGAATAACTGCTTATGTATTTTCAGGCCGCGTATCCAATTATCCATGCTAATATTATAAATGGGAAGGTAATTCGTGACTTTCACATTTTCGCGCCTAGACAGGAGCCTGCCTGGAGGTAGGGAGGAGGTAGACTGTGATCTGTGAATATTTTTTACCCCGGAATTCATTTTCCACGGGATAATTTGCGACTTCCAGTCTCTACTCGAGCAAAACCTAGTTTACAATAATTTAATTGATATATGACTTTAGAACTGTATCGGTTTATTAATAACAAACGTAACTTTACAAGTAACCCATACCTTCGTTCAATCCACAAACAATTGACGATCAAACCCAATCATTACAGACCCGAACCATTTTGGTGTCCTCTCCTTATAATAACTTCGCATGACTTAGATTTGCAATTAACTGTTAAGTCATCCCGTCCTGTCCCTCGTCACAAGTTGGCCACGGTTGGACAAGTAAAAGGTGATTGATATCAATATTGTGGCTAACTTCGTGGACAGGTAATGGGCGTAAGATGGTGGTGGATTGATTGAAGGTACTTTAAGTTTTGGGAAAATTGAGGTGTGGGTGTGTTATGGGTACATCTCTGTTTAACCCTTCGGGTTCACATGCGTGATGTCGTGTTATATTAAAGTTAAGATGAGTCATGGTATTAGTTTGTGGGTCTTATTGCGTGATAATTTTGCTGTCAATATATAGAAAAAAAAGAGATTTGCCAATGATTTGTTCGTGATCACATGGCGGCGGAAATGTCTTCAAATGTGATGAATATGACATTGTATAAGCAATTGATTTTTGCTAGGTTTTATACCTGCCGATTGAGTTGCAGATGTACCATTATTCACACACATCTCAGCTCTAGAAAAAATTTTGGCACGTTATGAGAGCCGACGAAAGAAAGCTAGGAGGTTCTTAATCGCATAGATTAGGCCACGCAATGCCAAAACCTCGTTAATCACTAAATGTTAAACTTTCTTATGTCGATTATTATGAATAGGCATGACGCCAGTATCAAAAAATTGCAAATCTATTTAGTCCGTCAGTATTGGAAATTAATGGACACGTATTTTTTGTTTTTGTAAATCAATGAATATTGACAAAGATAAAACGCATCCAAACTCGGGAGTGAGGGCTCGTGACGTCAGAACTAGGTAAAAATTATACCTAGACGTGACGTATTGAAAATATTAAAAGCGATTTTTTCTTATCTTCGTCAATTTTGGTTTACATAACAAAAGAAAAAACACGGGTCAAATATTTTTTGGTAATCTAAGTGACGGACTAATTAGTTTTTTTTTTGTCGTCTCGCCTATTCTAATTATGAATGAACCATCGCACACTAGGCCACAGCGAAAGGCTGGCGCCTCGCTAAGCTGTTATGGGTTGCGATGTGGTCCCCATAGAGTGTGATATGATTCATATCAATCACCATAAAAACAAGTTCCAAACATTTCCCCAAACATCTCACTTCGTCAATCCTCTCAAATCTGCTCATAATAACTCAAGCACCGTCTAATAAGATCATCAAAGAGTTAGAGGCTATACGTGTGATCATACAATTATTCCCTCCTCATTACGACTTGTGCTAAGAGGCCCTCAGCCTCTCTGAGGGAATTGTTACGTCATAAATATTAGGTGAGGGCGCGTAGTGTTGCTGGCGGCAAAATTAGGTGGTACTTGTGTTACTTTGGAAATGGGATTATGAAGAACGTTTTTCCGGAGCAGTCTTTTGTTTTTGATTAAAAATAATTTCTAGAAGTTATGCCCGTAAACATATATATATATACAATTAGAAATCAGAAATATTTTGTGACCGTTAATCACCACTTCACATGCACACCCTGACTTCTCCGACTGCTAGGTATCCTCTATTTGTTTGAGATAGAAGAAAAGCGAGGATTCTGATTATGAGAAGGTAATTTTAATATTTTTGCTGTACAAACTAGTCTTCTTCTGTGAAACTCAGTGGCAAAAAAATCTGAATTAAATATGTAAAGTTCTTCTCTCCGCTAAAATGCTATTTCACTTTATCTACCAAAATTAAATCAAATCGAGCTACTAAAAGTTGCACTTTACCATCAAAGGTCTCTAATTGAGGGAAGTGCAACTTTAGAGTGGCCTATATTTTGTGGATGACCTTTTTACTGTTCGCAGGAGGCTTATTTATTTATTTAAACTTCATGTACAATAGTGGTACATAGGCGGACTTAATGCCACAAGGCATTCTCTACCCGTCAACCTTTGGGTTAAATAGGAAAACATAGTGATAGGGTACAAAGTAATGTCTAAAAAAACTTTTTGTTAACGAGAGTTTAGATTTAGATTGATACCAATACACATATACAGGCTCGGCTTCTCTTTCCTATTCCATTGTGAAGTGTCATGTAATTAGCGTTTCCGTTTAAAAGAAACACTTTCTTTTTCTTTTCCGTCGTTCTTTTGAAATTAAATTATATTTTATTGTGTCCAACTGTCCGTATAAAACTGAGGCATTTATTCATAAACGCTAATTAAAAATGAGAGACGTTTTAATGTAAAAAAATATCGGCAAGTAGACATTAATTATTACTTAACTTGTTTAGAATCAGTCTATATCTGAGATGGGGCAGGACAGTCCTAAGAACGTTTTCCTGAAGCTACAATCGTTGAGGTATGTACGTACGGTCGAACAAGTTATGTGGTTTACAGTTTAACCCACAAATTACATTGTAAAATGTAAACTAAATAGCTTGTTCGACCGTACGTACTTGCCTTTATGGTCCCGTCTCAAAAATCTACCCTGTAGAAATAGCCATGTGGAAATTCTTATTCTTATGGAAAATTCAATGGCAATGTAACTTGGCGTAAGTCAAATATTCACTTCGTGTATATCCTAATACGTAAATACGCCATGTTTTAGGATTGTTAAATGTTCTATAGTTGCAGAATAGTTAAGTTATATTTGGTGAAGAAGACCGTTCTAAAAGTTTCTACGTTTTACAATCCAGACGATTTTCCGACCATTTGGATATATTTTATTGCCAAATATAAAGTAACAAGCTTGGAAGGAATAAAAAAGGATCAATCAATACAATCATGAATAAATACAAGCTATCGTCTAAACCACTTGGCTCCGAGCACCGAGGAGGTCTCGCAAGATGATTGCGTATTGCGTGTATTTGGGAGACGGATCTTTAATTCAATATCCTGTAGCCTAATAATATTATATCGTATTTTTATTTAGGAAAATATCCCCGTCAGGGACAGGACGTAAGAAATTATGGCAATAGTGTTTGAAATGAGAATTTATTGAGATCCATGGCCATAAATGTTTACTTACAACGAACCCAACGTCAATGTCTTGCTGAATATTACCTCAATGAAGCAGTAACGGGGTGTGCTTGTGGAGCTGTGTCGCATACTATGCTCCACCTCCTATCCTGGGCCGGCAGTCTCGACAGAGATGACGATAAAATCGCTAACTTTCGATCGCTGATTACTAATGAATAAATTCGGTTGCAATAAAGATGCTTGCGTGTAAAGCAAGTCTCTGAATCCAAGATGCGTTTCTCGCAAGCATAGTTATTGCAACCGAATTTATTAGTTAGTAATTGGCAATCGAAAGTTAGCAATAGCGAGCCAGCCCTGCCTTATTGGCCCAAAAACATGCAGCCGAAGTGACCTTTGCGCTGCGCACCCATTGTGCCAGCGACACGAAGAAGAAGAAGAGCCTGTTTTTTAAAACCAATTCATTCAACTACACCCGAAAGTAATCACCGATCCTTCTGTGAACCGATCAAGGTTTAATAATGAAAAACTATTGAATTTCATTATCTTTATACCATTTCCCAGTGATCAAGAGTCGTCAGTTCTTCTTCACCGAATAACCCTATATCAAAGTACATTAGTACTATCAAAATCTATCTCAAATAAACAAAAAACCTGAAAAACACTATCTAGTAACGAACAAATCATGCAGTTCCATTTATTACATAACATTCCTATCGTATCCCGTCAAATTAATGTTCTATGTACATATATGAAAATAAACCCAAACACATACATGGCTGGTATATCGTGCGGTTGACACCGTTGGTCGTGTATCGCATAATTTATGATACCCATACAACAACCATACAACTCCCATCCAATATGTGTGAGCTTTTAAATCTCTTGCGTCATTTATCATAAGTAATCGCTTTCGGAGATGAGGGCGAATATTTGTACGATTTCTTGTCTTTTATATTGTTTTGAAATGATTTAATATGAGAATTGAGTTTGGGAATATCATCAAATAAGAACGAATAGAAAAAAAAACTGTAAATGTGACAAAAATGTTTGTAAACGCACCCGATATAGTAGAAATTCCCAGTTTTAGGCAAAGTTGAAAAAAAATAACTGCAAGGAACGCTAGGGCAGTATTAGTCAGTGGTATGTCACCCGCGTTCAGTGTAACCAGTGTCCGCGTGTGCTACGACAGTGCTACGAGAGTGTTACGATAGTCCTACACGAGTGCTACGACATTGATACGCGAATGACACAACAGTGCTACGCAAGAGCTAAGAATTTGCTACACTTTACTACGCCACACCACTGCTACGAGACGAGTACGGCACGGAATTACATTAACCTGTAATCGTTTACTACTTAAACGTTATTATTCCTTAATACATTGTATAATTTAAATTCAAAATATTAAATTATGAGCTACACTAGTAATAGTAACCACATTTAATTGAAATTTCTAACCACAATAATATACACGTGTTCATGTTTTGAACATAAATGTGAATGTACGTATGTATGAGTGTGTTAGAATAATGTTGCACGTGTCAGTTGAGTGAAACGTAATTTTGCGGAGACATATTGCGGTTATTAGCGTGATGTATTATTATGGGAATGCGTATTTAGATGTGCTTGTGGTACTCGTATTAAGGTTTTAGACTATCGATTAGCTTAAGCTTGAGCTTGATTGGTGAATGTCGACGGAAAATATTTTTAACAATATCTTTGTTTAACTCATTCAATTACTGTTTATGACGTCATACAAAGTTTTTTTTCAAGAAGTTTTTAAATATAATCGAGGATTGTGTCGTGCCCATAAGATACGAAATTAAAATATCTCAGTTTTACCTAATATTATCATACAACAACAACAACAGCCCATAACGTCCACAGCTGGACATAAGCCTCTCCCATGATGGGAGGAATTTGCCGTAATCTCCACGCTTGGCAGGCGGATTGGAGATCGCAGTGATGAAAGACTAACAGAAAATGCTGCTGCCCATTATCTGGTCTACGGAGGCGATAGGTGTTCTGCCTCAGACATTAGTCGCCTTATACGACACCCGTGAGTGTAATGGGTTGGTTCTATTCTAATTGTTACTGAAACCTAGTTATGAGGAGAATGTTGAGTATGAATTTAGATGGCTATAAGAGTGGAGGAAGACCAAAGAAGCGATAGATGGACTGTTTGAAGGATGATATACTAGAAAGAAGGTGTCTGTTGAGGTGACGAGTAATACTTCTCGTATGGAAGAAAAAGACATGCTGCGACGACCACAAATAAATTCGGATAAGGGTAGGAGAAAGACGACAATGATATTATCATAAATACGACGTCTACAACTAAAAGTCACGCCACACATCATAGCTGGACGCGCATCAATGATTAATAGCTTTCAGTCCAAGCTCACGTAATTGCTGAAACCATACATAAAATATATATGCCTGGTCGTGGTCACGCACGAACCTCACATTCCTGTGATATTGTGGACTCGTAGAATAACTTCGTCACTTTATTATACTAGAAATAGGATAAATTCATGCAGCTTAGTTTCTGAAAGCAAGTTGACCAGCAGTTGACTGCTTATAACGATAAACTGAGACAATTAATTTGATGTTATAATTCATCTTCTCATATTGTAGCCAAGTGTAACAGTGTAACAGTGCATTTTGACTGTCTACAACCCTAACATCATCATCATCTGCCTAGCCTCTTCCCAACTATGTGGGGGTCGGCTTCCAGTCTAACCGAATGCAGCTGAATACCTGTATTTTACATGGAGCCACTGCCTATCTGACCTCCACAACCCAGTTAGTACTGGGTAATACGATACCCCTTGGTAAGACCGGTTGTCAGACTTTCGGGACAGTGTCTACAACCTTAACAGATGCGAGATAATTCTCTCGCCTTTTACGAGCTCCAGTCCGTTATATTTTTCGACAGCGAGACGGGAGTATAAAAAAAAATTTTGAACCAAAAGTACATAAAACAAATCATAAATCGTTAATACGATCGTTTACGACTAGACTGTTTACGACGTTCACTGCAGTTATGTGACTCGGCTATATGACATGGCGTATGGTTCCCTATGATGTATTTTAGGGGCCCACACACCATTTAATATGTGTGTTGATAGTCGATTAAATCTGTCGTAATTCGGGAAAAATCAGGATCTACTTATGAAATTAGAAATGCTTTTCTCATTCTTGCTCTTTTCGTCATAAAACCTTGTTGATGTAGCCTTGCTATGTTATGCACGTGAAACTGCACATTAACACACTCGTCAAAGACATATTGATAGTTCATAGATAAGCTTACTTCCTTAAGACCTTCGCGCTGAAGGTCATAAAAATGTTTATTCTCTAGCTTTATGCCCTCACTATGCAGTAATGTGGTAAATATTATGGTAATGCGTTGATATTGAGAAGATAATGGACAATTACTTTTGCACGTTACTGAGCTTAACTCTTTGCGGATTACGGGCTTGATGTTATGCTGTGTTATCATTGCAGCTTTGTAGAACAAGGTTGGATTCATATACATTACCTACGGTTCCTCGATTTATATGTCAACTCGCTAATTGTTAGAAGACGGGTATGTCTTTTAACAAAATCAAAAGACTTTATTTGTTATAATTCGGCCGAAAACCAGCATTTTCTGAACGTCAAAAATATATTGAGACAGTCCACCAAAACTTCAATTTCCGTTAGTGTTTAAGCTGGGAAGAACTGATAAAGTAGCTTATCAAACTGCCCAGTAACACATCAATCTGAACCCCGTATCTGTTTGCTTAACAAGCTAGTCCGTTAATCCTCACAACCACAACAATTTTCCAGCAGCCGCCGGCCGCTCCCCCAAGGTCGCACGAGCCAGACCACTTATAGTGTTGGTCGCTGGAGCATGTGATTCCCCTCACCTCGGTATAATGCCTCAGAACTAACCCTATTTGGGTCAATCGCCGTCACACTGACCCGATAGACAGGCTACGGGGAATTGTGCCAGAAGGTGAAGTACGGGTAATCAGATTAGATATTGAGAAATGCGAAAAGACAAATTGCACAATTTCATCAACCAAAGAGACTAGATTTACTGAAATCACGCCGATTACCCCCGAAGGGTTTAGCAGAGGTGTTCCTGTAAACAATCCATATTTCAGTAAATTGTAATAGGGGCGGGCCGGGCCGGATCTACTTCAATAACTTTGCCAGGGGTTCATAAAATCACCTACAATGCCATTTATTATCAATAACTTTTATTAATCACCCCTCTTGAGGGGGTGTGAAAAGATTTACTCTCTCATAAATTGCAGCAGTTTCATTAGGGGGCGAATTGGCGCGAACACCTCGTTTGAAAAGGGGTTAATGACCGGCGCGTAATGATATTACCTCAGGTAGGTGCTACTGCCTACCTGTTTAACACAATGTGGGGTGGAATCGCTTGTTTTTCCTTGTTAGAAATTGTTTTTATGGGACCATGCTACTACGTATTAAACATACATTATTTTGATTTATTTATTACACATTTTGTTTTTTTTTACAAACAGTCAAAAAGCGGTTACATCTTTTACATATTTTAAAATATCTCTCTTATTTTGATTTAGCTATATTTCAGTTGTTGTTTTTTGCGTTGGGATTAGTTTTTCAACAGTGTTTCAAGAGATCAAAGATACTGCTGAGATTAGTAACTAAAGAGGACCTTATATTAACATTTCCATCGTATACCTATTCAACCTTGAAACTATCTTAACAGTGATAATTGTCTTTCTGATTTCCCCGCCCATTGGTTACGCCCCGATAATCAGGTTATCTTTTGAGAGGGCTCGTTCCGTCAGGGCTGGCCCTGCGGCCCGTCGTGTAATATGCATGTAGGGAGTGTCCGATAGGAGCGCGGCAACCCTGACTTCGTTTGTTGATGTTTGAATTAATAGCGGATTAGAGGTATTAGCGACCGCGGGGATTCTAAATGAGGATTTAGTGTAGCATTAAAAATTCAAAGGAATGGTCCAAATTAATGGCGGTTTCCTTTGGGAGTCAGACTGTAAGTGGTGAATTATTAAGTTGGGGAACATAGATTGGTGTTCAGCAAGTTAAATTATCAACTACACACATCAAAAATGTCTAGGGATCAAGCATTTTTATGCGGATTTCTTGAGATTGAGATGTGGCTTTGTAATAAATTTATGATTTTATAAATTTATATGGATCCTTTTTGGTGCATTTCATAATTTGAATCAGGAACTCTCAATCAAATTCGAGTAAAAGATGAAAATAAGCTGTCAATATTTTCCCTATAAAAACATACAACGCATTGAAGACATTATTAGTGCTACTGTTTCCCTACTAATGATTAAAACCAACGTTATTATGGAGCTGCGACGTCATTTAAGCAGGGAAGAAATGCTCAGAGCCGTGGGAATGATAGAAGCTGGTTCCCGGCAACGTACTGTAGCTTTAGCTCTGAATACAAGTCAGAGTGTTATCAGTCGACTTTGGACACGTTACCGAAGCACTGGTACCGTGGCTGAGCGCCATGGAGGACGGTATCGCTGCACCACACGGAGACAAGACCGATACATTCAAATCTTAACTCGAAGAGCTCCAACAATAACCGCCATGATGTTAGCCGTGAGGCTTCATCACTCTTCAGGGAACTTAATAAGCGACCAAACAGTCAGAAACCGCTTGCATGAAGTGAACCTTCATTCCCGAAGACCGCTACGGGTACCACCTATAGCAATGCACAATCGTAGGATTCGATATCAATGGGCTCTTGAACACAGAAATTGGGCAGAAGAACAATGGCGTTTCGTGTGCTTTTCTGATGAGTCTCGTTTTGGTATGAGACCGGATACAAGACGTATACGACACTGGAGAACCCCTGGACGCCAACAGCGATTAAAATCCTGCCAGGAAGTCCATCCTTATAGTGGTGGAACCATCATGGTATGGGCGGGTATTTGGATCGGCGGAAGAACTGAGTTGATTTGGATCAGAGGCAACCTCAACGCTCAAATTTATGCTGAGACGATTGTATCAGACGTCATCGTTCCTCTACAAGTGCAAATCGGTCCCTTATTTCAGTTAATGCATGATAATGCACGACCGCACACCGCAAGAGTTGTAAGACAGACTCTCGCCGCAGCTAACATCAATGTCCTGCCCTGGCCTGCTCAGTCGCCAGACTTGAACCCGATTGAGCATGCATGGGATATGCTACAGAGAAGAGCTCTGCCGAATATGGAGGGTATCCAGTCGCAAGAAGACCTTTTTTTGTTGTTGCAACGAACATGGGCGGCCATTCCACAGCGTGATTTGGATGAACTCATTTTGAGTATGCCAAACCGATGTTCTTGTGTTGTTAGTGTTCGCGGTAGAAACACGGATTATTAATTGTTTAAGTTACCCAATAAAATTTTAAAGAAAACTGTTATTTCAGTCTTTTTTTCGAACTTTAATGTTAGTGGTTCAAATGTCAAAAATCCCTTTATTAGGAAAATGGCAAATTTCTTTATTAATGCAAAGGTGACTTGGTTTATCGTTACTGTGACAAACGAAAACACTTTATTTGATGAATCCTTAAAGAAAATTTTAATTAATATCAATCAGGAGAAAAGTTATTGCAAAAATATATGTTGATCCCTAGATACTTTTGATGTGTGTATTTAATTTGTCTAATTGCTGTTGACTACCGCAAAATGTAGTATCAGACCCACAATTCCCTCGTGTCAAATTTTCTCAAATCAGACACATCATATTTAAGAGCGGTACAATTACCTACAAGAATCATTCGGCGTGTAGCAAAAATCGTAACTGATACCGTTGTTTACCAAACGTGTACTTACCTGAAATGTCGGACATTCAATCCCTATAAAAAATCTTTATTTATGGCAGAAATACTTGCAGTCAGTCAGGACGACTCATTAAATTACGTAAACATTAAATAATCAGTAACAAGAACGAAGATGTAAGCGTGTCTCGTTTGTTGCAGGCGGATGGGCGTCACCAAGCAACCAAAATCCAGTCGTCTCGACCCTCCCCTGATATCGTCGCAGGTAAACTCAATCCAAGTCACTTTTATTGTAGGTTATCAGTAAAGTTCAGTTAAACCGGTACGGACAAGTGGAGGACCGGCTGCGGACATCGGGGTCTGACAGATACTTCAGTACATTATTTGTCAGAGTTCCTGTTCGTTCTAGTGTGGCTGAACCTGTACAGACGAGCCCCATTAATTAGACAAAATCATTTCTCTACTAACATGCATAACACATTGTTTAGGAAAGAAACCAGGATAAATTTCCTTTTTCGCCCGTGGTCTCTTCTCGTAGTCCACGGAGCTATTATCAAAACCATAACACATAGAACTTTTTTATTCTTAGAACTTTGCTAGTAAAACAAGATTGTTGTAGTTAGTTACAATGTGGTTTCAATATTGTACTGAGTTACGTAAACTTGAAGCTGCATTTCTACTAGTTTCAGTCGTATACTGAGAAATGTGTAGCAAACAATTAGCCACTGTATCCGATAGCTAATAATATTACGTAATTGCATTCCCCTTTGCAGTTTAGTTCTGAGAACTGCTGTCAGAGCCGTTTTGAGCTAGTTTCTTGGTAGAAAGCTAATTAGTTTGAGCAACTGACTAGAACTCAATCAGTCGACGTACATTTTTACTAAAGTCTTGTTACCAGCTGCAGATGCTGTTGGAATTCTTGGGAAATCTTTTTGGCTCCTTGTGCCTGGGGATATGCTTTGACTGATCATTTTCTTCACAAAACCAGCAATACTTTAAACGATTATTCGATCATACACCGCACAACCACATATAGAATTTTCGACCAAAATGCCACATTAGCAATAATGTTCAAATGCGGGTAGTAATCCAGACAAAATGACATTTGTGGTTCAAATGATGACTGAACTGCTTTGATCTGATATTCAGCTGCGGTTTTTCTACCACAACTAGCTATTTAGCTAATCGGAAATGACCTATTTTACTGTCGGACTGTATGGATCGGAATGCTGGGCTTTGAAAAATATGGATGAAAAAAGATTGCATGTAGCGGACATGAGAATGTTGAGGAGCATGTGTGGTGTGACAAGAATGGATAAAATAAGGAATGAGTATATTAGAGGAAGTTTGAAAGTTGCGCCAGTTACAGAAAAGTTGAAAGGGAATGGATTGTCTTGGTATGGGCATGTGATGAGGAGGGAAGAATCGCATGTGACTAAAAGAGTGATGAATATAACTGTTGATGGATGGAGAGGGAGAGGAAGACCAAGGGAACGATGGATGGGTTGTGTGAGGAATGATTTGAATGAAAAGGGTGTAAATGATAGCGTGACGCGGTGACGGTTGATAGGGGAGAATGGAAGAAAAAAACGTGTTGCGCCGACCACAAGCATATGGGATAAGGGCAGGGAGATAATGATATATCCTATTATACGAATAATCGACTTGCTATTGGGAAATTATTTATTCAAACATACTCGTAGTACTGAAATGTATCAAAGCCAGTAATTTGATGCTATCTTACTGTGGTTTAGTTGTCGGTGTTATAAAATATGTAAGTGTTCTGAGTAGTGAGATTCGTATATTCGTATTTATTTCTGTTATCTGTTATTACAACAATGTTTTCTTGCCTTTATTTGTATTATCTTTATCATTCATTGTACTGAGATGTTTGCGTCGTGTGATCCAGTAGGACCAACGCTTTATGTTTACTTGCTCGGATTTAAATCAACTTAACCACCGTTCTTGTTATGTTAATTACTGTGTCTCTTGTCATAACAGTACAAAACATACCTATGCTCTCATTGTTGAAATATGTTTTCTTTCCAACAGTAATTGCGTTTACCGCTATGTTTTATCGTTCTTGCATGTTTTTGTTGAGTGTTCCACGGTGGGCGCCAATATGTCTTAATGGCGCCCAGATGGGCACAACTCTCTTTTCAAAAGAACTTGATTGCCTTGAATGGATCTTCACGTATTAAATAGCTCCATATCTTTCACACACTGAAAAATTAAATTACTGCTATGGAAGTTAGGCTGTCAGGTTCGTTTGAAAAGAGAGTTGTGCCCATCTGGGTGTCATAAAAGAAAGAAGAAAAAAAGTAAACGTATTTATTTGGCTTTAGCCGCAAGTGCAACAAAATAATGATTCTTCATCATAAGGATTATATTTTGCTAAATAACATAGTACATAACAACATATTTACATAATAACATAGAACTCATTTTGAGCATTAATTTGATAAATTGATTAATTTTGTATTAAAAATGTTAGGCCTTCCTTTTATTTCTGACACTATGTTATTTAGCGAAAAATAATCTTTATGATGAAACCTTTCGATTGGTATGATAAAGCTACAGGGTGATTATTTTTCTCGTGAAACGGGTTCGATTCCCGGTTCAACCATGTAATTGTTTAAATATCTATGAATGCAGTTTGGAGAGCAGCGGTGGCCCAGTGGTGGCGGCCCCGACTTAAGAACAGTAAGTCGTGGGTTCGAACCCAGACAGCGCATTACTTTGTGTAATTTATTTCATCACCACTGCTCTCAAAACGGTGAAGGAAAACATCGTGAGGAAACCGGCATGTCCTAGAACCAAAAAATTCGAAGACATGTGACATCTACCAATCCGCACTGGGCCCGCGTGGTGGATTATAGCCCATTCCCTCTCATAGAGAGAAGGCCTGTGTCCCAGCAGTGGGAACATTAATAGGATGATGATGATGCAGTTTAAATTGTTTTTAAAATTCAAATAATGTCTTCTTTCAGTTAAATGTTCTATCTACACTATTCAAGGTACTTTCCCTCCATGTGGCATATCCGTGGGACGACCTGTATATGTGTTTGTATGAAAAGATACATAAATAAAATAAATGTGTGTACAATACGAGTAATAGATATAGCAAATAAACTAGATATGAATGAAAAAAAACCGATAAAAGTGCAAGACATAACAAACAACCTAAGTACATGGATAAATAAAACGGACGCATAGAAACTTATACCTGTTTCGCACGTTCCCAACTTGTAAACACTTAAGCGTGGGCCAGACTGTTGTAAACAAGCCCTCCACACACCTCCACATCGGTCCCCACGGCGGTCTACAACAGCACGCACTGTTGACGCACTGTTATTAAATGAAGACATATTGGCGCCCACTGTGGGACACGGAGTTCTTTAGTTAGTAGTTCTTTTCGACACTGGAGTATAACAGGTGGTGGTACATTCCCAAGATTTTAGTTTACTGAACCCGTTTCTCCTGTCCCAGGTGCAGACGGCAGCATGACAGTAGCTCGCGGCGACGGTTCCCCCGAGCGGCTGGGCGGCGCGCTGCGTCGCCTCCACTACAAGGCGACGAGGCGCGCGCACTCCGCCGCTGCAAGGCATCACAACTCCAGCAGCACCCCACCAAAGGTAGGTGTTAGATTAGTGGTTACTTGCATGTGTCCGTGTGATGATTCATTATTTTATGTACTGTATTATTTGATAAAAATATTTTTGAGTTCAAATTCAAATATTTTATCTTTATAGTAAATCTATACGTTTTGTGTGACTTTACCAGTCTAATAAACTGAAAACGTTACACATCTGGGAATATATTGGGCAAGTGGCAGCGGTTATCCGGTTAGCCGGATAATCCGGATATAGGCACAACTCTATTTCCGCCGCAGGTAACATGCACCGTGACCCTTCCTCATTTACTCGGCACAGCGCTACGGAAAACTGAGAAACTGTACTCATCGCATTAATTATTAGGTTACAGGTACTTTGCTATCTATGCATGCTAACTTAGGTGTGTGTTCACGTCTTCGGCTTTGCTTTAAGTTCGACGATGACGTGTCATGGATCTTACTTTATTATTATAAATGCGTAAATTTGTGAGGATAGATGTGTAGATGGAGGGATTGATGTGTTGTGTTTGTTACTATTTCAAGCAAAAACTACAGAACGGACTTGGATGAAATTTGGCACACAGTTAGTTTATAACCTGGATTAACACATAGGATTCTTTTATCCTGGTAGTACCCTGGATCCCGTAGGACCATTACCAAACCAAAACGCGGGCGAAGCCGCGGTCATAAGCTAGTAGTAATATATTTTTTGCTTTTATTCTTTGTTTTATATCTCTACAGTAGTTTTTACTTTCTCTTGGCCTTCCGCTTTTTAACAACCGTCTGTTACGACAGTCGTAACACTAACAAAAAATCAAAATGATTATTAAACTCATGAAAAACCTTCTTCAACACATTTGCTCAAAAAATGTATTTACGGCAGCATGTATACATTGTTCGAAAGTTAAAAATTACGCACCGTACAACGGAACGTGCGGTAAAATAGGTACTCTCACCTAAGTACCTATTTTAGCGCATACCCCATTGTATAGCACCGTGCGTATTCTTTACGATTTTTTTTTTAATTAGGTCAAAATGAAAATCCAAGATGGCGCCGAGGAAAATTTTCGGAGTGTTCTTCTTGGGTGTCGTTTTCGTGGTTTTTGGGGTCGTTGATAATGAAAATGTGGTCAAAATAAAAATCCATACCTATCCATACATATCCATCACATACATATCCATCAATACTAACAGCCAAAAGATTTTAAAGAACGGATAAGCCTTGACATGTAAACAAGCGGTTCAAGAATTTGCTGAATATTTTTACTCAGTGTAAAATGTAGATAAACCTGGATTAGATGTGGATGCGGCGGTAGTGGAAGCGGGCAGTCGGAACGGTGCAGTGCAGGGCGGATTAATCTTGACAGCTTGGAGTTGGATGACGTAGTACGCGCCATGCAGAAACTAAAGCCGAAAAAATCGTCAGAGCCTGATGGTATTCCGCCGTACATTTTTAGGGACTGTCGATTGGGATTAGCGAGACCGCTATGGCACACCTACAATCTTTGCCTTAAATCAGCTGTGTTTCCCGAGATGTGGAAGATTACCCGAGTCATACCGGTTCCGAAGGGAGGTTCGGGAACTAAAGTTGAAGAATACAGACCGGTTGCAGTATTGTCAACAATGGCTAAAATATTAGAATCTGTTATTCATAGGAGCGTTTTCCAGCAAGTTAGCTCGCAATTCACAGACGCGCAGCATGGATTTAGGGCGACTAGGAATACTATCAGTAATTTACTCGGCTACATGGCGGATGTGGTGCCGATAGTAGATAGTGAGGGACAAACCGATCCTGCATATTTCGACTTTAAAAAAACGTTCGATTCAGTCGATAATGACGTGTTACTGAAAAAGTTAGCAGGGGTCGGTTTCACCCCGCATTTACTTGAGTTTTTTGCTAGTTATATGCGTAACAGACAACAGTATGTTGACTATGCAGTGTATCATTCGAACGCATATTATACTAGATCTGGGGTAAGCCAAGGAACGAATCTAGGGCCTCTGGATTTTCTCTTAATGATTAATGACCTACCAAACGCTGTGCAAGATGCTAAGTGTTTACTGTTTGCCGACGACCTCAAGCTTTATCTCCCAATCACAAACGTGAATGACTGTGAAAGACTGCAGAGAGATATAGACAAAGTGGTAGCTTGGAGCAAGAGTAATCTCCTGCAGTTTAACACATCGAAATGTGTGACCATAAGTTTCTCGCGTGCACACACACCCATCACATTTACCTATACGGTGGATGGGGTGCCGATGGATAGGGCCACTGAAGTGAGGGACTTGGGAGTTCGTTTCACCACTGCACTAACATTTCGTGATCATATAGTTAAGGTATGCAAAAAAGCATATAGAAATCTAGGATTTGTGCTTAAAATGGTTAAAGGTTTCACAAATATTAAAGCTATAACAGCATTATTTAATGCTTTAGTAAGAAGCCAACTAGAATGTAATGCAGTTATCTGGGTTCCACTTGAAGCTAAGTGTAGTCTCATGTTGGAGCGAGTACAAAATAAATTTATTAGGTACAAATATATGAGGGAATACGGGGTATATCCATTTTATCCATTGATGTATCCAACTCTATTTGTCTTAGGAATGGTCGGATATAATGAACTAAGGGTCAGGAGGCAACTCACACTAGTGACTTATATCTTTAAGGTAATTAGAGGGAAGATACACAATGCGGATATATTGCGAAAAGTGGAGCTAGCTGTGCCAGACGGGTATGTGGGTCGTCGTCGTCAGCCGCAGTTGCTGGTAGAACCACGCGCGTGAACTAACTTGCTGCGAGAGGCGCCGCTCACGAGCGCGCTCCGCACTCTCAACCTCATTGCTGAGGACTTAGACATATTCTGTTGCGCTTTGGGTGAATTTACAAGAACAGCTACTTATAGAATTTACTATGTCAAAAACAGTTAAATTATTTAAATTATAAGTGTGCTATAATATCGCCTTGGGTCTAGCCTGTTAAAGTTTCGGGATTTTCTTCATGAGTGTCGTTTTCGTGGTTTTTTCCCTGTTAGTTTCATTACATATTGTACTGTTTTCTCGTAAATGTGTTGAAAAACATTGTATGACAGACGTGCAGAAATTGGTATTTACAAACTCGTGACTGTGGTAAGCCCTCGACTTCGTCTCGGGCTTACATTCGTCTACTCGTTTGTAAAAACCAATTTACCGCACTAGTATTATAAATAACTATTCTTCTTTTATCATAATAAAAAAAAACATCTTATATCTTTACGATCACATATTGACTCCCTACTTACTCTTGTATCGTGAGAGATCTTTATAACTAATGTTGACATAACCCCACCAGAGGTTTATTCAGGTGTAAGTAGACGGATAGACCGACAAAACTTTGTTGAAGTCACAAGTTCCGATAGTTTTCAGAACCTTTAGCCACAATGGCGTTCAGTAAGTTTCCGATATTTTTCGTCCTTCTGAAGAGTCTTCACACTCGATTGACTTTATTGTGAAAATATCTATTTATGTTTATCGAACTGTAAATAACTAACGTTTTGTGACAGCTTGGGAGGAGGTCAAGGGATCAATCTAAAGTTAATAATGTTCTTACAAAAAGCTTGTAAAACAATGAAATTAATTATTATTCGAAAAATATAAAGTGACCGTACTTTATCCTTTAAGTCTATTTCTAAAAATATGTAATTAATCCTTGTTTGTTCACATCAGATCATCGTGATAAGACTATTAAAACTGTTATTAAAATGCTAATAACATCCTAATTAAGAATGTAATGAAACGTCTTATTAAAACTAATTTGACAACTAATTCGAGCCCAATATTTGATCTTTAATTACTCCCTGTTAAAAATTGTTAAAAATAGACAAAATTAAGATTTTAATGACAACCGGTTTCGGTTATTCGGATCATCATGTCAATCTGCATCTCATTAAAGAAAAGAAAAAAATCTGATCTATTAAAAAAATAAGATAATAGAAGAAAGTCCCCAAATCCTTCCTAATTAATTGGGGAAAATAAATCCTACCATTTTATTAATGAAATTCTTCCAATCTTAAAAGAGAAGGTGAACTAGAAACTCTTCAGATGTAAATGATCCATGAAACCAACAACTCAAAGATATGGTGCGTTCACAGTTCAGTAGTTCAGCGTGTAGTGTAAACTGAACGAGTGGGAGTGTGCGAGGAGTGCATGACCCGACATGATCGATGTTAGCGGCTCCTATTATGATCGCGGAACTCGATTGTACTTCATTCTCACTTTTTATTTTTTTTTATTTTAGGAAAGCTAACAAACTAATGACATTATAACAACAAAATATTTACTTAAATTGCTAATAACAAACTTCCACAGATATATACAAAAAAAATAGTTCCTTATAGCATAATTTACTTCCTAAATTATATATCACAAACTACTACCTACTGTCAAATTATTGATTATTTAAAAATAAAAAAAAAGTTGATTTATTGATCCCATTGTTATTAATCTAAGCAGGTGTCTCCTGTACAAAAAATGGCTTCGCTAAGAGTCTCCTTATTGTGCCTGCATTGGTGCAGGACAGGTCAATACCGGGTCACTTTACAACTACTGGAAGTTTTAAAAATATTAGTATTAAAAATATGTTCAAGTATCAAAAGGGGAAATTACAAGGCGCCAAAAAATTCTGCTGACAGCATTGCCATGTTGGATGGCAATTCCGTTTGCAACCGGAAGTTTATTTTAATTTTGTAACTGTGCAAGAAGTGTGTGTAACCTGGAAAATATACACTTGTCTTGTAGATTCACTGATCATAGAGGACGCACGAAAAATTTAATTTAGAAAATAATATGACTGTATAGCAGTCCAAAGACTTGTTAATTATTACTTGTTGTATTAGTATTACCAGACCATTTTATGTGTTGCCATGTTCTGACTGCTGTGAAAAAGGTTTCCATTATGTGTCTATAATCCACCACACATTGGGGAAATTTAAAACAATAACATACATCCTGCCCTGTTGCAGTTGGTCTATTGGTCACAAACGCGACTGCTGAGCAGGAGGTGATTCCCAGGTTGGTCTAAGTGTTATTGGGTTTTCCTGTAGAATTTTGCAGTAGCAGCCATGATTTGTGCCCATTTGATGGCAATCATCATCATTTATTTTTTTATTATTTTTCTCTTTGTTTAATTTTTTTAGTTGTAGTGCTAGTTTAACCATTTTAATTTGTGTGTTTTATCCTGTGCGGGCTAATAAATGCGTTTTCTTTCTTTCTTTCAATACGCTAGCCTCCTACAACATGGGAATTCAATCATAAATAGCGAAATGTGGGTGTTCTATTAGGGATACCTCTGCCTAATGCTTCCAGGATTACAGGCATGATGTTATGTTATGATTTACACGTTCTTGAAACAATAAATTCTTACAAACAGCCTACTGCGACAAAGTGATACACACTGCATTCCGTATGTATCACAAATTCAAACAGCTCTGAAAGGCACGTGCACTTGGATCGCAAAGAGCTCCTTGATAGCTCTAAGTAATAAAGTGTGTTACAAACGGTATATAACTAAGTTATCCGCTTGAGTAGTACATTTTCCGCGTATTTAGATGCAAAGAGATTTTATAATGAGCACAAAGTGATTATGAAGTACACGTGGCATAAGAAAATAAGGATATGAATATAAATTACGTATGTACCTTGTAACAAATCTACTTGCTCCTATTAAATAAAAGGATAAGCAGACTTGTTCAATTAAAATTTAATTAGGGAAAGATTAGAATTAGGAATAAAACAATACAGCTAAATATTAAAAACCTACCTAGCACGCACTCTAGGATAATTTTATAGTTCACGCACTTAGTTGGTTAGGAAGTTCAGCACTGTAGGAGAGACGGGAACAGGCGTCAGGGTAGCAGGTCAATACCTGGGCAACTTCGAGGTTCAGCTTCAGGAAACCTCTGCAGGAAGGGCGTTGTGCAGATCTCAGAGTCCACCAGGTCAGCTCTGTAGTAAGGCGGGCGAGACAAGTAGCAAGACAGCTTCAGAAGATCGGGAGTAGAGGACCCAGATCCGTAGACAGCATCCGAAGATCGGGAGATGAGGCACCAGGCGGAATCTTTAGTGGAATCTTCTGGGTAATATAGATATGTAACAGCAAAAACCGAACTGTTTTCTTATGCTGCTCATCTCAGATTCAATGGTAGACTGCCTCCAACGGTTCTTCAGCTCGTTTTTCAAGTCGTCTTCCTTTTTAAATTTTCAAATATTAGTTTTCTTGTGGCCATCATCTCATCTGACAAGTGTCATATCCATGAGTGCGTAAAGAATTTTATAAATATAATACTATTTCTTGAATTCTGAAGGTATTCAAATAAAATAAACTTGCGTTGCTCTGTAAACAAAGATTTTTATTGTTTAACAACGAAACGAAACTATACACATACATTATTAAATATAAACCAATTAGATACCAAAACACACCTGTAAACAAAGAAACTACATTTAAAGTCTATTATTCTGTCCTTCACAATTCTTTATCGCTTTTAGATATTAATTCATTTTTAAAACACATTTTTACATAATCAATGTCAAATGTCTCCCTTTATAATAACCATAAACTAAACATAAAAATAGCATACAAACTCAAAATGAAAGCAATACAAAGTATTGTCTTTACATCTCCCCCCCTTGGAAAAGAAAATTTTCACAAGCAAATTTTCTTTCGAAACAGCTCTCCCCTTTCTTCTGTTTCTTCATCACCAATCTTTTCTTCTTCTTGCATTATGGGTATTGGGATGAGTTTTGTGATATGAAAAAGATTTGACTCTGTTTTCTTGTGTCCTGTGTCGATTCTGCATATTGATTTTGAAACTCTTTCAACAATCTGAAATGGTCCAATTTTTTAGTTCTTCTAGTTTTTTCCTATTTAGCCTATTGCCGTTTTCTACAAACACCATATCTCCAACGTTAAATTCATGTTGTTTTCTATTTTTGTCGAATAGTGTTTTGTTGTAGTTATGGGATTTTATTGTATTCTGAAGTGCTGTTGCTCTATCTCTGACCCAGTCATTATGTGTTTTTTCTCGCTTCAATTCCATGGGTAAAACCGTGACATCTGTACCATACAAAATATAACTTGGTGAGAAACCAGTTACTGAGTGAATAGTTTGATTATGTTTACTCACACATTCATGAGCTATTGTTGTCCAGGCCTTTTTATTTCCGTCTTCATTATTTTTGCATCTGATTTTGTTAACCAATGTTTGATTTAGTCTCTCATTTAGACCATTTGAGAATGGTGCGTTTACTGCAGTAAATACCATATTTATCTGTCTGTCTTTTAAGAATTTTTTGAATTCTTTTGAATTTATACCAGGATATTGGTCGGTGAGCAGCATATTAATGTCTTGTACAAATACCTACATTCTATGCGAATAAATGATTTGATTTGATTTGATTTGATTTGATTTTTTCAGTTTCTGATACATTTGTTACTAGTTTAATAAAATCATTTGCACTCTGAGTTTTTGAAGTTAAGATAAATGCGTATCTAGTGAAGTGATCTACTAACAAGTGCAAATATTTTTACGTAGATCTTGACCCTCCAAAACCTCCTATTGTGTCTATAGAGATTATTTCAAATGGCTTTGTCGCTGGACCCAGATGAGACAAAAATCCAAATTTGTACTGCCCTCTTGATTTATTTCTTATACAAATCTCACACTCTCTACATACTTTTTTAATATTTTTTGTTAAATTTCTTGCTATGTACAGTGGACTAATTGTCTTCTCCATTTGTTTTATTCCAATGTGACAAAGATTCTCATGTATATTTCTTAAAAGTCGGATACTGAATTCTTCTGACAAAATTATTTTTTCTTTGTTTCTAACTTTTTATAGTATTTGTTTTGTTTATTCATTATTTTTTCTTTATTCTTTTGTATTTCTTCATTTTAATTCTGATCTATTAAAATATCTTCTAGGTTGACCAAGTTTACAATTTTCAATTGTTTATCTGTATTTTCATTTGACTCCAATACAGGATTCCTACTAAGGCAAACCGCTTCCAAATTTTCTTTTCCCGGAGTATATTTTATTTTAAAACCATATTGTGATAAGTAGTATGTCAAATCGCCCAGTTCTTCATCGGTTTTAGATTTTAGATTCATATTTTCTAGTGGTTTATGATCTGAATAAACTGTAAATAATTTTCCGATCAGCCAGTACTGCCAGTAACGCACTACTTCTTTAATGGCTAAGCACTCAAAGTATATCGCTTTTTTCTTCTTTTGCGTTCCATTTAGTTTTTTTGAAAAGTAAGCTACTGGTTTTTCTTTTCCATCTGGCTGCGTCTGTTTTAAAATCGCTCCAACACCCTCTATAGAAGCATCGGTGTAAATATTGATCGGTAAATCTTTATCAAAAATTTCTAAAACGGGCTGAAAGCATAGGAGATGTTTTATTTTCTCAAATGCTTTTTGACATTGGTCAGACCAAATAAATGGTTGATTTTTTCTCAGTAAGTTATGTAACGGATCTAATATTATCGCACTCCTTGATATATATTTATTATAAAAATTATTTTTTCCTAGAAACTGTCTCACATTCTTCTGTGTTTTAGGAGTAGAGAAATTCCTTATTGAAATCAGATTATCTTTCAGTGGTTTAATAGAATTATGTTGTATTAAATGACCCAGGTATTTTACAGAGTCTGATGCAAATGTGCACTTTGTAAATTTTAATCTGAATCCTTCTATTTTAATCGCTTCCAACAGCTGTGATAGGTGATTAATATGTTGATCAAATGATTTTGAGAATATTAGGATGTCGTCTATATAATTTACAGCAATATCTGTAAGTTTGTACTTTTTTAGTATATTACTCAATATCCTCTGGAAGATTGCTGGTGCGGTTTTCAATCCAAATGGTAGACAAGTCCATTGGTAATGTCCTTCCTGTGTTACAAATCCTGTCTTTTTCCTGTCTTCTACTCGTAAAGGGATAGACCAAAAGGCAGAATTTATGTCTAAAGTTGAATACAAATTACAATTCCTTGTCTTAGTCATTAAGTCTTCTATTAACGGAAATGGCTGAGCTTGCGGTACTACTATTTTATTTAAATCTCTGAAGTCTATACATAATCTGGATTTTTTGTTTTCTTCTTTTTTATATGCCAATGTGATAGGTGCAGCAAATGGGCTGTAGGATTCTTCTCTATGTTTATTATCTAATAATTTTCCTATTTGTTCTTCTATTTCTTTTTTATCTTCCATAGTACATCTGTACGGTCTTTTACTGCAATATTTGTCTACTAACAAGTCTATTCTGGCTTCATATTCGTTAACAGTTCCAACGTCATATTTATTCTTTGGGAAAACTGAATTGTATTTATTAATTAATTTATTTATATCTGGTTTCTGATACTCATTTAAATGGTTTATCTTTATTTCGAAATCTTCTTCTCTTACATGTTCATTGAAATTTATCGTGTATTCTTTCTTTTATTTTTTTAATTCTTTCTTCTTTAGCATTAGCTTTTGTATTTGTAGAAACTTCTTCCACTTTCTTTATTTTTTCTTCTTCTTCTATAATTTAAAATTAAGCTATTTTTAGTAAACAATCGTAATAATCTTTTAATACAATAGCTAAACACATTTTGATAAAAATAATTTAAATTTTATAAACCAAAAAATCATCATAGACTAAGGTAGGAAGAGAATTAGAAAGTAATTGACAGTTTGACAATTTGGCGATGATTTGGCGTGTCAGAACATGAAAATTATGATATTTTATTTCAGCAATTTTTAAGTTTGAGTCGTAATTACATCGATTTGTTGAGTGTAAAAATATAAACAAATAAAAAAGATGATAAATAGTATTATAAATGATGAATATAAAGTGTAAGTATAGCATAATACTATAACCTAATATATAATATACACAATCTTATAAAATGTAGTTTATACCAGCACATCTTGAAATCCTGACTTTTAACACTGAAGATTTTAACACACAAAACACAAGAATAGCAATTCTGCTTTTGTTTCTAGATTCTTCTTATTTTTATATATCTATACTTTAAAATTTGTAGTTACCATTAAAATTTCAAACATTTTTGTCACTGGTCATTCTGAAATCAACCTAACACCACAAAAATAAAGTTAATATTCGTTTAAATGGAAATAGGCTCGATAGACTTTGAAGTACAACCTATTTTAATTTAATATGTAGGCACGTTTAAATACAATTACCTAAAAGGTAGTCTTAAAACTCCATTTAAGACTTTAATAGGTCAATATCCTAATAGTTTATGGTCATATATTTTCTTTGAACTATCGCGTTGATAGCGCGTGTATCGATCTGATGTTACAAGCACGTCTGAGATCAGGATCCTAGCAAGTAGGCAAGTCTCAGTGACTCTGTGAAGCACCCCGTTTGAAGTTACAGCCATTTATTTCTTACGCTTAAACTGGGAGGCTTTGATCAGTGATGACATTTCAATTATTATTATTTGTATAAAAAATATCAAGCTGAGATTCACGGCATATAAAATTCTTGTACCTATATCTCTGTTAATTTTAAAAATACTATTTCGTTTGACGTAAATACTATTTCGAGGAAAAACCTGTTTTTGGCAAGCTTAACTTAAAGTAGAACTTGCACCTGACCTAGTACCTAATTGGGTTGTATCCTTGGCACCAAATTATACTGTCGTCTTATAAAATGTGTACATACATACATATAAAAACACCCTGGTAATGTTTAATTTAGGGCCTTCAAATACGTCAAATCTGTGCCCAATCGTAGGCCCTAAAATAAATTGTATCCCATGCGGTAATTTACACTTTATCTCGCAGCGCATAAAATAAATAAGTGCCTTATCTGTACAAGTATGTAGGTCCTCTGAAATCGCTCGACACAATTCTTCACAAATAACACTTAGCATCACGTCTATTGACCTCGAGGGGTTAGACAGAGGTGAACCCATTTTTGTACAACTACATTACGTCAGTTTATGTTTAAGTCTCATGTAATGAAGAATTTCTGATGAAATTACCCAATATCACTTTGCTGAAGTAGGAAATCGGACGAATAAACAGAACTATGACACCCACCCGTGCAGGTGAAACTAAAACCAACAGTATCAAATCCTTCTAATTAATAACCTAGCGACGAGTGAGCGATTATGATCGATGTATTCCCATCCACATCGAAAACTGATGGGGGATTCAGTCACGCGCGTGCGGACTGGGAATGTTCCCAGCGGTGGGAATACTGTTACAACTAGTTTTGGCAAGTTATTATTTCGTAAGGTTAGTTGTAATAGGGCGAGAAAGTTAATGTAAGAAGAAGTTTGTTATCGGATTGTGTGATAAGGGCAATGTCTATTATAACTTGAACCAATTAGGCCAACATCTATAAACTTTCGTAGCACGTACTATGGATCGCAACTGTCAAACTACAAGGGCTAAAAATAGATGAATAAATGAAAGCACGAGCTAAGTAAGTTTTATAGATCTCGGCCGTAGTGTAGTACACTTTAATAAGGCCGCTGGCAATCTTGAGTTTTAATATCTATGCTACATTGTGTTGCTTCGAACTTGTACTTCTCGTACAACATGTAATCTTAGTTTTGCGAGCACCATCATGTAATACTCTATCCTCTTTCAATAACTTTTGTGATTTGCTTTGAAAACAACCAAATGAATAACATTACGAACCGAGCTTTAACGAGTGGAAAATATCATTTTGTTCAAGTATTCATAATGTTTTTTGCAAAACGATGCGACCATTGCATAAATAAAACTTTTAATATTTTCACCGTAAAAACCACTTCATCATTTATATTAAAATTCGTAGCAAACACCCCTTTGATATGTTTTAGTAAAACTTTCGCGATAAACAGGACTTTAAAATGTGGACGGAACTCCGAGCGAATGTAATGTGAACGAGAAACGGAGTGAATGTACGAAGTTAAAATATACCAGTAAATACGAGTTGTGCTTTCAAACGAAGTTTGTGTGCCGGGGAAAAATGTTATTTGATACATAGGGTTGCCAACAATGATGGCAAGACTTCTAGGATAAAATAGATCGAAGTTTTTCTCACAGCGGTGACCGCAGTCTTGTCAAATGGGTCTAAATAACAATTATACCTGACAAACCACTTTATTAATGGTAAAACACTTTGTTGCTAAATAATCACAGCCGCACGGGTCGATCTTTAGGTTGCCAAGGTCGTTCCGTAGATGGGTGACCATCCATTACATACCGAGTTTCTTCCGAGCCTCGGACAGCACGTTCAGCCGTTGATCCTGGCTGGAATTTGTAGATAAGATAAGATAAGATAATTTTTATTTGTCCAAAACATGAGTATCCACACACACATAGCATGCAAGATGTTACATCAAATTATAATTATGCAGTCATGTTTTTCCTGAACGGCGTACAAATATAATATGTCGGACGCTACACAGCATCAAGTGAATTTTAATTCGTCCATTACACACAGTAAATCTAGCAGTTAACAATCTAATTTAGACCATACTTAAACTAAAAGGTACAAATAAAATAGAATCGAATAGTGCCATAAGCTCATCATAGCAAATAATACAAATCAAAAAAACAAATGTTAAACAATTATTAATACAATTGGGATGTCATTATACATGTCAAATTAATTTGTCAGTCAGAAATTCGTCAGTGCTGTAATAGACTTTCTCTAACAGAAGGCTGTTTAATCTATTTCTTAATTTTCCATTAGTCAATTCCCTCCAATGTTTTGGCAACTTATTATAAAGAATTGGCGCCATACAGAATATACTTTTACGCATTAGAGTTGTTCTGGATCTCGGGATACATAGACACATAGTTTATTATTGTCGCGTCTATTTCGAACTACTCTATCTGACACTAAGGGAAATAGGTGTGGATTCGATTTGACAAACTTAATGATCTCTTAAATGTACATTGACGGAAGGGTTACTATTTTATATGCTTTAAAAAATGGTTGAAGTGGATGAAGTCCATACATAGCCGTCAGGCTTCTCTTTTGCGTTTGAAAAATTACATCCTTGTTCGTTGAATTTCCCCAAAAATTGAGTCCATATCTTAAGTTAGAGGACACTAAGGGCCGGTTTTTTGATCCGTAGTTAACTCAACTAATGGTTAAATATGGCAACAAATGGTTAAAAATTGGCAAAATGTGTTTTTTTATCAATTGTTAGCTTAACCAATGGTCAAATAACTAACTATTAGTTTAAAAAATTAACCACCCAAAGTTGGAGAGTTAAACAATATGGCGGATGGTTAATTCAAACACAACAGCTGTTTTGTACGTATCTATCTACAATTTTTGTTGTTGTCAGCGTCGTATTTCTCATTCTTTTGTCTCATGAATTTAAACATATAGTTAGATATTATGATATAATGTCGGAAAGTTCATCAGACGATGATATTTATGTAGAGTACGTGTTAATGAGAAGGGCGACATTTTTTAGAACACGTACGTAACCCACCCTTGGACACCTGGGATAGTTCATAGTGTAGACTTTTGCCAACGGTATCGGTTATCAAAGGAAACGGATAAGTGGTTAGTCGGTGAAATCGGAACCTTTCTAAAAACTCCCACCACAAGGTAGGTAAATTAGGTAATGCACCTATTTAAAGTTTCATTGATTGCATTTAATTCGCAAACCCATCTTCACAACAACCTAACCTCAAATAATTATTTCTTGCGCTTTAGGAATCAAGCTATAACATCATGAGCAAATATTGCTTATATTGAAGAAAATTTAATTTAATTTCATTCTTTATAAGAAGACAGAAGATGCTTGGCAGTTACGGCACAAATTCAAGAACAATTCAATAAATAATACGGAGTGAAAAGTATAACTTGTTGTGTTGTTGTTTCTCGTGGTAATAAACTGTTTGATTTTTAGCGCAGTCTGAGTTTAGACATATTTTATACTGTCAAATAAGACGTTTCTTTTGATTTCATTCAATCATTAAAAGTAGTGTTGTCACATAGAAAAACGTTACCTCCAAAAAACCATAGCTATTTTAAGGAAAAAAATTCTCATTACACTGGCAACATAATAACCAATGGTCAAGGTTGACTATAGTTAAACTAGACATCGAAAAACGTAATAGCCCTTTAACCATTAGTTGACTAGTTGACTATGGTTAATCTAACAAATTGTTATACGGTGTTTGACTACGGATCAAAAAACCGGCCCTAAGCGATTAGCAGCGCATCAACATTTAGGATGGGGGCTAATTTATACAGTGCATATGTGGAATTACTAATTTTTTTGCTTAACGCTTCCGTATGCGCTTTCCAATCTAATTTACTGTCAATAGTTACTCCAAGAAATTTGGTTATGTTCACTTTGTCTATGCTGTTGTTACAATAATGGACATTTACATTTGGTATGGATGAGCTTTGGGCAAAATGCAGAATATTCGTTTTCCCAAGGTTTATCTTAAGATTATTGTTTTCCAACCATTTTACCCTTGATTCCATAGAATTGTTAATGTCAGTTTCGTATGTGTCCCTATTTTTGCAGGCGATTGTTAAGGTACTGTCGTCGGCAAAAAGTGTCATTGGGTGGTCGATACTTTTGGGTAGATCAGTAAAATACAGTATAAAAAATAACGGGCCTACGACAGTACCTTGCGGTACGCCAAATTTAACTACACGTTCCCTTGATTTATACATAATTTCCTGTTTATTGCTTTTATTTACTACAGAAATTACTGTAAATTTTGTTCTGTTGCTTAAATAAGATCAAATAAGGTTTGAGACATTACCTCTAATGCCATATGCTTCTAATTTCTCAATAAGTATGTTTTGCCGGACATGGTCGAAAGCCTCATTTCACAGAATATGGTACATACTACATACACATACATATCTACATATTCGAATCTACTTTTTGCATGACATTATGAAAAAAATAGTAGATTGCCATGTTGATTGTTCTACCGTTTCTGAACCTTTTCTGTTCATTAGCGAGTATATTTTCTCTTTTGAGGTAAGTATACAGCTGTTTATATAAATACTTTTCAAATATTTTAGAAATTATACTAATAAGGGAAACTGGCCTATAGCATTGCATAAGCTCATTATTTTCCTTTTTAAATAGTGGCTTAATGGTGATATTTTTAGTGCATCGCATCGGGAAAAACACCTGTCTCGATGCACAGATTAATTATCCTCCTTAACCTTCGGTTTTCCCGAAGAGATCACTAAAGCGCAGCCAGGATACGGACGCTAAGAATTCTACATCGGGGCCATGTAGGGCCAGGTAAAAGCGTCCGTGAAGCTCCTTGCCCTGCCATTCCGCCATGCGGTCATTTTGCGCCAGTTCTCGTTAGCCAGCGAGAGCGGGGTGAGGACCTTGTCCACTGAGACCACATCTCCGTGCATCTCCCCGTCGGCTTCGAGGAAGTATTCCCTGAGACTGAATACCTCACGGTTGTGTAGGGTCTTAGCATTTAAGAAGCCATGACCTCCGCACTTCCACGGGATATACAGTCTCATCACTGACGACCGTGGGTGATGTATTCGATTTGCGGCCAGCAGTGTGCGTACCCTCCTATCCAGGGCATCAAGTTCCGTCTGAGTCCATTTGAGTATGCCGAAGGAATACATCAAAACCGGCATGACCCAACCGTTGAAGGCGCGTACCTTGTTTCCGCCTGACAGAAGACTGCCTATACCTTATTCAGGCGGCCAAAGAAACGCTCCCTCAACGATTGTTTCATGTCGGCAGTATTGATACCTAATGCTTCCGACATACCCAAATACTTGTAAGTTTCTGTTGAGGAGAGGGATCTAAGGTGTATGGAATCCGAGAGTTGATTTCCCACGGATTCCATAATCTCTCCTCGCTTCACATGCAGTCACACATTTGTCTACTCCAAATTCCATCCTGATGGCGCTACTGAAAGTTTCAGTTACCTTCAGTAGCTTCATCAGTTTCAAATTGTTGGGGGCAAAATCTCATTATTATTAAGACGTGAAAAAATCATCGAGTGAAGTTATGTCCAAAACCTAAGTAACCGATGTTTACTCGTACCTCCGAAATAAAGCTAGAAAATAACAAGTTTTTCCGCAGCTCTTCAAGGTTTCAGTCTGCCAAAGAAACGTCAACTTCAGGTTTCTTTATAAAAACATGGCTCATTTCTTAATCTAGTTTGTGTAACGAGGTTTGAATATAAGCAGATTCTGTCATAACAAAATGAATATGACCGAGACAGATTCATAGTCATAACAAACTACTCAATACCGAAATCAAAATCAAAATGAACAGTCCATTTTGAACGTTTTTTATTCACATTCCAGTGTTCTTATGTTTTTGAACAGTTCCCAAGAGTGAACTTTGTTTTAGAAAGATAGAAATTAAAGTTGCATTTGTTTATACATAGCTTTATGTATGTAAAGTGAGGACAATTAATTGTTATGCAAATTGAGCACCAATTGAAATGGTCCCATAACATCATTAAAACCAAAACTCTCAATCATTAACAATTGCCAAACAATAAATTTCCTTGACCTGCCAGCCGGTGTACCATGCGGTATCCAAAATTCGACGGTATTATTAGAAAATCCCTGTTACAAATAAAACATCAAGATTACCCGCGGTATATTTCCATGAATTTCCACAAAACAACAACACCAGTATTATGTTAATCCATCCTGGTACCTATTCCCATAATTTCGTTAATCCTCTTATACTCGTTTGTTGTGATGCCAGATTACACATTATACAACCATGTAGAGCATTAACTTAAGCTGTGTGTTAATATTCAAGCTACACAAGTTTTTTTAGCAGCTCGGAGTATGAAATTGTGCCCGGTAGACTGTTGGTAATGGGCTCACCCCAATCCACGGGGGATGGGGGTGAGCCCATGGGACTTTAAACATAATTGGCGAACTGTGGATATAAGTACACCTATGGCCACATTTCCACTGTCAGCCACTGTCAGCTATTACAAGCATGTATTGTCAAATCGCTTAACTAGGAAAAACCATTGAATGTGAACTTGTACCAAAAACTCGCAAAGAAATGACATTTATCGCTTTCCGTACTTATTGTCGCTAAATATCATGTCTCACTCGTATCATAATACCGGACCTGTGTATTATGATACGCGACCTATATATCTGTTATAGTTCTGTTATGCGCGTGTCCCTGTGACATAGTCATTTTTAAAAGCTAGCCTGTATTCGTCAGTTCCAATATATGAAAAAAAAACCTTCAGCAGTTAAGACGTGAAAAAGTACCAGATAGGCGGACAGAATTGCAATTGTCAGTTGTACATTGCCAGTGCGGTACGTTTTGGTGAGACGCGACTAAATGCGGTGCTTTCTAGTGTTGAGGTGCTTGGTGCAGTGCGCTATGGTACTTCGTAATGCAATGTGACTTTATCTTGAGTTTCAAAGCACATTGCTGAAAAGGTCCGAACACCCACATGTCTTTGTTTCTTACAAAGTTACAGTGAACGTATCGAAGTGCATAAAACTCACGCCTTGTGGTTTATGTGTCACTAACACACCTCGTTTACTGCCACGTCATGTACTCAGCGTAACGTTGCATGTAACACTATGATAGTCAAGGTTACTATACCAAGAACTTTCTTGAAAATATATTAAAACTTATGTGCCTGTGTTATAATAATTCTATGACACCTCAGAAGGTACTTAGTATTGAATTATTCAACTTGATAATAGATATTACTCTTCAGCCAAGTCCACCAGGCCTATATCCTCTAGCAAATCCCATAGTAACTCCACTGCAATAGTACTTTATTAAAACAATCAGAGACAGTACTTTTGGAACGTCAAAATTACATACGTTTATCAGACAGTCGGTTCAAAGATTCATCGTCGTGCACAACCAACTGCACTCAGGTCGCTGCGTATTGGTCAGGCATAATCTGAGTCTTTTTGAGTAATCCTTTCGAAATTAAGAATAGGACAGTCCACCAAAACGGTTAAGTTCACAACTTCCTAATACAGTGTCTGGAGAGAAGAAGTAGCAGATTAAACTCTCCAGAAATAGTCTTCAACTTCAAGACAAGTCCACGAATCATATCAGCCCTAATCCAAAGCAAGTTGGCTCAAGTTCAGGCTCCAATTGAGCCGGTCTCAAGTTTACTGAGCCAGCGTCAGTCGGGTCCTACCGCTATCTTCACGGCATAAATTATGCAGATGTCGTGTACAGCATTAAGATTTCAGTGGACGTTTAAATGAACATAATTTGAAGGCAGAATTTTTAAAATGCCCTGTTCATGTTAAAAGCTATGCTATTTACTGAATAGGTAAGTACCATCCTTTTCATAACTTATAGTAATTTTAAATAATCCTTCAGAATTTTACGTTCAGAAATCTGTAGAATTTGTAAGCTTTTTTGCTTCGAAGTTTTACTTTTTTATCGGGTTGTAACTCAATATTTTGAACATTTTCTAATTTAAACTTTTTAACTACATGGAGCTAGAGAGTGAAGTTTCAAATTACCGTCAAAAACTCCATATTATATAGATCTAATGGCGCGTGACTAAACACGCCATCCATCCATCCATCCATCTCCATCTTATTTTTAGGGTTCCGTACCTGAAGGGTAACCAACGGAGCCCTATTACTAAGCCTCCGCTGTCCGTTCGTCGGTCCGTCCGTTTGTATGTCAGCAGGCTGTATCTCATGATCCGAATGTTGAATTTTTCACAGAATGTAAAACAACAATAATAAAAATAAACTAAAAATTAAAGGGGGCTTCCTTACTACGATGGTATGCCCATAGATGGTTAGATGTTGGATGGATTCCCTTCATGCGCGAGTCTGACTCCCATTTGGCCGGTTTTTGTTTTATTGCAATACATTTCAGAAACATTTTCACAAATATTTACCACTTTCGGCTTCGTTGCAACGACAAAAACGCCTTTGCCAAAAGATTATTTTAGCTTTATAGTTGGTAACAAAAGCATCAGCAATAACTAGTAATACCCACACTCAACACTCTTTTGTCTCTCAATCTGTCCCCGGTCGGCGCCACATCCGCTGCCGACTGACGCCATAACGAGCATGACGTCACGTCCGCGCCGCGCCAGATCCCGGTACTAGCACGACTGCAGTGTTTTTATTTTGAAGAGGGGTAGGTTGTGTTGTCTATAGAATAGGTATTAGGTGCCTATTTGATCTTTTTCTAGAATCAATGACTCAGGTTTTTGTCCGACCATTACGTAGCGACCTGGTGGCCTAGTCTGCTATTACAATAGTGTCACAATGATCTATTATTGATTTCATAATTGTTGATTTTGACAAGTTTGGTAATCTACTATGTAGTGGCGTCATTATGACTTTGCAATGATCAACCACTGACACTCCATTGAAAGAAATAGCATAGAATGGTAATCAAACACAATGACAAATTAATGACTGACTTACGCGGTAATCTGTAAAAATTTTGACAGTTCCAGCCAATATTTGCTCAATTAGCACCATTTTGAATTGCAATAAATATTTGCTTATTTATTAAAGATAATTTAAAACACATAAATGAAAATAAATCAAACACCGGCCGCTAAAAATAAAAACAGATAAAACGTCAGTAAGCAGTAATGTCACATTTGACTTTGACAGCTAAACAGATAAAATATTATTGAATTGTATAGTTTCACATTAATCCGCGTTACACATAACTTAAAGTTTTTTGCTATTTACGAATTTCTTACTACTTCAGATTGCATAGAACACTAATAAATATTATGTAAAAATATATATATTATAAATACAAATACATATCCTACCGAAAGTCTCTACCAGGATAGTGGACTGCTTTCTGTTAGAAAGTTATACATCATATATACCGTTCTTAAAAAACATACAAATCTACCATATGATCAAACTGCAATAACAAGAAGACGGAAAGATCTCATAGCACAGGTTCCTCAAACTAAAACAAACTACCAATTTTATAATAGAATAAAAATAAAAAAATTATGTACACAATAAACAATTACACGAGTGCAAAAAAATTATAACAAATTGGATAAAGACACTAAATTACGCAGATACTGAGGCACTATTGCAACACACAAAATGAAACACCCACCCATACACACTCACACACAAACACACACACACACAAACACAAACTGTCTATTTCTAAGGTACTAAATAAATAGTATATTGCTGTGGAAGAGCGGAGTAATGCCTGTGTTAGGACACAGGCATTACTTGCTTAAAAGGAGGCTCCCATCACCAACTAATGTAAAAGTTTTTGGCTAACAAATAAAGATTTTGTGTTTGTATTTTGTATTTGTATTTGTATATTAAATGAAATCTGGCATGATTAGATGTTCAAATTTAATTCTAGTTTTTCGAAAATCATTTCTATAAACAGGTTTTATAATAATGGCAATACAACAATGTCATTACAATACAATTCTACTAAGAGACCATTGACCGACCAATGATCGACCATTATGAAGTTAGCAGATAACGAACTTTTAACAAAATGACAATGGCATCGTTCAACAATTATGAAATCAATGATAGATCATTGTGACATTATTGTAATAGCAGACTAGGCCCCCTGGACAGGTCTGTCGTTTGTCTCATTCTAGTTCTAGAAGGTACAACACCAACTAAGCTAAAAAATACATTGTAGGGATACAGCACAAGTCATAGCTTGTTCATAACACACACACGGCTTATTTCTGCAAAACTGAACTATAAAACAACTTGCTTGTCTGAGGGTGCGGCAGGTTGGCAACTGCGGTTTTTACTAAGTTTCTATATATGTATCTATTTAAAATGACATTTATTAAATGTAATTTATATTTAGCCAAGATAATAGTCGAAAAAAAACACAAAAACGACACATTTAATAAATTGAATTGTGAGATCTAGACCAGTCTTTTGTACCAACCAGAGTATTTTGTGTTTTATTTGATGCAATTATTTAATTATTTTTAGGGTTCCGTTCCTAAATGGCGAATACGGTCTAGACGCCGCCATCCAGTCTAGCCCGTATCACCATTTGGGAACGGAACCCTAAAAATAAATAAATAATTGCATCTAAAAAAAAAACAAAAATCTGCTACCAGTAAAACAGCGGTATACCAACAGCAAGCCAGTTATATATTTGTTTTGCAGGTGTCAAAGAAGCGTCTCTATCGTAGAAAATAATAAAATAAAGTAAGTATACTATGATATTTTTGTGGTACGGAACCCTTAGTGCGTGAGTCCGAGTCGGATTTAACCGGATCTTATAATTGGTTTTTCAAAATCTATAAATAAATCTTGTTATAATATGCCAGAGGTTGCCATAATATTTACAATTTCTGTTTTCAAAAATGATTGCCAACAATTTATCAAATAATTAAATGGTACACAATTATTGGCAAAGGAGATTGTTTATGCGCGTACTATCTACTATCGACCTGTAAAAAACAAGGTAGAGAAAAACTACGATCATAAATAGATGATAGTTGCCGAAATATGGCTATCACCTAATCATATTATTTTTTTCAAATCAATTATTCAATTTTCCTCAGCAATTTTGATCTGCTTGAAACTGATTGTACGATAAGACACACATCAGTTGTAACAAACCAGTATGAGCTGGTCTCTTATTCCATTTAAAATCTATACTACACTCCAGGCCAGCTCAAAGTCAAGGTGTTAGCACTAACATGCGGCCTACAGTACAAAAAGAAAGGTACCTAACAATATAATGGCGAAATATACTGTGACATCAAGCCTGAGGACCGGCGGAAACGATAGAAAAAAAGAAAGAAAGAATGTATGATCCTAACATTATTTTTGTTATGATCACGTTCACATACCCATCTTCCTGCCTTTTCGGGTCGGCTTCATCGATAGACCAACCTAGGCCAACGCGGCTTAACCTAAAGATTGATCCGAGCTCCGGTTATTATTTAGCCAGGAGACTCCTCTTTGACCACGTTCATACCAGCGTGTATAGTTTATTGAAAAAAAAAAAACCATAGACGTTTCTTCTCAATCTTTCGAATTCATTAAAAAATCTGCCCAATAAGTATTCTCACATCAAAATACTTTGTCTAAGCTACGTGCGGGACGATAGGAGCAGATAAGGCAAGCCTCCAATTATATCAGAGAGTACCCTTTCGTGGAGTGTTCTTCAGCCAAAGGCTGGCCGAAAATATTTGTCAAGTGTCGTTGTCGCAAAGGTTGGCAAATGTTTCTATTTGAATTTTATGGAAGTCGGTGAAGTTATCTATGTTTTTTTTCTTTTGTGATTCTTAGAAGGATGTAGAGTACTTTTTGTTAGTTGTTTTGTATTGCTAATGTGTTTTTATTAATGCGTTGATCTACGGACTATGGGTACTGCGGTCGCCGTCGTCTGTTCATCACCATCACCTGCCGCACTTACATTACCTTATACAAATTCCTTAGCCGTCATACTAAAGTCTTACCGGTTAGGTTAGTTAGGTTCTTTCGGATCGACTAGTCGTCCCGTCGTCGAATTTATTTAGGGTCGGCGCTGCATGTTAGAAACATACCTAGTGAACAAAATATAAAACATAATTTTGGTACAGAATGCTGCTGCTTTTTTGTTTATTTATTTAAATCTGGATTATTTATTTATTTATTTATTTATTTATTTATGTACACACAAAATACTTTATAGGACAATATATTTACATAGAAGAGCACAAAGGTACTGCTTATTTCTTAAGAAATTTCTTCCAGCAGACCTGCGAGAGGAAAGTTGGATAAGAAATGTAGACACAGTGTGTAAAAAAGTTAGACAAAAAAAAATAATTAAATTTAAACTTAAAACAAAACTATAATTATAATAATAAACATACATACACATACATACACATATAATAAAATAAGAATATATTGTAAATATTTACCCATATACATACATATATATATGAAGAATATTACTGAGAAGAGAGGTAATGCTCTTTGACTTGTTTTTTAAAGAGAAATATTGTTTTAGAATCTCGAATGTTAGGCGGAAGTGAGTTCCACAAACGTACAGCGTGAACAGAGAAGGAGTATGAATACAGTTCGGTTTTATGGGATGGGAAATTAAGATGATGCCTGAGGTGGGATCTACACAGAGCATCAGGAGGACGGGTAAAGGAAAAACGATCGCGCAGGTAGCTGGGATTACTAAATAAATAATAATTTATGAAGAAGAGGAGATTGTGATGATGATGATTAGCCGTGTGGTATCCGGCAGAGTAGAATAGAACCAACCCATTACACTCACGGGTGTCGTATAAGGCGACTAATGTCTGAGGCAGAACACCTTGCGCCTCCGTAGACCAGAGAATGGGCAGCAGCGTTTTCTGTTAGTCTTTCATCACTGCGGTCTCCAATCCGCCTGCCAAGCATGGAGATTACGGCAAATTCCTCCCATCATGGGAGAGGCTTATGTCCAGCAGTGGTCGTTACGGGCTGTTGTAGTAGGAGATTGTGATGATGATTTTGTTCTTTGATTATGATTTTAAGACTTTAATAATGTAATGTGATTTCAATTTTAATGTAATCTATGTTATAATTATGTAAACTGAGTGAAATGGGTTAATGCCTGAAATAAACGATAATAATAATAGTTTATTATATTTTGTGTTACATATTGTCAGTAATGTAATTCACCAGTGGATTAAGGGGCACAGTGGATCCCTAGGCAATGACGCCGCAGACGAACTTGCTAAAAGAGGTTCCGAAATAGCAGTGCTAGGCCCGTACCCACTCCTTCCCTTACCTTTCTCACATTTCCGTACGTGGATTCGCCAGAGATCAACAGAACTTCATAACAACAAATGGTCACGGTCTACAGACTGTAGGCAGTCAAAAATGGCGATGCCAAGTCTACACCCACGACTAACAAAACGACTGCTCAGCTTAAGCAGAAATAACCTCAGAATAATAATAGGGACAATAACGGGCCATTGCCCCCTTAACAAACATCTCTTCAACATAGGCGCCACGGACAGCAAACTCTGCAGGGGCTGCTTTGACGCCGAAGAATCAGCTGCCCACGTCATCCTGGAATGCGAGGCCGTGGCTACCCAACGCAAACAAATCCTCGGAACGGTGAGGTCGCTCCGCGAAACCTGTGAAGATCCCAAGAAACTTATGTGCTTCTGGACGGAGCTAGGCTGGCTAACTTAGCCAGGACACCTACGCACAACGGACCGAATGAGAGTCTAAGTGCGGAAAATGGAGTCCCTACTCTACTCTACTCTACCCTAATGTAATTCACCTGATATAAAAATAAAAATGTTATCTCTCGAAATATGACATTAATTTAATTGAATATAATAACTAAAGTAATTTATATCTACGTGCACATTACGTTTGAATAAGAGTCCATTAGAGAGACTAGGTGTGTAGCAAGGGTCGTTACCCCTACCCTTATTAAGTCATTAATATTTACTCTTAGATTTATGAATGAGCATTAACTACCATTAGTCTGACTTGATACGTGTACATACTACGTCGTAGACGTTGTAGTAGTATGGATCAAATAAGTTCACCACCAACCTGAACATCCTCTCCTGATGGCTTACGGCCATCTCCTTCTCACGAAGGCTTTACCCAAGCAGTGGGTTTATAGTTTGGTAAAGTCTAGCTTAGAATCAGTTAGTCGAGAATACTAACACAGATTTTCAACTTGGAGTTGCATTTTCTAATTGTACCTAATACATAAAGTTATTGAGACGGTTAACTTGATTTGTATCTACCATATTTTCTAAAATTTTATTACAAAAAATCGCGAGTAGCAAAAATATTTGAAAAGTCCAGAAATATCTGTCTTTTTCATTGATGTTTTATGTGAGACGGGCATTTCTAAGAAATCTATAGACAACGACTTAAATGTCGGGTTTCGACAGATCAGTCCCTTTGTACACACAGCTCAATTCGAAGAAATAACAAAACCTCACATATCCAGCAAGTGCGATTGTTAGAGCCGCAAATAAGCCGCCAGTTAACCCTGCCACCGCTATCGAGGAAACCCTTTACCCTTTCTGGCTGTTGGCACGGAGGACTCAGAAATGGAGTGCTAAGGTGCACCGTGTAATGGAACACAAAAAACAATCGGTTTGCAAACCAAAAATTAAAAACGTTTCCCCCCTCCCACGTTAGCTGTTTTGCTGGCTTGAAAAATCTGGAAAAATCCTAATAATAGTTCATTTCAAGGAGTTTAAAGGAAAACTATAGCAGTTAAGATAACTTTCTTTGTTTAGTAGTAACATTCGTTGAACTTGGGTGTTGGATATCGTTGTACCAAATACAAAATCCTTAAAATAAATAGATACATAGATTTATTTATTTATTTACGCTAAACATACAAATATCCTTACAGGCTAGACCCAATGCGATATTGTAACACACTTAAAGTTTTAATAATTTAACTGTTTTTGACATAGCAAATTCTAAAATAGATAGATAAACCATTTATTTAGTGCACACAAAAGAGATAGCACAACACACCTAGTAAAAATCCTTTAAAGTGACTAAGATAGAAGGAATAGTTTAACGGATGAAGATTTGCATTGAAAAACAAAATCTAAAATATAACGGGCTACTATGGAACCCTACAATGCGCGTGGCCCGACACTCACTTGGCCGGTTTTGAACTGGGATTTGATATCAACGAGTAGGCAACAAGGTCCAACAGGCCCCGAGCAGTCCGCGTTGGGCGCTGAAGCAGCTGGACCGGGAGCTCCTCCTGGAAGCCTCGATCGTGCAGGCCTGGGTGACATCACCGGACAGGCCTGCCGACATTAACAATGAGGCAGGGTGGTTCCAGGAGGCCATGTCCGACATCTGCGACGTGGCAATGCCCCGTGTTCGGCCAAGAAGCGCCCGGCGTCAGGTGTACTGGTGGTCGCGAGAGCTGACGTCTCTGCGCGAGGCGTGCGTGGCTGCGCGACACCTGTACGCCAGGCATCGCAGGCTCCGCATCCGCCCACCGGGTGCGGCAGCCATTGAGGCGGAGCTTTATGAAGGGTACAGAGCGGCGAAGACCGCCCTCCGCGAGGCTGTCTTGCGGGCCAGGGATCTGGCCCGCGAGGAGATGCTGGGGACTCTAGACAGAGATCCGTGGGGGCGCCCTTACAAGATGGTGCGGGATAAGCTCCGCGCCTGGGCTCCCCCACTGACGCAAAGTCTCCGGCCTGAGCTCGTGGAGGACGTGGTGAGCACTCTGTTCTCTTCGCGAGGGGAACATCCACCCCCGCCTATGGCTCCGCCGCCTGCGATGCTGGAAGCGGACCAACAGGACGACGACAACAACGCTCCAGAAGTGACTGGGGTAGACCTGAGAGTGGCGGTACGCAGGCTCAGTGCCAAAAATACCGCCCCGGGACCCGACGGCTTGCCTGGCAAAGCCTGGGTCCTGGCCTCGGAGGCTCTCGGGCCCCGACTGGAGAGGCTCCTAAGCGCATGCTTGGAGAGAGGCCAGTTCCCGCTTCGTTGGAAGACGGGGAAGCTGGTCCTCATCCGGAAGCCGGGGCGCCCTGCGGACTCCGTCCGCATACCGGCCCGTGGTGCTGCTCGACGAGGTGGGCAAGCTCTTTGAAAGAGTAATTGCAAACCGCCTCGCCGAGCACCTTTCGGGGACGGGGCCGGATCTTGCGGAACACCAGTTTGGTTTCCGCAAGGGGCGCTCTACGGTGGATGCCATCATGCGCGTGAGAGCCCTCACGACGGGGGATGCGGTGTGCAGGGGTGGGGTTGTCTTGGCGGTGTCTCTCGACATCGCCAACGCCTTCAACTCCATGCCCTGGAGCTGCATAAGGGAGGCACTCCGGTATCACCGGGTGCCGACCTACCTCCGTCGAGTGGTCGGGGACTACCTGACGGACAGGGCATTCATTTACCCCGGTCGCAGTGGAGAATGGAACCGGCGAGAGATGTCGTGCGGTGTTCCGCAGGGATCGGTTCTAGGGCCATCCTTGTGGAACATCGGGTACGACTGGGTGCTGCGCGCCGACTTCCCTAGCGGTGTCAGCGTAGTTTGCTACGCTGACGACACGCTGGTGCTGGCACAGGGGGGGTCGCACGGCGGGAGGAAACGCCCGGGTGTTTCCATTGCGAGGATCGACCGGAGGACACGGTGGAGCACACGGTGGAGGTGTGGGCGGAGCACCGCCGTGTCCTCGAAGCGGCGATTGGCGGCGGTAACCTCTCGCGTCCGGCCCTGGTGCAAGCCATGGACCGGAGCGAGACGGAATGGGACGCCGTCACCTCCTTCTGCGAAGCAGTAATGCTAGAGAAGGAGGTGCCGGAACGTGAGAGGGAGAGAACCTCACAGTGTCCCGGCCGCCGCGGGAGACGCCCCGGGCGTCGGGGGCCACGTGGTGGCCCCCGGCCACCGTAGGCGCGGGCCTGTGGACGGTGGGCTATGGACTAGCTCGCCGTCCGTCCGTCTCATGACGACAGGCCGTGTCGACGGCGCGTTCGTGTTCCACGCGCGCCTCAAAGAGAGTCAGCAATAGGAAGGGGTCCGCAAGGACCGATGCCTGCCGGGGTTGCGGGACTGTTCGAAAGAGATACCGTGGCCCCGGAACACAAAGGGCGATGAAGGAACATGGATGGGTTTTAGTCAGTAAAAGTCTGACACTCTCTCCTGCTCCGCCCAGAGCGGGAGGAGTCATATGATGATTTCCCATCCGAAAAAAAAAAAAGGGCTAGGCACATCATGACACTCCATTCGCTAACTTCCTCGTTGCCAGCTGTAGAACCTTCTTTAGTAAGGTTTTCCCTAACATTGTGATAAGGAACCATACACCCAGGTGTCGGACGTGACGCGGAGTCGCCACATTTTTTTGCCCTTTTTCGTTATAAAAAGCTCACGAGCTTTTGGTGAAATTAAATTTTGTTAAAAGTTAGATAATGTAAAAGGTAGAATAATGTTTTTTTGCAGGGGCGAGTGTTAAACGTAGCATATTAAAGTAATGCTTACATTGCATGCACCTACATAATTAGTAAGCAGTTATAACAGTACGTCTCCATTTCGCCCGTTTGATTTTTTCACATGTCTTATTATGGGTGAAAACGTGACAAGTATAAAACACCATAATTCAGCTTCGAACTGCTACATCAGAAGACTTTGCTACCGGAAAAACTCAAGAACATTTATCTCAACCCACGACCCGGACGAAACCTTCCCGAGGGTTGTAACTGCATCAGTCAAGCTTGCAACTAGACCAACTTCCAGTACAAAGCACCATAAACTGAAACACAATAGGCTATCTCACTGTCATGAGAATATTCCCATTCTGTGTATCTCGGAGCAGAATACCTCGGTTGAGTTGTACTTTGACAATTGGAAGCTGATCACTCAAGTGTTTGTCCGTTGCTAGGCAACGGGAGACTAAGGTCTTTGTTGAGAGGCAGGATAGATGACAGTCCGATGGAAATTAATCAATTTTCAGCTTAGATGGTTTTGAGGAAAGACGCCTTGGATTTCAGTCCAAATTCGGAGGTCTCAGTTCGATTTAACAGATGTTATTGTGAAATATTGAAATTAAATGTTATTGATATTGGAAAGCTGTTCAGTTAAAACATCGTATAATGTAAAAATTCCAGTTCAGTATCTTTACTTTTAAACTAACTATATTATAACACAAAACATTTCACCTTTCTATACAAACTCATAATGGATGCGGAAACTGACCTTTTGCATTCATCGCCTCTATCACCTTGCTGATCTAAGGGGCCTATTACACTTGGCTGAGTTCAGTCATCTCAATGTCTGAATGAGAAATCTAATCTGCACACTAAACTGAATTCGTCACTCAATCAGCTACTGAATCTGTCTGTAGAAAGAAATTGTTGCAGAGCCGGGCGCATCGCGACCTTTCTTCGCATCACTAGCACATCGCTTCGTTTAGGATTACTTTTAAGGAGGCTTGCTGAATGCGATAACATAATCAGTCTGTATTATTTTCACACTAATGCAATGGGACACAGGACACAGGCCACTTCAGAAGGTGTGGGCCGAAACACTGCACCAGTGCGGGTTAGTTGATTTCGTATATCTAAGAATATTTGGTTCATGGACATGCCGGTTTTCTCACAATGTTTTGTTTCACCATTTTGAGAGCAGTGGTGATGAAATAATTAACACAAAAGTTGCCTGCTTGGATCCGCCCACAACCTCGAAAGTCACGGACGTTGCCACTGGGCTACCAGTAGTCCACAGCTAACTAAGCCAAGCTAACTAAGATAAGCTAACTAAGCCAAGCTAACTAAGCCAAGCTAACTAAGCCAAGCTAACTAAGCTAACTAAGCCAAGCTAACCTAACATTGGCATGTCTAAGGAAGTTAAACTTCTGGGAGTCACATTAGATGAAAAGCTCACGTACAACACCCACGTGGCGAATATATGCAGAAAAGCAATTGGCATATATAAACAGCTCGCAAGAGCTACCAAAGCAAGTTGGGGTCTTCACCCAGAAGTGGTGCGCACCATATACGTAGCTGTCGTTGAACCCATAGTGCTGTATGCGGCGAGTGTCTGGGCTCCCGCCGCAGAAAAGATAAGTGTGCAACAGCTAAGCACGATGCAGAGAGGTTTTGCGCAGAAGGAGAACGGATTTTCCCCCCTTTTGCTAAAAAAAAAAAAAAAAAAAGTAAACACGGGCTTTGACTTCAGTCAGAGGAGTAAGAATTAAAAAAAAAAACTAAGCCAAGCTAACTAAGCCAAGCTAACTAAGCCAAGCTAACTAAGCCAAGCTAACTAAGCCAAGCTAACTAAGCCAAGCTAACTAAACCAAGCTAACTAAGCCAAGCTAACTAAGCTAAGCTAACTAAGCCAAGCTTACTAAACCAAGCTAACTAAGCCAAGCTAACTAAGCCAAGCTAACTAAGCCATTTAGTCGCCTAAATACAGCCAAGTGTATAGTAGTCCCTTATGTGATAGAGGTCATCGCAGGTTGGAACTGTCGGCATTAGTGGAAGTGGGTCAAGTGACCTGTCTGCGTCGCTTTGAACCCGCCATGCTCTGATTAGCAGGGAATGGGATGTTTATCAATACTCCGTACAATGGACCCAAGAGAAATTGTTCTGAGTTTAATAAGCGGGTGAGGGGTTGATTATACCGGTGGGTTGCAGGTTTTGTTTTATCAGTTGTCAAGTTTTGTCATTGTTTTTTTTATGGAACAGCAGATTTAGCTACATTCTAACTGACCATGTACGCCACACCACATTGCGCTCCAAAACACAAATTAATGCTGTTACCTAAAAAGCTACAAACTGAAGTGGGATTGAGCTGGCCATGTCTTCCGTATGCCCGACAGTAAAACGAAATAGCCACTTTCTGGGACCCCTGACACAGCCAGAAGGCGTCGCGGCAGACCTCATTCGCCCTGGATCGAACAAAACGGAAATCATTGGAGAGGCCTTTGCCCAGCAGTGGGATGACATACGTTAACAGTATCAGATAGATATTAGTAGTGGTGTAGCTTATCATTTGAACTACACCCGCTGTGCAGCTCTCTTCAGTGTTGAGAAACAATTTAATTACAACACCTACTTAATTAACTAAAGAAGTAAATTGTTAGTATATTGGAGATAAAATGTTTGGTTGTATCTTTGATAACGATTACTATTCGTATATTTTTCAAAAGTCGTAAGAGGGTAAAATAACTTAACGCAAAGGCGCTGTAAAAGCTAAACTGAAAGGTATCAATCTAGACCCTAGACTGGCAACTGCCAAGTACAAGTAATGTATTTAGTTACGCACCCCACACTAATCGATTGACGCCTCATTTGCTCGAAATGCTTCACTAGTTTGGGTGCGCAAAATGAGTTTGGCATCCTTATACGAATATTCATAAGTAATCAACTTATTACGCTCCTACTGCTGGGACCCAGGCTTCCTCAATGAGATGAAATGAGGCCGTAATTCACCAGGCGGCCCCAGTGCGGCTATAGGTGGGATTCACATGTCTTCGAATTATTGGTTCTAGCTGTTCAAGGACGAGCCTCCTCATATCTGTCCTCAAGTTGTTTTCCTACAGCGCAAAGCTGATCACATAAATAACACAAAGTAAACCGTTTGCCTGGACTCGAACCCACTATCTCAACTCGAAAGTCAGAGCCGCCGTCACCATACCCCCAGTGACAGGGCTACCATTGCTGGGGCTAGTTAGCCCGGGGCAATGATAGATGATAGCGGGGTGCACCCCAGGGCAGTTTCTCAAATAACGCCCCACCTTATCTCAATATTGCATCCCATTCAGAGATATTTAAAACCGATACTGACAGTCTATTGACGTTCTATTTAAACAATAGGGCTACATTGGATTAAAAACACTATCACATGACAGTTTATTCCTTCTAAAGCGATCGTTTGATACGATCGCTTTAACCAATAAAAAATGAAGATGAGACGGCCGGATAAATGGCGGGAAAATCGAGATAGAACCAGATCAGGGTGAAATGTCAGAGGGGATGCGGTGGACTGAATGAAAATGACGTTACGGCATAAAACCACGGTGTTACTACCTTCTAATAGAGGTTTTAATCATATTTATGGTTATTTTATTGGGTGCTGCCTTTCATTCGAGGATTCGTTAGGTTTTTATTGCTTTTTGATGTAATAAAGATTATTTTCAGTAAATGTCAGCCGTGAAATTTATTTTAGGTGTAGGGTGGTATCTTTTTTTAGGTTCGCTTATTTCAAAGGGTCGGTAGCTTTCATGTTTAATATTGCTCAACACTCGCTGAAATAGATTCAAATATTGCTCCACATAGCTCACTTATAATTATTGCTGTATTTATTCGGCAATTGTCGCTGGGCTATAAAGAGTCGTGTTAATTGCCCGCGTAAGAGTACTTTTGTGTATCACAGAAGTGCTCTTTCACGCTATTTTGATTGCGTTCATGCTTTAGCTTTGAAATAATTAAATGAAACGGCCACAATATGCAATATCAATTAGGTATTGTGTAACACGTAAATAAATGTGACAATTTGTTTTCCTTATTCCATTTAATAACGGCCCGACTTACGCACAGTAAGTCCTGGGTTCGAACCCAGGAAGGCGCATTTAGGGAGAGAACCTCACGTCCCGGCCGCCGCGGGAAATGCCCCGGGCATCGTCGGAGGCCACGCGGTGGCCCCCGGCCACCATAGGCGCGGACGGAGGCGCGGACTGTAGACGGTGAGCTATGGGCTAGCTCGCCGTCCGTCCGTCTCATGACGACAGGCCGTGTCGACGGCGCAGGAGTGTTCCACGCGCGCCTCAAAGAGATGTCAGCAAAAGGAAGGGGTCCGCAAGTTCCGATGCCTGCCGGGGTTGCGGGACTGTTCGAAAGAGATACACAAAGGGCGATGAAGGAACATGGGTGGGTTTTAGTCAGTAAAAGTCTGACACTCCCTCCTGCTCCGCCCAGAGTGGGAGGAGTCATTCGATGATTTCCCATCGGAAAAAAAAAAAATGGAATGCGCATTTACTTTGTGTAATTTTATTTCATCCCCAACTCTCAAAACGGCGAAGAAACGCATCGTGAGGTAAGCATGTGCACTTGTGACATCTATCAACCCGCACTGGGCCCGCGTGGTGTATTAGAGCCCACTCCCTCTCACAGAGAGGAGACCTGTGTCCCAGCAGTGGGAACATTACAGGCTGATAATGCTGTGTTTATGCCATTTTATAATACCATTTATGATTAACCAAACCCGCACTGTGGCCGCGAGGTCGGTTCCCAAACTAACTAACAGGCTAAATTGATGCATATTACTATAAAGTACCTTCTCGAAAGACCCTGCTCATTCTAGCAGTCCCTTTTCAATCCAAAACTACCAGGTTATTACTGTATCACGGTATTGTCTATCAATGGTCATAACAAAGAAATAAAACAAAACAAAAAAAACCTTCCCCATAGTGTAACAAGATCCATATTCGTCTAAATCTCCCAAACTTCTTTCAAACCATTGAACTATTCCATAACAGCCGTATAGTGGAACGCCACGTGTACTCTGAATCCTTTAGGGGTCACGGAAGGTCGTGCCTCGTTCAGTATCTGGGTCAAGTGGCTGTCTGCGTCTGGACCTCAGCTGAGCTGGCGCGGGAATCAATACCAGTGGGATCAGTGTGCCGAACTGTTGCTGGTGATGGGGGTAACTAGGTTAAGAGGTGAACGGTTTAAAGATTTATGGTAACTTCTATAGAGGTTATCGAAATAAATGTCATCGAAAAGATGAAACAGAAATACATTTTTATTAATTTATTCAAACTTCGTGTACAAGACCCAGGGTGGGTCTTCCTACATTACAATTGTACGAAGGCATAGAAAAATCCCCGTGTAACGGTTAAATGGAAGAGATCGAGATTAGGTGACAGTCGATCACTCTGATAACTTCTATTAACCCCTACATTACATTTAAATTTTACGTGGCAATATTTAGACCTACTTTACGTAGAACGTAAGCCAGTTACTTCCCCTGAGGATAGCAACTCATTTCCGGTTCCATTAAATTACCTATCGTTTACGAAAAAAGTAGGCATACTTTCAAAGTGTGAAATATATTCTTTCATGTTCAGTTGTGTTCATTTAGTGGTAAAGTCCTCAATTAAAACTCAGAAACAATTCGTTTTGGGTACATACCCAAAACGAATCGTTTCTGAGTTTTTTTTTATAATAATACTAATAATCTCTTAACCGTTTTTTTTTTTATCGGATGGGAAATCATCAAATGACTTCTCCCGTTCTGGGCGGAGCAGGAGGGAGTATCAGACTTTTACTGACTAAAACCCATCCATGTTCCTTCATCGCCCTTTGTGTTCCGGGGCCACGGTATCTCTTTCGAACAGTCCCGCAACCCCAGAATCTTTTAACCCTTTAGGGGTTAAGAGATTATTATTATTATATAAAGTACGAAAAACAGCACAAATTTCGAGTCATGTCTTCAATGTAACAGTTAAGTAATCCCACTATATCTATAAGCTTATGGGGTTTATAGCGGCAGCTATAGGCTTCCTCTTATCTTCATATCCCCTCGACATAATCCCTTAGTCGCCTTTAACGACTTCTTGAGGAGACAGGGCGACCTTTTCGTGGATAGAAGCCCTCTTGAGTGTGGTAGGCGTAATTAATATGACAGTAGAGTATCTATTAGGGACTTGAACATGTCATGGATTACTGCCTCGTTGGTGTAGTGGTTGTAAGTGCGTTTGCTGAGCATGGAGTCCGGGGTTTGATCGCCAGGTTAGGTTAAAATCTTTTTGGACAAATTTCTTTTTTTTTTCTACCCTTCTAAACTTATTGGGGTCATCCCCTGGTACATAAATTTGAACATTCATCATCATCATCATCATTTCAGCCCAAAGAGGTCCGCTGGTTTACATAGGCCTCCCCCAAGTGTCACATTGATCGGTCCCGTGCGACTCTGATCCAGCGGATCCTCGCAACCTTCAACAGGTCAGAAGTCTAATTTAAACATTATGTGCGAAATGTAGATCTTTCTGCCTGTGCCTTCTGATAAAAAAGTCGAGATGTATGAAGAGTGACCCATAGTATCAACGCACCAGCACACACTTAATATTGTTAAACTTACTATTATAGAAAGACGTTACCAATTTGCTCTAAATAAAACCAATTTCGGAAAGCTGGTGCAATAATGTCGCTATCACTGGCAACATTCCAGCGCTTCCCGAATCCATGATCAATCGCGCGCGGTCGTTGACCCCGCATCGATCCCGCTAACTAGGTCACTCGGCTGAACGTAGTTCTACTATAGGCAGCACTAGAATGTTGAGCCAGAAATACTAGTTAGAAAGACGCGTAAAAAGTAGAAAGACTATATTTTACCAGTTGTGTTGGTAGTTCTTGTGATGATAATTTGAATACTTTGAGTCTTTACCAGCCTCGAAGTGCTCAAAATGTTCCAATTAAGGATTCGAATGCAATAAGTTCACCTCTTAAACTTAGACTACTGACACCACAACAATTAGCTTGTGTCTCTGTTTTAGTCTCAAATTCAAAATTGATCAGATATTTAGTGCTAGTTTTCCGAGTGACTTCGAACTTAGCTCTATTTCCGTGAGTTTTGCGTCCGAGGTCCTACCGTCCTACCGGTCGTCATGCGAACACGGGACCTTCGCGTTCATTTTGTTCGGTCTTTTTTTATCGTGTGGTTACCTATAGAGCCTAATCTGGTGTCAGCGTTATTATGCTTTTAACTTGTCTTTACCTACATGCCGTCATTAAATATCTCTCAGGCATGCTTATTTCCTCACGATTTTTTTCTTCACCGAAGCTAGTGATGATTATACAATAAGCACATAAATTTTAAAAATCAGAGGTGCGTGTCTTGGGTTCGAACTCGCGACCTATGTCTGGCAGTACGACGGTGACACCACTAGGCTATCACTGCTATATTGTTCGGTGAACTAGAACTTCGTGGTTGTGCCGATAGAGGGCATCTTCTAGTTTTTCCGAACAAATGGGTGACATGATTTCGACGCTTGTATATTTGCGCGTTAGACCTCTGTGGCTAAGATTAGGCCAAGGAGAAAGTCTTTCTACTTCTCCAAACACTCACTGTTATGTTGATCTACTGTAGTTTCTTGCTGTGTGAAAATATGCCGGTCGGGATATTACTTGTTGATATTGTCAAGATACCAGTGTTTCATTAAACTGCTAAATTGAATGCTCGTCTTATGAAATGTACATCATTATGATCATTTCATTGTTCATTGTCGCCAGAAGGAATTCGATATTCATGTATGAAGATGTTGGCTGATTACATTTATTTATTTCTTTGTTTGTTATGGAAATCAAAGAGTAGCATAAGGGTATGAATATATAACGAGACATAAAACATAGCTTTATAACTAGTAACATTGATTTAGTAATTGAATCGTGCGTCTGAATCTAGTGGTTAATCCTACTGAGAAGTAACCAAAGGGGTCGAAAGCGTTTCCTTTTTCGACAAAGACATTGTACTGCAACAGGATTGTAGTAAGATTATAGGATTGTAGGAAGCGTAAGTTTCTAGCAGTCCTATTTCTATCATTGTTATTGCTAGACTAGAGAGAAGAACATCAAAGAAATTGCGGATGTGTTGTATGGGGGATTATATATCGATATAAAAATCAATGTCTGTTCGTACCCTATAGACTCCTAAACTTCTGAACCGATTTTCATGAAATTTGCACAGTTGTACTACATATTACAGAACATAAGCCAGGGGAGGTGTTTGCAAAAAAAGCCATTGCAACGCGTGCCGGGGCCTAGTTAGTATTAAATAAAAAGTAGTGAATGATAGCTTCACAGCTGATAAGGTGGAAATGAAGAAAAAACGCGTTGCACCGACGCGACCCCGTCGTATCATGAGACAAGGGCAGGGAGATGATGTCATCGCAGATAAATGTCACTTCGTCTAGGCCTCATAATTAACTCAATGAAGATCAAGAGCAAGCATGGAAGTCATTGTAAACGAGCATTGATCTTCCGCAAGAAAACCGGCCTTTGACTTCCACTGTGCTCTGCTATTTTAAGCATATATTGATATTATCTTTGTCCGAAACTGCCGTTTCCGCGTCAACAAGGATATCAAGGGTGTTACGGCTGTATTAAGTGCTGTTTTAAATATATCTGATCCAAATATGTAGTGTGCGCCATTTTAATTGGAAGTTATTTATTAAACTGGTTTGTGATCTGTAGAGGCTGGTAATTTATTAATTAAGTAAATATTGAACTAGGCACTGGCCTGTACAGTGAGTGTGCTCTTTTATGATGAGCAACGTGAACACCATTTTTTGGCTTGTTTTTAGTATCGACTGCCTCATTGGTCTAGTGTTTGCAAGCGCGACTGCTGACCATGAGGTCCTGGGTTCGATTCCTAGGTCGGGCAAAGTGGAACATCTTATTCATGTAGCATTGTATCAACATATTAGGCCGATGATAATGTTACTTTTGAGTCGTGTAATAACCTCGAGAAAGCTGAAAAAGAGAAACAAATGAAATATTTCGACTAAGCGAGCGAGATTATCGACATGTGGGACAGCTCTACTATCATTATATCAGTGACGAGTCGGGCATAAGTTTTCTAATGGTCAAGAGCATCCACGAACCTGTTTCGAAGCTCTCGATTGGAGGTGGAATCAGAAGGGTACTTAAATTCTCAATACGGCTTGCATTGTGAGGAGGTTTTTGTTTCTGGAGCTCTAACTACGGCAGCTTGGTTCACTCCCGACACCGGCGGAACACTATTTTAAGATACTGTGATAACTACGTAACATAACATCACTGCTGTAATCCTTGAAGGGTTAGGCAGAGGTTAACCTATGTTACCTAAAATGTGGGTGTACACCCACATTTTGCCAATAGATTACTTTTTCGACCACAACATAGATGTGAATACATCCTGGAGGTATAAAAATAAACTTCCGAGTATTAATTAACATTACTACCAATCTACTCAGTAATTTGAGCAAATAAAATAAGTGTTACTATGTTCTATGTTAATTTTATCAAATTATGTTGCTATTTTTGTAGGCACCGTAATAAAAAATTGATTAGCCCACGAATTATAAGTAAAAAAGCATTAGGTATACTTAAATAATAAGTACCGAGTTACGTGGTACCTATAGTTTTGTTTCAGGTTAATGTAATATGCAAGGCAATATTGTGCCCCACGGGGTTTTCCTTAGGAGTTTAGGGTAAGTATGAGTTTCCATAAAACTATGGTCCTAATAATTTTTAACTTATAAACAGAAGTCTAAGTACTTAGGAACTTTCACGTTAATAACTTCAAGAACGACGAATCTATTTACGGCTGATGCTCCAGGGTAGCCCGCGAAATTTAAATTTTCTTACGTTTTTTCCAATTTGCAGGCCAGTGCTAGATTGTATGTTGATTAAAATATTATTCGCGATTGTAAGACGTATGTAGTTACAGAATTATAATTATCAAAATCATCAATACAACCCTCCAAGTTCATAAAGGTCGAGGAACGATTTTTTCAAGGTCAAAGTCATTGCTCTTTTGAGCAATTTTGATTGAGCGTGCCATTGTGTTTGTGTCACGTGTTTGTGTTGTGTTTGTGTCACGCTCGGTGCGAGCGTGACACAAACACAACACAAAACCCGCATTTACAATATTAAACAATTTAACGATAAATTCAACAGCATTTATTGTTTTACGCATCACTTCAAAAATTCTTCAGAATGCGATAGAAAATGTATTACGTAATTAGGGGGCAAGTGCTTGGATAGCACGTTAAACCGTTGGTCCGTTGCTGGTAAATAAAAAATAAAAATAGTAAATATCTTTGACTGTCGTTACAGGTACTCGTAGTCTGTGGCCCGAAAGTTTAACAACCAGTCTTACCAAGAGGTATCGTATTACCCAGTACAAACGGGTTGAAGAGGTCAGATAGGCAGTCGCTCCATGTAAAATACTGGTATTCAGCTGAAACCGACCCACAAAGTTGCAAAAAGGTTAGCTAAATAATAAATGGATTCACAAAATAGAAATTAAATTGTTTTGCAATGCGACCCTACTATAAAATAGGTATAAATACTCGAACGTAAACATTTAATCAGTGACATTATATTACTGTTACATTTACGTGTGACAATCAAAACATAACAAAAACCGACCTCAACCTTGATATAGTTGTAAATAGGTCTAATCTATCAATAATAAAATATCATTCGTTTATGTACAACATTACATTATAAGTTATTGATATACAAAACTTGTTGTTTGTTTGTCAATAAGTTTTATAAACATAAATTTGTGTTTCCTGGTTGTTAACAGAGTACCTATTACTTCCATGGCCTTCGAAGGTTCATAAGTCATGATTAAAATTTTTGTCACATCATGGAAACATGGGTTTTAGTCGAATGTTTTTCTATTTACTAAAATAGATTTACGGTACACCATGAGCTTTATATTAGTCCGCCTTTTAGGCTTGATATTACTGCGTATTGATGTTTAGCTAACGGTACTTAAATTTCACCTTTTTGTAAGATAATCTTTCTGGCTTACCTGATACACGCCTGAAAATCAGTTTATTTTTGCACTAGTCTGGGATTCGTCATCAGATGATGATCATTTACGTATAATTAATAACAGTTTGATTAATAAGACCAATTTCAACCCTAGTAACATTATAAATTAAAAACTACTGAATGGATTTAGATGAAATTTAGAACACATTCAGTTTATAACCTGGATTAACACTTAGGATAAGCACTTAGGACTTTTTATTCTTTTTTATCTCCTTAGTACTGTCTCGTGGGAGAATTATCAAACCCCACGCGAGCGAAGCCGCGGGCTTAAGCTAGTTTAGTATAAAAATCTTCCACCAAAGCATATTATTAAGACATAAAATATATCTGTTACGTCCATGATACCCGTATTCGAACTAAACCTATGACGTAGGTGTAACTAGTACTTTAAGCGGCCCGTCTGAGGTTACATAGACCTTCTAAGTTCCTTGCTTGGATTTTTTCTTTTTGGGGTATTCCCTAGATTGGCTAGTGGCTTCTCACCGCAGGGTTACTGAGATTACAAGGAAATCTCCTTGAATGCAAGAATTTACGCATAATGTATATATGAGTAGGTATCAAGAATTTCAATCAATATGAATCCTTCCTACTTAATAATAAAAATGCGAAAGTTTGTGAGGATGGATGGATGGATGTTTGTTATGGTGCATCCACACCGCACTTACTTTTTGTAGAGCAACGTTTCCAAATGTTATTAAATTTATTGTGGTACGATATGTTCGCATAACTCGTCAAAATGTATGGAACATTTGATTTTTTTTTCTCGCGATTCAGGGTTTGGTTCTTTACTAATAGTTGTTCATAATGATGAGCACAATGACCCCTTAAGAAATTTCGTGTATGAATAGATAAATGTTAAGCAATGTTGCCTTTTGAAAATAGTCAACACATGGGCGTGCGCTCCTAAGAGGCAATTAAGCAAAGCCTACCCTACCAACTGGGCATTTATTGTAATTAATTAACGATGTAATAGTTCAGTACTTCAGTTCAGTACTTGGTTCAGTATTTTATTATTTTTTACTTTGATTTTATTTTATGTTACATTTACCTACTGATTTGTCAGGAATATTTACGTATCTTACTTTTTTATTATTATTGACATTGATTTTGTAAATTATTATTAATTTTATTTGATTATTGTGAATGTGGGGACCGAAAATGAAAATCCAAAATGGTGCTGACGATAATTTTCGGTTTTTTCTACATGGTTGTCGTTTTCGTGGTTTTTGCGGTCGCTAATAATGAAAATGAGGTCAAAATAAAAATCCAAGATGGCGCCGACGAAATTTTTTTTTGCCATCCTTTTTTCGTGGCCTACCGTCCGTGGCAAATCACTGCACGCCACTAAGTCAACACATGGTAACAATTGATAACATTTTTGGTAACATTGTTAGAGAATGTTACCTGATCAACATGCGGTGTGGATGCACCATTACACTTTCACAAAAACTACTGACCGGAGTTAAATTAAATTTGGCACACAATCTCTTCTCTTCTTCAAAGATGGAAGGATCACCAGAGCACCAGAGCAGAGCCAATAGACAAGTGACACCGTTTCGTTTCTCTACAAGGACTCAACAGGATCGACATACGTTTTATGTCAGTTGTACATTTTTGACTTTTCCGTCATAGTTATGGCTGATAAAATGTCTTATGTAATCAATGCTGTCTACATATATTTAATTAAATAGTTTAATTAAAAATGACGTTGACATTTGCCTTATATTTGTCCTAGCAAAGTTTTGAAACGCACAATCAGGAAACATAAGCGTTTCAGTAAGCAAACAAAGAAGTTACATAATTTATGTACATTTTTCAACATTATAAAATAGTATATATAATAGTAATAGTTTATTTTGATAAATTAGTTATTTTATTATAATTCTCATTGTTTCGTATGTTTTCAGCTTCATGGGTGGGTGAAAACGTCAGAATAATAAACAAATGTATAAGTTACAAATAGTACGTAATTTAAAAAAAAAATACTATTTTTAATATTATGCCCACGTGTAAGCACCTGCTTAGCGAGTTCTTTTTTATACAAATTATTATGTAGATACTGTCTCTACGACATACTGGTTTTAGCCCGCAGCTTTGCTTGCGTTATGGTCGGAAATTATCACCGGGAACGTTTTTAAATATATCCTATAACACTTGGAGATAATATAGCTTCCGTTTAGTGAATTTACAGAAAATACAAGAATTTACAGAATCGTGTCAATAGTTCCGAAGACTATCCCCTACATGCCATACAAACTTTAACTTTTTCTAATATTGGTGAAGATGATGTGGTTTTAATATCATAGAATAATAGCAAATAAGTTTAACTCAGAAAGGGTTCAAGCCGGTGCGGACAAATTCCGGACGCGGGTCCAGACATCAGTCTAATATACAATATACTGGAGGCTTATAGCAGTCCCTGAAGTATGTCTCTTTCAATGTCCGGTGTCCGCAGCCGCTCCGAAAACTGTTTAGAAAGGCAATTGATCAAATACATGCCATAGTACATGACATCACGCCACCAACGCCACGAGGTACCAAGTTTCTGCAGTTTTTTTATAGGTGAGTCTCATGTCTTGTTTGTCATGTTTACCTTCTACCATTCTTCATTACTATTCTTTTCTTGTTATCTGTTTCTGATAGTATGCCGTCGTCATAACCTACCTAAATATGCCACTCGCTACGAGGATACCTGATACATAGTTCCTGTAAAATAATTTAAATTAAATAATAAGTGAAGTCGCAGAACACTGTCTGTTCAGTTACAATTAAATAAATAGCGAACAAAACAGACTGACGTAGTTGTAACTACTTTATATTTATGTACAAGTGTAGACCGCAGCGATGCTTGGGATATTTTTTATAGTAAGGTCATGAAAAATTTAGTTAAGGATTAAAGTGTAAATGAGGTGTGGTTTATTATTGTTTTTTTTATTGGGATAAGGCTAAGTGTTGCCATACAACGTGGCAATGCCGCCAGTGTCTTGGGCACATTACCAGCTGACAGCGTTGAGGAGGAGTTTTTCAATGCCCTTTTATAGTTTGTTGTTAGTTTATTTAATAGTTTTTAATTAGTTATGCATACAGTTAGTTTATAATAAACTCTTTGAAATATAAAATATTGATTGGGATAAGGTAGGAGGATGTTGATAATGATGATTGTTGTTATTAATAAATCTTTACCAATTTATTTATCTGTCTTTGGTTAGTCTGGTGGCGTGTCTGTGGTGTTGGTGTGGTGATGTCAATTTGCGGATGGTCACATTTTATGTTAAAGGATTAATTATATTAAATACCTACTTCAGTTTTGGTTGAGTTAAGTAAGTAATTTAAATTATACCTCACGGTAATAATGAATTACTACATACAATTTATAATTAGATGATCAAAATAAAATCATTCTAACTTTAAACTACTGTTTAAATAAAGTCATTTAAGTATGCTTAATTTATAATTGAAGATAAGATAAAATCGTTATGATTTGATTTGATAAATGTCAATCCAGAGTTCAAACAAAACAAAAAAAAAGTCCATTAAAATGAAACCTTCATCACCTGCTTGATCCAAAAACAAAAGAAAATAATACATCATTATATCCTAACGACCACCCAAACAAAAAAAAAATTTTAAAAAAATAACGTCGTGCACACAAACACACAACACATACAGGTTGGCGTGGTATATAGATTAGTTGATTCGCGGAGGTGCGTGCTCAGTTGTTAGCATGTCTTCGAAACGGTTCAACACGTTGAACGTTCTGCTGATATCCCTATCAGTGGTCGCGGTCGGGTACGTCATACGCACGCCATGGCTGCCCATCAGGAGGGAGACAAAGACTTCCCTGGGGTATCCCAAAGATTCTCTCATGAATTTCACGGAGCTGACCGAAAAATATGGATATATTTCTGAAGAACACAATGTTATAACCGACGATGGATATATTCTCACCATGTTCAGGATAGCGAAAGCAAGGAATTGTCATCAAAAGAAGAGATCGCCCCCGGTTCTACTCATGCATGGATTACTTCAGAGTTCGGATTCCTGGATAGATTCCGGCCCAAATGCAGGATTAGCTTACCTCATTTCTGATGCGTGTTACGATCTATGGGTGGGCAACGTCAGAGGGAACTACTACTCAAGAGGACACGTCCACATGAACCCAGATAACGATGCCGCCTACTGGAAGTTCTACATCGAAGAGATGGGGATTTACGATGTGCCAGCGATGATCGACTATGTCTTAGATTATACAGGATATGAGAAGCTGAACTACATTGGTTACTCTCAAGGAACCGGGACGTTCTTAGTGATGTGTTCAGAAAGGCCAGGGTACTGTGAAAAAGCCCAATTAGTTATTGGTTTAGCGCCAGCAGCCAGACAAATTAACACAAAATCGGTATTATTTAGAACTCTGACACAGACCTTTGCACAAATGGAAGGTGCGTTATCAATGTACGGTGTCCAGGAAGTGTTTTCGAAAGGTGCATTCAGTCAGGAGTTTGTCGCGTTCTTCTGCCAGCTGTCAGATTTTACTGAGAGGCTGTGCGAGACGATCCTCGACGTGTTCGACCACGTGGACTCCCCTCACCTGGGGTCCATCACCAACGAGACTACGAGGGTACTCTTCGGGCACTTTCCTGCGGGAACGTCTTTGCACAACATGGCACGTTACGGTCAGAGCATGAAAAGTAGGAGATTCGAGAAGTTTAACTACGGGAAGGAAGAGAACCTTGTGGTATATGGAAGTGAACAGCCTCCTAAGTACAATCTCAGTGCAGCAACAGTGCCAATTGTGTGTATATATGGGAAGAATGACGGTTTGGTGGACACGAAAGATGTGGAGTGGCTGATGTCGAAACTCCCCAATGTGTTAGAATTAGTGAAGGTTGAGGATCCTCTGTGGAACCACATGGATGTGACATATAGTCAATACACCGGTGATACTATTTTTCCTAAGATTAACGAGTATTTATTAAAATATACAAGTGCGTAGCTGTTATTTTGTGTTTGATTGGAATTGTTCCTGGGTAATTAAATATCGATACTTGCCGTGACAGTAGGTATTAACCTGGTTTTGTTGTTAATGTTTTAACCTCGGTTTTAAATTGATTTTTGAATGTTCGGAATTTTTTTTTGCTTCCATTTCCGATCAGGTAGGAGGTAAACATATTTGAACAAAGTGCAATGCTCTGACGATAGTTAAATACGACAAAAATGTTTGGAAAGGCAGGTTTGTTTATATAGCATGGCGTAGAATCAGACGTTTAACTATTTAATTCTTCATTGAAAATACCAACAAGTAAATAACTAGTTTATGGTGTTATAAATAAATAAATAAATAACAAGAGCTAAAATAAAAAGAAAAATCTAAGTAACTTGAATGACCAATTCTCAAGTAAAAGAAAACTACATTCTCTCTAAAAACATTAGGTACGAGCTTTTAAAATTTTATTGACTTCTCGTAGAACAATTCGTAAAAATATTTATTCTAAAGTTATGTTGAACTTGAAACCGTTCCCAGAGGTCTTTGGCCGACAGGTCATCATTTCCAAATACATACGTCAAGCATACGTCGAACGGAAAGTAAAGTAAGTCTAGATTATTTTAGGTTTTACTAATAGGTAATGTATAAATCTAGTCTAGTATTATCTTTTAAACAGCTGTCAATATTGTCAAATAGTCCACTTCCTAATGTAAATTTGTCATTTGTTTTTGTAGCTAATAATTAATTCTATGTATGTTTGTGTAGCTAATTATAAGTATTTATCAATATCTTTTATTTGTACATAGTGTGGGACTTTGGAACCGGAGATTGTCTTTGTTTCTTTTAATAGGTAATCTTAGTAATTATATGGCTATAATTACATTACAATACCCTCATACTGCATCATAACTGCGCCATTGGTTTTGTGGCCGCAAGAGCTAATGCCGATATTAGGTCTTGAGTTCGATTCCGTGGTCAGGTAAAGTGTTTATGTTTTTCCATTGGATTTCTCAGTAGCAGCAAGGAGTCTGAAGTTATATCCGGTTGACGGCTATAAATAATGTTCACCTCTACTTAATCCTTCGTACAATACACGCAGAGTGTTATATTATGCATTTTTCAGTCAAAACATAAAAAACACGGTTTTCATAAAATTATGTGATTTTAATTAGGAATATGACGTCAAACCAAAATTGTTTATATGTTTATTAACATTTCTAGTTTCACGGAATACCAATACTTAGTCAATTTACAAAATAATTACTTTTAGTTACAAAATAATATTTAGAAAAAATACTTTGCGAGGCCCTAATGTTTTGGCATATCGAAACCTGAATTTAGCTTAACTGACCAGTTATTTAAAGTAACTAATAAACATGTTATGTGTAAGTAATTATCTTCATCAAAAAAAACTACACGAATTCGGGTCTATTAATAGAATATTGCGTAGATTTTGTTTAAATTATACAATAAAAAAATACTTGTTTCATTTAATGATTCAAGTTAAATCTCTCATGACAAACGTGATCAAAACCAGTTCTTCCAAAAATGTCCTCCCAATCATCTGAGTGTGTACTGCAAAGGGACATGCTTGTGTCAAAAAACTTGGTAGGTTACCTTTTTCCTCTGAATCTGAACGAATCTTATATTTAAGATCCACCTGACATATAAGATCAGGTACTCTGTTCTTTGTACATTGACCTTTATTTTCAGTGACAAAAGGTTTATGTGAAAGACAAAATTGCTGTGAACAGATTGTTTCCGACACCATAATAATTATTGTATTGTCATAACATTTTATCTAATATTACGGAAAGTAAAACATCGGTCTCATTTTTGGTGTTTTATTGTTTTATCGCGCAACTGACGTATGTATTAGGGTACCTAGGATTCTTTTTATCCCTGACTTTCTTGTAGTATTAATAATGTGGATAATTCCCGCCTTGTGACCAGAAACACTAACTATAATATACCTACATTTAAGAAACATAAACGTATCATGTTTAATGAACTAATTTAATACAAATACCACCACCACCTTAGCCGAAAGACGTCCACTGCAGGACATGGGCCTCCCCCAAAGGGGGGGTTTTGCCATAATCGCCACGCTTGGCAGGCGGGTTGGCGATCGCAGTACGGTTGTTACAAAAGCACAGAGAACGCTGCTGCCCATTCTCTGGTAAGTCCCTTAGTCGCCTCTTACGACACCCACGGGAAGATATGGCATTTAATACAAATATACATACCTAATTAAATAGAGAATAATTAAGATAGTAATTATCATAATGTTTACTTATCGTTGTCTCATACGGACTAGCCTAGAAGGTGAGGGTCAACACTAGCTCTTATTGTCCTCTGTTATCACCTAACAGTGGACTGATACGAGCAATGAATATTATAATAAGATAATTAATGTACTTAATGACATTTTTAATGGTAAGTAGTAATACAAAGGTCACGTCTCATTCGAGGAAAGCAAGAGTCCCCACGCTTGCTCTGCTCAGTGCGGACTTGCGAGTTTAGACCATTCTCATTCGCCATAAATATGTCTATGCTATTCTATTTTTGTAAATGGCAATAGGTGCCGATGTCAACATGGCTGCCGAAGTCAGATGGTTTAAGAAGAAATGTGTGGGAAATACAATATACAGGGTGTAAAAGACCTCATCACGAAGCCGTCAACCAAGCATTCTGTACATCAAACTAAGTAACTTAAAAATTATTGCTGGGAAACGAGTTTTTTTTTTGGGGTGAAAAATCATGTTTTATGGTAGAACTCAATGTACCGCACTCAAAACATTGTGCTGATGGATCGATTGAATAGTGCGGGGGTCGTGGAGGTGTATAAAGTAAAAATCTTCCATTAAAAACTTGTATCTAGAAAAATACTTGTTAATAAGTCGGAACTTTGACCCCCAATATCTCCGTAACTAGAAGGTTCCCAGGTATGGTGTAGAACAAAAAAATGATCGCAATAACGAGGAGAACAAGTGTGTTTCGGCTTCGTTAAGAGGTGTTTTACACCCTTTATAGTACCCATAGAAAATATCGGTGGAATAAAATTGACAATAATAATATTAATTGTGATTTGCGCTGTTTAAGTTGACCAGATGGATTTCTCAACCATTGTAATCTAGCAATATAGGTACATACGCCAGCAAATCAAGCTACTACGATCTGTCATATTTCTTTAATAGATTTTCAGCTTTATAACTAAAGCATTAGGTTCAAGGTTGATTGGGAAAATTTGACAGTTTCGGGTAGCTTGAGGTGCTGGCGTCTGTACCTTTGTATACCAATTACTAGCGCCCGCCCCTGTTTCGCACGGCGTCTCCGATCGGGTCCAAATCTATATCCTATGATTCAGGATAGGACCAAACACAATCACAAAAAGGGTTCGAATTAAATGGCCTCTCAAACTTCCGCCATTTTTTTTTCCAAAGTGGCCGCAGCCACGCATAATACCTATATTAATCGATAGCTGGTATCAATACAAACACGTTTTGTATGAGTTCGAGGTCCGTAGATAATTGATTGGCTCGCAAGTTTCCTTAAGATTTCCTTGATCGAAGTTAAAACAACTCTCTCCATGGGACCATATTCGTAATCGCAAAAAAAATATCAGATGTCCCATACATTTGGATCTAGTAGGTATGACGGGTACGGTAACATATATTTTCCCAAAAAAACCGGCCGGCCGGTCGGCCTCGCCTTTAATTTTTTATTTATTTTTATTATTTGTATTTATGTAGGTATGTTATAGAAAAATATAAATTAAATAGAAATACACATTCTGTGATAATTTCAACTGTCTACCTATTACGGATCATGAGGTACAGCCCGCTGACAGACAGACGGACGAACGGACGGACGGACGGGCGGATAGCAGACGCTTACTAATAGGGTCCCGTTGGTTACCCTTCGGGTACGCAACTCTAAAACATCAAACATTATCTTACTGGAGAAGATGTAGGTATTACCTAATTATTGTTTACCAACATCTCTCTGTTATACAACTACCAATCATTTACCAATTAAAAAAAAAACTTCTACGTAATAGCCATCCATCTTGTCGAACCTGCCACGTAGACTTCTAAACAAGCTGAGGTAAACTCTATTTCAATCAAGAATAAGGTTTACAATCACCTGCATAATAATCTGAAGGTTACGTACTACGCGTAATCGGCAGAGTGGGTTAGACGTAGCGGGGTCAAGTTCAAGATTGAGTTGTGAGTGTCTATTAGGTATCTGACACGGTTAAAAATAACCGTTTTGTAAACATAACAGCTATAGCTGTGCAAGGATGTTTTGGCGCGTGGTCAAGATCTGGACTTACGCTTCCATTTTGTTTTTTCTAAAATAAAAGAAAGAAAAAGCATTTATTAGCCCGCACAGGACAAAACACAAATTAAAATGGTTAAATTAACAGTACCACAAAAAAAAAAAACAAAGAGAAAAATAAAAATGAAATGAAATTGGTCCTGTACTAAGCTAAAAGGCCCCTATATCAGCATGGTCCTGTAACAATTAAAAGAAAAAACGTCACAGCGCTGGTATCCTGATAGGGCCCAGAGTGATGCCACGGTCAGACACGGATAAAATAATAAATACATAAAGTGTGAACGAAAAAAATAATACAAATATGGGTAGAATAAATAGAGAAAATAATAATGACATCTACACCCCACGTAACCACTACTTTACTACTACTTTCTACTTTTTTTTTTCTACTTTTTCTTATAAGAAGAAAAATACCATAAATCGCTGTAGGTATAATGAAATACATAGATTTAAAAAGGAAGTGCATTGTGTGTTGTGGTCAATATTCGTATCGTCCCGAAAAGCCCAAGCACTTAACATAAGGCTGTATTCAAGGGCAGGCAGGCCCTGTAGTACGTTAGTACCATTGTAGGTACGTTCTGTGCCTATAGTGTACCTAATAGTACGCCTACATTTCACCAGTAATGTTCCAGTCGAATTTAATATGAGGCGAGTTTATTGCCATCAACCGGGCCAGACTTTATGACTGCTACTGACAAATTCCTGATGGACACCCAATAACACTTTGCCCGACCTGGGCAATGAACCTAGGATGTCATGGTCAGTAGTCGTGTTTGAGACCACTAGACCACTAGAGCAACGAGTCGATGAAGTATTTTATCAGTGTGTTAAGAATAATTCGTTCATACGGTCGTAGTGTGTAAACACAGCATAGTTTCTATCCTTCCCGTAATAACACTGCAATAATCGATTTCCTCCAATTAGCTCATAATACAGCTAACACAATTAGTTTTTATTGTTCTTTTAGTGTTCCGTGTTAGGACATTATATATCCTTAATATTGTGAAATAGGACGTTCCTAGTTATTGGGGAGGAAGGGGGGGGCGGGTGTCACAATTATAAGAAGCCGTCAACCAAGCATTCTGTACATCAAACTAAAAGTAACTACGTAAAAATTGTTGGTTCCTAAGCATGTAATTTTTACGGGTCACGGTACTTAAGTTGACAAAATGTGACCAAATCCAATTAGATTATTTTCATTTTAATTGCAACTAAAAACATTCGAAAATTTTAAAAAACTAAATTAGGTTCATAACCGAAAGATAATTGTATAAATTATGATAAAAATAAGTATTTTAAGTTATGCGAGTTTTTTCTTCGTCTTGGCCTGTCGCAGGCGGCTCTATGAGGCTGGCTTCTGCTTAACCGGACTTGGTTCCGCGAGACGGGTACCGGTCTAAAAAAGCCGGGTTTTTTAGGCTGCTAGAAGGTCAAACGAAATAATTGTGAAAACTCACATGTAACATTTTGCCCGACCTGGGCAATGAACCTAGGACGTCATGTTCAGTAGTCGTGTTTGAGACCACTACAGCAACGAGTCGATGAAGTATTTTATCAGTGTGTTAAGCATAATTCGTTCATACGGTCGTTGTGTGTAAACACAGCATAATTAATCTTAGCAATAAAATCAATTATAACTAGTTTAATGATAAAATCGCTCACAAAAAAAGGAAATAATTATATTAAAACAGGAAATGGTTCTCAAGACATCTACGCATATGTATACAACTTCAAAGACTCGTCAAACCAGTTAAAAAATAATGTTCAAAGACGAGTATCAAAACCTCTTTTGGGCATTAGCCCAAAAGAGGTTTTGATACTCGTCTTTGAACATTATTTAGTTGTAAACAGGGCCTTTTGGTATTAACAAAAAGGCCCTGTTTCACAACACGGCAGGATCTGTCAGAACAGATCTGAATAGCTCATCATCATCAGCTCAGATGTTATGTGGCTCTGCTTTTCATTTCTTACTAGACTCTGCCAGCGGCTTCGCCCGTGTGTAGTTTGAAAATTGTCCCGTAAGTGTGCAAAATTTCAAACAAATCCGTTCAGTAGTTTTTGCGTGGAAGAGTAACAAACATCCATATTCACAAATTTTTGCATTTATAATATAAGTAGGATTTAAAGTAGCTCTTGCCCGCGACTTCGCCCGAGTGGATTTTTTGTATCGTAAATACTGTCGCCTAGGTACCGGGTCTAACTTTACCTAAGACCCGGTTCAGGTTACTCCATAAACACACAAAAAAGATACACAAATCATCAAAATCGGTCAAGGCGTTTAGGAGGAGCAGAAATACGAACACACGCACAACAGTTTTTTTTTAATGAAGGTAAATCAATGTAAATGAATGTCTTAGTAATGTGACATAACCACTCAAAAAAGAGTATTAATACCTATCTCGAACTGTGCATCATCCATTGCTGGTTTTGTACGCAATAAACTTACTAGTAATAGTTCTCCTGACCGTTTTCGGTCACGGCAGCCAATTTCAGCGGAGATTAGACATCGGCGCGGTGCGGGAGATATTATAGTGCACAAGTGACCAGCACCAGAAGAGAGAGTTCTCTTCCTTCACCCTCATAGTCCGATGGGACGGCAATCCGATGCGACCGGAAAGAGTTCAGACGCAGAACGGCACGGGAGTATTATACCGCCAACTTCCGAACTCCGGGCTGCTAATGAGAAATGCGTAATCAAAAACCCAATATCACTTTTTGCCCGACCCGGGAAATGAACCCAAAACCCCACGCTCAGCTGTCTCACTTGCGACCACGAGACCAACGGACCAGTTTAATAACCCGTCAATGTATATTAAAGTCGACGTATAAACTTGTATAATATATAGATAATTTATGTATGCTTGGGATTATCTTGCGGTCAAGTTCAATGTACCAATTCGTTGGGCATTAGCCCAAAAGAGGTTTTGATACTCGTCTTTGAACATTATTTAGTTGTAAACAGGGCCTTTTGGTATTAACAAAAAGGCCCTGTTTCACAACACGGCAGGATCTGTCAGAACAGATCTGAATAGCTCATCATCATCAGCTCAGATGTTATGTGGCTCTGCTTTTCATTTCTTACTAGACTCTGCCAGCGGCTTCGCCCGTGTGTAGTTTGAAAATTGTCCCGTAAGTGTGCAAAATTTCAAACAAATCCGTTCAGTAGTTTTTGCGTGGAAGAGTAACAAACATCCATATTCACAAATTTTTGCATTTATAATATAAGTAGGATTTAAAGTAGCTCTTGCCCGCGACTTCGCCCGAGTGGATTTTTTGTATCGTAAATACTGTCGCCTAGGTACCGGGTCTAACTTTACCTAAGACCCGGTTCAGGTTACTCCATAAACACACAAAAAAGATACACAAATCATCAAAATCGGTCAAGGCGTTTAGGAGGAGCAGAAATACGAACACACGCACAACAGTTTTTTTTTAATGAAGGTAAATCAATGTAAATGAATGTCTTAGTAATGTGACATAACCACTCAAAAAAGAGTATTAATACCTATCTCGAACTGTGCATCATCCATTGCTGGTTTTGTACGCAATAAACTTACTAGTAATAGTTCTCCTGACCGTTTTCGGTCACGGCAGCCAATTTCAGCGGAGATTAGACATCGGCGCGGTGCGGGAGATATTATAGTGCACAAGTGACCAGCACCAGAAGAGAGAGTTCTCTTCCTTCACCCTCATAGTCCGATGGGACGGCAATCCGATGCGACCGGAAAGAGTTCAGACGCAGAACGGCACGGGAGTATTATACCGCCAACTTCCGAACTCCGGGCTGCTAATGAGAAATGCGTAATCAAAAACCCAATATCACTTTTTGCCCGACCCGGGAAATGAACCCAAAACCCCACGCTCAGCTGTCTCACTTGCGACCACGAGACCAACGGACCAGTTTAATAACCCGTCAATGTATATTAAAGTCGACGTATAAACTTGTATAATATATAGATAATTTATGTATGCTTGGGATTATCTTGCGGTCAAGTTCAATGTACCAATTCGTTGATTCCTTGTGGTACAAGGTTGAATATAATAATCATTTTTTATTCAAGCTTTGTAGGTACCTAACTTTAAGCAAGTTTATAAATATTTTTGTCTTGCTTGTTTTTATTTTATTTGCGTACTTGTTACTTTTTGTTAGTATGAGAAATTAATTGTGTTTTTAGCACAAGTTTGAATTGATCGGTTTTATTACTACTATAACAGTAATTGTCTTAACATTTTTGTTGTTTACACTCTAACAGTTATTGTTTTTAATAGCCGAGGTGTCGCTTGTATTGTACCTATCCCTAGCGAGCCAAATCTAGTTAAATATAAACTGCTAATTATTTTTTTTAAATACTCGTTTTTGGAAAATCAAAATGTCACCTTGAGAAAGCTCTGGGTCGTTCATTTTACACGACTGTCCAAAAAGACTGGGTCGTTCGTTTTACACGACTGTCCAAAAAGACGGTCATTCGTTTTACACGACTGTCCAAAAAGTATAGGTCGTTCGTTTTACACGTTTGTCCAAAAAAACTAGGTCGTTCGTTTTACACGACTGTCCAAAAAGACTGGGTTGTTTGTTTTACACGACCGACCAAAAAGACTGGGTCGTTCGTTTTACACGACTGTCCAAAAAGACTGGGTCGTTCGTTTTACATGACTGACCAAAAAGTAGTACTTATAATGTTTTTGGGTATCCGTTTCCCGACCACACTGATATTTTTTTGCGCATGTTATGTTCTTCTCACCATTACCCAAAAGAATGGCTGTACGGGTAATATTTAAACAAGACATTTTGTTCTTATTAAAATAGGTAAGTAACATACTTAAATAGTTTTTATTTCGTAATACAATCAACCTGCATGGTCCTCATAATTATCTTTACTGTAGACTACGACCGCTTTTTGTTTGTTTCAGTGTTCCTTCTGAAAGTACTCTGATAGGAAACGGACCTCAGCTAGCAGGGCGCCACCTTATCAGCTTTAAAACTATCTTATCTTTCAAACTGGAAATGGACATTTTCAAAATTTCATTAAAATCGGTTTTGGAGATAGATTTTAGTATATTAGTATGACGTATACGAGGACCGGTATTTTCTAACTACTTATTTATTTTTAAAATGCACGTCACTGACGCTGCTAACAACATGATTATGTTATTTTTTTTTAAGATAAAATGAATGAGAACAGTCAAACAACATAATTTCCATTTCCATTGAGAACATAAAGTAATATGAGCAGTCAGCCATGCTTGTAATTAAAATGGCGGACGATTACGCGACTGGCAACATGTTATAAAAAAAAAGCACAACGGGACGAGTAGAGGAAAATTAAAAAAATGTTTTCCATTCGTTTGCGAAATTGTTTGAAGCGAAAGAAAGAAGTTTTTAATAAAATACGTGTTCGTTCACTGTTTATTGAAATCGAATAGTTTGTATTTTTTAATGGGAATGAGTTTTGAAAATGAAATTAATATAGAATCATTTTTATTGTTAGCCATACTTGCTTCTATAGTTCGACTTCATACTGACTGGTAGGTCTGTACGGATACATTGCGGACAAGCTGCAGATACCAGACAATGAGTGTTCAAGTAGCTGAATTTTGGGCTAGACATGTTTGAACTTTTTGCCATTGATACCAGTTTGATTGAGCATAGTAAAACTTTGTCTAGTTTTAATGGTCGGTTCTTAAAACTAGACAAAGTTTTACTATACTCATCAAAAATGTGTCACGGTCTTGACATTGATGGGTAAAATCTACTTTATGTTTTTTTTTTTCAAATTATACTATTATATTTTTACATTATATTTTTTATACATTATAATTTTTGAAATACCCCTCGGTCTAAGAAAACAAGTATAATCAAATTGGTTAAATATTTTGTGTAATCATTTTTATATTGTTGGATTAAACCCGAATGCAACGTAAATACACAGGCAACTCACTTTAGGTGAGCATGCCCCCCTTCTTTAGGCGGATCTCTTAAGTTGAGAGACTAGGAACATTTTGTTTTTTCAGATTAATTTAATGGGGCAATGTGTTAGTCAAAATCATTTTGCAAAACTGATTGAAAAAGAAAAAAAAGGGGTGAAGAGGGGGAGAGGAGGGCCTCTCCCCCCCTTCACCCCTTTTTTTTCTTTTTACTTTTTCTTCTTACTTAAAACTATTGAGGGGCGTTGAAATTTGTATATCCTACCCAAGCAATACAAGCAAACTTTAGGGAAATGTTTAGTTTTAGATTGTATTAGGGTTTCTTAAGGGGTTTAAAAATCTTTAAAAAGAATTCTTATTTTTTTTTATTAAATTTTAGAATGATTTAGGGGTTCTTGTGGGATTTCAAAATATTTAAAAGATTTTATAAAATTTTAAAAATCTTTTTTTAAAGACTCTAATGGATTTTCCAATTCATTTAATTACTAGTTATATTATAAACCTCGTGTGATGTTGAAGATCACATTAAAATCCGTGGCGTAGTTTATAAGAACCACTAGGTTACGCGGACGGACATGAAAACCGACCATGTTTCATACTTTATAGAAATAACATAACATTTGTAATTACAATTAATTCATCATAAAATGGTTACTAACTATGCGTATGTAATGACATTCAAGCAACAGATTTAATTACAATAATGGATAACCTGCATAACTTGTATGCTGATTGGCTACAGAAATACCATAGAAGCTAGGAAGTAGGTATCCATTTCCCCGAACGAGTCGCAAACAAGACACTAGTAATTTATACTTATATTATAACTGCGGATGTTATTCTGTCTGTCGATCAAGTTCCGTCCGTTTTTGTGGGACCACTCCATCATTGATTTCATGATCTGTCTAAAAGACAAACCCATGGTGGGGTTGGTTTAAGGCTAAAGTCCTAACTCGTTCTTTACTTTTAAACGACTGTTACCTACATAATAAGGAGCTATTGTCTTTAACCGGGCAAAAACAAGACTCAGTGCTATAGGGTGCTCCTAAAAATGCCCTGAGAAAAAACATAGAGAACCTAAGACCTCACGTACTTGTGCTTACAACTAGGGCATGCAGAACCAGGTTTTGGTTCCATAGTAAAACCAGTTTTTCCCGGGTTTTACTATGGGACCGAAACCGGGTTTCGCATTACTTACAACCACGCGACAGTCATTAGTCATTAGTCATTTAATCAAGAACAACAAATTGTATCTGAAATTACATGGTATAAAAATTAAATTACATAAACAAAAACAAAACACACACGCCTAAATATTACAACAATGAAATCATCATCATCATCATCATTTCAGCCGAAAGACGTCCACTGCTGGACATAGGCCTCCCCCAAGTGTCGCCACATTGACCGGTCCCGTGCGACTCGCATCCAGCGGATTCCCGCAACCTTCACCAGGTCATCGGTCCACCTAGTGGGAGGCCTTCCAACGCAACGTCTTCCGGTTCGCGGTCGCCACTCCAGAACTTTTCGGCCCCATCGGCCATCCGTTGAAATGAAATACAACATATATATAGGAATTTATTTAGTTATAGATTTTCAACAGCATAAAGACACTTATTCAATGGGAAACTTTTAAGTTGTTTTTTAAAGGAGCTTGAGTAGATAGCGCTTTTTATATGTAGAGGCAACTTATTAAATAATATAACCGATTGATATCTGGGACTGTGCCTAACAATATTTAAATAAGGCTGTACCTTGTAGCGTATAATGTCTTGTCTCCGTGTGCCTTCTCTAATCTGTCGTTCTTCTGCTGTCTCATACTCATGCATATATTTGGCCATGTTACTTAGAAGGACAAAAACATAAATGCTCGGCACTGTAAGTATATTCAGATTAATAAAATGTTCACGGCAACTCACACTTTGCGGGATACGGACTATTGTTCAAATTGCGCGTTTTTGTAACTCAAAAGCTCTTTTGATATTATAGTCCTAACTGTTTCCCCAAAACATTATGCTATATCTAATCTTTGATTCTACCAACGCGAAATATACCATTTTCAATTGATCAATGCAAATTTCTGTTCTAAGTGATCTTAAAGCATAACATGCGGAACATACAGATGCATTTATAGCATTTAATTCTGTTTTCAAATTTAGCTGTTCGTCTATATGTATACCCAAGAATGTAACTTCCTTGACGAGAGTAATTTTATCTTCATTCAAAATAACCTCCAATTCGTCCTTATTACGGGCTGTCGTTCTAAATAGTAGAATGTTGGTCTTCGCAGTATTGATTAACAATTTGTTCCTAGTGAACCACACGTGAAATGCTTGTAATGTTGTATTTATTGTCTCTGTTAATTTATCTAAGTCATTTGCTGTTACTATGGCATTTGTGTCATCTGCAAAAATTACTATATCAATGTCAGGTAAAATTGTATTCATGTAACTGATTAGGTCATTAATAAATAAGAAAAATAAATAGGTCCCAATATAGATCCTTGCGGGACGCCCGTGGTCATCATTACAGTTGCTGTTTTGTAAACTTTTTTGGAGCCATCATGTATTTTGTCAATTTCTACGAACATTTTTCTGTTTTTGAGATACGAAGAGAATAATTTCAAGGCCTTACCTCTTATACCATAATGCGTCATTTTTGAAAGAAGTTGTTCGTGGTCTATAGTGTCAAACGCAGAACTTAAGTCCAGAAAAATTCCGAGTACTCTCATTTTATTATTTATTTTTCTTATAACATCATCAAGTAAGGTATATATGGCGTCAAATGCCTTTGGTTCGAAACCGAACTGTCTTTGGTTTAACACTTTATTTACACGCAAGTGAGCTAATAGTCGTTTTTTGATGATCTTTTCAAATATCTTTAACAGGACTGGTAGCACGGAAACAGGCCTGTAATTTTTAGGATCAGTTCTACTACCTTTTTTGTAGACAGGTATTACTTTGGCTACTTTAAGCTGGTCTGGGAAGATTGATTCCTCAATACATTTATTATAAAATTCACACAGAGGCTCAGCTAGTATGGAAATATGTTCCTTGATTACAGATATCGGGATCTCATCATAACCACAAGAATACTTGTTCTCCATAGTTTTGACTATGGTTAAGACCTCATTTGGTGTGACAGAAGCAATTGTCATTTCATCATTATTATTTCCGATTGTAAACTTTTGTGAGAATGCTGCATTTTGGTCTCTTTCTACTACCCTAGAGATACATTTGTAGTTGAACTGTGTAACAAATCTACTTGCTCCTATTAAATAAAGGGATAAGCAGACTTGTTCAATTAAAATTTAACTAGGGGAAGATTTACAAATGGAATAAAACAATACAGCTAATTATTAAAAACCTACCTAGCACGCACTCTAAGATAGTTTTATAGTTCACGCACTTAGTTGGTTAGGAAGTTCAGCACTGTAGGAGAGACGGGAACAGGCGTCAGGGTAGCAGGTCAATACCTGGGCAACTTCGAGGTTCAGCTTCAGGAAACCTCTGACCTCTGCAGGAAGGGCGTTGCGCAGACCTCAGAGTCCACCAGGTCAACTGTGTAGTAAGGCAGCCGAAACAAGTAGCAAGACGGCTTTAGAAGATCGGGAGTAGAGGTCCCAGATCACGTAGATAGCTTCCGAAGATCGGGAGAAGAGGCACCAGGCGGAATCTTTAGTGGAATCCCCTGGGTAATGTAATAATAATAATAATATCTTTATTTGTATAGAATGCAGGTGTTACAATAATGGTGTTAGTTTCAGCTATATTCCCAGTACATTCTGCCTGTTGGCATACAAAAATATAGTGGTTAACTTACAGGTAATTTAGAAACTAGGTAAGTACTTACTTAAATTCAAAATGAGAACATGGATCAGCTAAGTCTAAAAGTATTTACATAATATATGAAATAAAGTGAAGCAATATTACAATTCATCATTTAAAAAATCGGTAACAGAGTAATAACATTTCTCTGTCAGTAACGACGACAGTAGTTTCTTGAATTTTATTAAGGGCTGATCCTTAATACAATTTGGCAATTTGTTAAAGATAATAGGTGCCATACCCATAATGTTTTTTTTTAAGCAAAGCAGTGTTATATCTACCAGTACACAATAGAGTCTGATATTTTGATCTCATGGCAGTAGTTCGCATCCTCGTATCATTTAATGCAGGAAACAGATGCTTGTTAGTTCTAACAAATATAGATACTTCGAGAATGTAAAGACTAGGAAAAGTTAGTATTTTGTGTTTCTTGAAAAAAGGAATGCAACTATCTGTAACCTTGAGATTGAAAATGGATCTTATGCACCGTTTTTGGGCTTTAAATATAGACTCCCTTTCGGAACAATTACCCCAGAACACTACACCAAACCTTAGAACAGAGACCACCAAACCGTGATATGCAACCATTATTAATGTATCAATGTTTACTTTCTTGGACAGATTGTAGAGAGCATACGCAGACGTGCTTAATCTTTTGCAGCCTTCTTCATCCTGCGGTTTCCAAGTTAATTGACTGTCAATCAATATACCCAGGAATTTAGCCACACTAACGCTATCAATAGTTTGTCCTTTATAATTAATTTTTAGGTTTAAAGGGAGAATTTTTTGATAGAAATTATGCATTATATTTGTTTTATTGAGGTTTATGATAAGATTATTATCGTTGAGCCAGTTTACTATTAATATTAGAGAATTATTTATTTCATCTTCATATAGCTCTTTGTTGAGGCAGTCTATTAGGATCGTACTATCATCGGCAAATAACACACAAGGGTAAGGGATGTGTCGGGGCAGATCATTTATATACAGCAAGAATAATAATGGCCCTAGAACGCTGCCCTGCGGAACACCATATTTAATTTTCCTAGGACCAGATAAATATTTAACTTGATTTGACACATATTTTAGAGATTTCTGTATATTGAATACGTCCACTTAGATACGATTTTATTAGACGTAGAGCCGCCTCGCTGCCTCGTATACCGTAAGCATCAAGTATGACCAAAAGTGTTTCATGGTTAACGTAATCAAATGCTTTGGTCATATCGGTAAAAATGGCACAAATTGGTATTTTTTTATCCACATTAACCATTATTTTATTTATTAGATCATATATGGCCATATTTTTATTTTTATTTTTACGAAAACCTTTTTGTTCCTCACATAATATATTATATTTTGACAGAAATGAAAGAAATGACTCATAAATTACTTTTTCAAAGATTTTGGAAAATATGGGCATTAAAGCTACTGGCCTAAAGTTAGCCATGTCTTCTTTATTGTTCTTTTTATGAAGTGGTTTAACTATTGTGGTTTTAAGGCTATCGGGGAATGTTCCAGCGAATATGCTTGCGTTAATAATGTGGCTTAGAGGGTTAGCTATAATAGAACAGACAAATTTTATAACGTAGAAATGGTAACATGATTCTTATCTCAGATTCAATGGTAGACTGCCTCCAGCGGTTCGTCAGCTCGTTTTCAAAGTAGTCTTCCTTTTTAAATTTTCAAATATTCGTTTTCTTGTGGCCGTCATCTCATCTGACAAGTGTAGTCGGCCAGGACATATCCATGAGTGCGTAAAGAATTTTATAAATATAATTTAAAATTAAGCTATTTAGTAAACAATCGTAATAATCTCTATAATACAACAGCTAAATACATATTGATAAAAATAATTTAAATTTTATAAACCAAAAATCATCATAGACTAAGGTAGGAGGAGAATTAAAAAGTATCGTAGCGTGTCACAACATGAAAATTATGATAATATTTTATTTCAGCAATTTTTAAGTTAATGAGTCGTAATTAGATCGATTTGTTGAGTGTAAAAATATAAACAAATAAAAAGGATGATAAATAGTATTATGAATGATGAATATAAAGTTTAAGTATAGCATAATACCTATAACTGTTTAGCTAAAATTTCAGATATTTCCTCTGGATCCACCACAATTTGATCATTGACTTTTTCGGTTTTATCATTTTCTCCTTATTTGTACATTTTCTAACTACTTTCCACACCTCTTTACTTAGATTTTTGGACCTGTTTATATGCTCCATTATTGCATGTTTTTTAGCCTTTACCACAACCTGTCTATACAGTCGAACATACTTATTTTTATAACTTCGTTCTTATGTAGGTACACGTAATGGTAACAACCTTGATTCAAGTGTCTTAACACTTGAATCAAGGTTGTTACCATTACGTGTACATAAGAACCGTTTCATTTTACTTGATGTTCGAATTCCTTTTATGATCCATTTTAATTGACAACAGCTGTTTTGGAGGGTTCTTTTATAATCCTTTTTTCTATAGCTGTTTTTTAATACTTTGAGAAAAGTATTAATACCCATGCAACTCCAATCTTTTTCACGGATACCCTGTACAAATTGGGCACTATTTTTACTATTAAAAACTCTTTTATTTACAATGATTGGATACTTATTTCGCGTTAAAATGCTTACATTATCCAGGCGAATATCTGCAAAAATACCTCCATGGCCATGAGACAATCCATTGTGATCAACTGCACATCCGAGAACAGACGAATCGGGCATGTTGGTAATTATGTTGTCAATACACGAATTACAACTATTACGAATAAAAGTCGCAGAATCGATTTGGTGCCTGAAATTGTAACACCTTAGCAAATTGAGAAATTTCATGCGCTTTTTACTGTCCACTAGTAGGTCAACATTAAAGTCTCCACATATTATAGATTTTATATTGAATAAGTAATCGAGTAACCTCTCAATTTTTTCCAAAAACACATTACAATTTTTATCTACAGGATTTCGATAACAACAGCAAATATACAACCATGTCAAAACATCTTTAACACCACATATCTCAAAACATTCCACTTTATATAACTTATTTATTGCGTCGACATTTTCTATTTGCCTATCCACATGTCCTAAGATCAAACTACCTCCTCTCTTTTTAATTTTCCTGGTATTGTATGAGACTAGTTTGTAGTTATCTATATTAAATAAAACTACTGTGTTTTCGTTTAAGAAATGCTCGCTTAAACACAGCCTAACTATTTATCTAAGGTTTGTACATAAACTTCTAGTTCAGTTTTCTTATTATTTATTCCACAAACATTCTGATGAAATATATTTAAATTGCTATGGTCGTTTGATACATTATTATTCACGAAAAAAATGTAATGTCGGTGCAGACCCCTTAGCCTGTGATACTAAGGGAAGCGATGAATTTGGTTGAGTCTCATTACCGCATTTGTTTGCCTTTGTCTCAGCTATATTAACCCTTTTTTTAAAGTAATAGTGTTTGGTACCAGGTTTTAAGTGACTCATTTCAATATGTTCATGACTGTGTATCGCATTTATATCATTACCGTTGTCATCCCCATATTGAAACAGCTATATGTGATTTTTTAAGTCATGGAAAAAAATAACTATAGCTTTATTTTTTACTTTGCCCGGTGTATTTGGAAAACATTTCGTGTGTATATTCTAGATCAAATGTATAAGTATATTTAAAAGTCTGGTTGCAGAGATATAGAAATCGATTAAAGGCTTCTATTCTGGTGTTAAATAAATTAACATTCCATTTTAGTTTAAAGTTAGGAGAACACAAGATAACATTGGTATGCCTTATATTCTTAAGTTTAAGTTGACTAATTCCTCTAACTTATTTGAGACCAAGAAATCTTTTTCACCTAAGAGAATTATACAATAGTCATATAAGCTGTAATTTACAAGTTTTTTTTCTAATGTATCTAAAAGTTCCACAATACCTGCCTTCGGCATACAATAGTGGCAAATTTTGACTTCCGGAAAAGTAATTTCGGCTATACCTAGTATGTTATTCAGTAATTAAATAATAGTTATTCGTATGTTAGGAGTATTCATGTGCTATTAAGAATAATAAAACGAATAATATATCACATAAAGGCCTCATCCTTCTATGTCTATATTAAACTTTTTATTAGACAAAGGACATTGCTCCTAAGTTTAACACAACAGATGGCACAACCTTCGCGAGTGGTTAGCAATGTCCCCAATGACCTGATACGGCGCGAATGTCAGGGTCTGATGATGAGGAGCTCCTGCCGTGTAAGGTAATTGTTTACGTTAACCTAGGCAAATAGATTATTGAAGGATGTTAGTGTGAGGCCGATGTCGTGTAGGTACCGGTATTTACCGAATTTTTAAAATTATTACGCTTTATTTTCCATTATGGATTTGAGGTTGTTGGAGCGACTCGAGGCTAAATAATAACAACCACACGGGTCGATGTTCAAGGTTGAACAGTACTTGCTGAGGTCGGTCAGTGGGTGGGTGACCATCCATTACATACCGAGTTCCTTTCGTGCCTCGGAAAGCACGTTAAACCGTTGGTTCCGGCTTTCATCTGTAGATCTTTGACGCTCAAAGCTCGAAAGTCTGTCAACCAGTCTTACCAAGGATTATAGCGCTATCCAGTTACAGATAAATAAATAAAAATCATAGTTAAATATTGCAGTTATTCATAGTTACACCTATGAAACTGGTTCTATGACTACCTGTTTTTACTACCGACAAAAAACGAATTCACTATTTTAGAGCAAAGCTAGGCGTGTAAATATCATACATGACATGTGTTGTCAATCCAGCCTAATTAAAAAAATACTAGTGGTAATTAAAATATGTTATAACAGGTCGGTTTGTCGATTATTAATATGATGATTATTAATTTCCTGCTGTTTATCCATGATAAATACAAATAGTATAAAATAAAGTCGACTTTCCGCGTTGTATTTCTAATTTGCTCAAAGGACTCATGGTCATCAGGAAGGTTCATCCGTTACGTACCGAGACTCCTCTAAGCCTCGGGAAGTATGCAGGGCTCCCGGTTGTCATTCGTAGATCTGGATAGTCAGAAGCCCGATAGTCTGAAAACCGGTGTTACCATGGAGCATGTAATATCTATGGTTCCTGCCGGTAGTTTGTGCAGGTCAGATAGGCAGTCACTTCATGTGGAATACAACTGTTCAGCTGCATCCAGTTAGACTGGAAGCCGACCCCAACTCAGTTAATAACGGTTGGCACAAATTTTTTATAAACATTTCAGGCACAAAAGAACTGATATAATAAGTGCCTCTTTTACTTAAACACACGTATATGATATTAATCTCACCGCCTCACATAAACAAACTATCTTGTATTCTCATATTTTATCATCAAGAATCTAGACTATCTTTTATTTAACGAGGGCCTCACAAACTCATAATATTGTCAATATAACGACTAGTATTAAACCCGTATTACGACCACAGAGTATTTATAAGACGGTATTTCAGCTCAGAGATAGGCAGTAGAACAATGCAGGGGTGTGCACAGAGGGTGGTCATACCTTATACCTATACCTAATAGAATAAAGAGGAAAGATACGTATTTTTGTATGTAACGAATAAACTTAAAAACTACTTGACCGATTTGAGAAATTCTTTCAGCAATGGATAGCTACATTATCAGCGAGTAACATAAGCTATACTTTATCTCCGTACTCCCACGGGAAAGGGAACTACGCGGGTGGAACCGCGTGACGTCCGCTAGTCGTTTTCTGTACGTATTTGTCCATTAATTGAACGCCTGACAGTGAGGGGAGGTAAACTGGAATGTTTTTGTATTGGTTGGTCTCTTAAGTCAATGCCAGCTTTGCTATTCAATGTTCACTGGGCCTAGTCTCGCGGGAGACACCCCGGGCGTCGGGGGCCACCACGTGGCCCCCGGCCACCGTAGGTGCGGGCCTGTGGACGGTGGGCTATGGGCTAGCTCGCCGTCCGTCCGTCTCATGACGACAGGCCGTGTCGACGGCGCGTCCGTGTTCCACGCGCGCCTCAAAGAGAGTCAGCAATAGGAAGGGGTCCGCAAGGACCGATGCCTGCCGGGGTTGCGGGACTGTTCGAAAGAGATACCGTGACCCCGGAACACAAAGGGCGATGAAGGAACATGGATGGGTTTTAGTCAGTAAAAGTCTGACACTCCCTCCTGCTCCGCCCAGAGGAGAAGTCATTTGATGATTTCCCATCCGAAAAAAAAGAAAGAAAAAAGGGGGCCTAGTCTGCTATTACAATAGTGTCACAATGATCTATCATTGATTTCATAATTGTTGATTTTGACAAGTTTGGTAATCTACTATGTAGTGGCGTCATTATGACTTTCCAATGATCAACCACTGACACTCCATTGAAAGAAATAGCATAGAATGGTAATCTCGTACACAATGACAAATGAATAACTGACTTACGTGGTAATCTGCAAAAGTTTTGACAGTTCCAGCCGAAATTTGCTCAATTAGCACCATTTTGTGTTGCAATAAATATATGCCTCTTTATTAAAGATAATTTAAAACACAAATGAAAATAAATCAAAACACCGGCCGCTAGAAATAAAAACAGATAAAACGTCAGTAAGCAGTAATGTCACATTTGACTTTGACAGCTAAACAGATAAAATATTATTGAATTGTATAGTTTCACATTAATCCACGTTACACATACCGTAATGTTATTTGCTATTTACGAACTTCTTACTACTTCAGATTGTATAGAACACTAATAAATAATATATATATATAAATGAAATCTGGCATGATTAGATGTTCAAATTTAATTCTAGTTTTTCGAAAATCATTTCCATTAATAGGTTTTATAATAATGGCAATACAACAATGTCATTGTAACACAATTCTATTACGAGACCATTGACCGACCAATGATCGACCATTATGAAGTTAGCAGATTACGAACTTTTAACAAAATGACAATGGCATCGTTCAACAATTATGAAATCAATGATAGATCATTGTGACACTATTGTTATAGCAGACTAGGCCCCCAGCTTTGTGCCTGACTAAAATTCAATGAATTTAGATCGAGTCGCCTGAATATCGGATTGCAGTTCTGTGTCTAGGATGGCAAATATGGTAATGCTTCTGCGATGTTTCGGGTATTGAAGAATGTTTGAAGCTGTCGAGACACAATCAGATGCGGCGATAACTTGCTTGTCAACCAATATATACCAAACTTGCAGTTTAATACATCGTACCGAATAAGGTAGAACTGATTGTAGATAATAGAAACACAATCCTATAATATTGTGCTGTTATAGTATTGTGCTTATAATATCTACAATCAGTGAACATTCCCACTGCTGGGACACACGCTTCCTCTATACAAGTGAGATTGAGTCACAGGATTCGATTTTTTTTATAACTATGTTTTCCTTCACCGTTTTGAGATCGGTGATGTTTTTTTTTTTACCTTATCTAACCCACCTGCTTGGGTTTGAACCCACGCCCTTACAACAACCGTTACCACTGAGCCACCTGTTCTCATGCATTATTGCTGATGTTGAATCAAAATTGCCTACATACCGTGATACTTATTGTAAGTATTCTAACCGTTTTGTTTTTGTTTCAGGTATGAAGTGAAAATGTTCTCAATAACCAACACGCAAATAGGTATGTGCTTCCTTGACCTCCTTGAGTTCACGCATGTAAACATCGAATATAACAACGTAAGAAATAACTACGATACCTACCTTTATCAAGCATTTAGTTAGACTGAAACATTCATACCTACTCTGTGACACCACCGTTTTCCCTTTCACGGGGAATAGACAAACTGAAAGCAGAGCGTGGTGTGCTTTCGTTAACATTGAGAGGAGTGAATGACTCCGTAGTTGCAGTTTTAAAACTAATATAATCCGATTTAGAAATAACTGGAGTAAAATAAAATAGTAGGTAAAGTTGAAAACAAACGTGTATTTTTGCACTTAACTTTTTTTTTAATTTACATTGCACTGATGTCCAAAATAAAATTTAAAACCTAACAAAAAGTAGACAGCTACAATAAAACTTGATTTCTTGTTTTAGTTTTAATCTACACACATCAAAAGTATCTAGGGATCAACATATATTTTTGCAATAACTTTTCTCCTGATTGATATTAATTAAAATTTTCTTTAAGGATTCATCAAATAAAGTGTTTTCGTTTGTCACAGTAACGATAAACCAAGTCACCTTTGCATTAATAAAGAAATTTGCCATTTTCCTAATAAAGGGATTTTTGACATTTGAACCACTAACATTAAAGTTCGAAAAAAAGACTGAAATAACAGTTTTCTTTAAAATTTTATTGGGTAACTTAAACAATTAATAATCCGTGTTTCTACCGCGAACACTAACAACACAAGAACATCGGTTTGGCATACTCAAAATGAGTTCATCCAAATCACGCTGTGGAATGGCCGCCCATGTTCGTTGCAACAACAAAAAAAGGTCTTCTTGCGACTGGATACCCTCCATATTCGGCAGAGCTCTTCTCTGTAGCATATCCCATGCATGCTCAATCGGGTTCAAGTCTGGCGACTGAGCAGGCCAGGGCAGGACATTGATGTTAGCTGCGGCGAGAGTCTGTCTTACAACTCTTGCGGTGTGCGGTCGTGCATTATCATGCATTAACTGAAATAAGGGACCGATTTGCACTTGTAGAGGAACGATGACGTCTGATACAATCGTCTCAGCATAAATTTGAGCGTTGAGGTTGCCTCTGATCCAAATCAACTCAGTTCTTCCGCCGATCCAAATACCCGCCCATACCATGATGGTTCCACCACTATAAGGATGGACTTCCTGGCAGGATTTTAATCGCTGTTGGCGTCCAGGGGTTCTCCAGTGTCGTATACGTCTTGTATCCGGTCTCATACCAAAACGAGACTCATCAGAAAAGCACACGAAACGCCATTGTTCTTCTGCCCAATTTCTGTGTTCAAGAGCCCATTGATATCGAATCCTACGATTGTGCATTGCTATAGGTGGTACTCGGTGGTCTTCGGGAATGAAGGTTCACTTCATGCAAGCGGTTTCTGACTGTTTGGTCGCTAATTAAGTTCCCTGAAGAGTGATGAAGCCTCACGGCTAACATCATGGCGGTTATTGTTGGAGCTCTTCGAGTTAAGATTTGAATGTAGCGGTCTTGTCTCCGTGTGGTGCAGCGATACCGTCCTCCATGGCGCTCAGCCACGGTACCAGTGCTTCGGTAACGTGTCCAAAGTCGACTGATAACACTCTGACTTGTATTCAGAGCTAAAGCTACAGTACATTGCCGGGAACCAGCTTCTATCATTCCCACGGCTCTGAGCATTTCTTCCCTGCTTAAATGACGTCGCCGCTCCATAATAACGTTGGTTTTAATCAGTAGTAGGGAAACAGTAGCACTAATAATGTCTTCAATGCGTTGTATGTTTTTATAGGGAAAATATTGACAGCTTATTTTCATCTTTTACTCGAATTTGATTGAGAGTTCCTGATTCAAATTATGAAATGCACCAAAAAGGATCCATATAAATTTATAAAATCATAAATTTATTACAAAGCCACATCTCAATCTCAAGAAATCCGCATAAAAATGCTTGATCCCTAGACATTTTTGATGTGTGTAGTTTTTAGGCGTTAATACATTCTAGGCATCTCATAATCAAGGCCAGCTAGTTTTGTATAACACACAAGATAAAGGTCAGATCTATTTTTGGTTCAAGTATTTATTTTATGATGATGATGATTTATTTTTAATTATTATTTTAAAAGTCTGTTTACTTAAAAGTTTGAAAATTATGTATCTTTAGGCGGCTACTTGCGCCGTTCTTTCTTCCAATGAAACTCGGGTGCAGTTGTATCATCACTATATTTCTTCAATCATATAAATATGCGTCTAGATATCGAATACAAACAATGGTTTATGTAGCTAGTAAGTGATAACTCTATTAATTGCTGGAAGTCCAGAAAATCTTCGTGTTTCGTTATATCTGACCATAGAGTCTAGACCTCTCGTGTCAATTACTACCCTACTACTACTAACCATAGATAATAAATACAGATAACTATGATTAGCCACATATCTCATTAATAAACTCAAATTTAAATAAATAGGGTATTTAGACAAAGGTTAAACTAAAAAGGATCTTCTTTCTCTTTAATATAATTGTGGCACTAAGCCACAATTATTATTATATTAATTAGCTGATATCAGACGCTCCGCAAGAGTGAATGTTACGTACGAAGACGACAATATAATGTAGAAATTATAACGTTAATCCATTTATTTCCTTTCGTTTTTAGAACATTCATAACTCTACGAAAAATTCGGAATGCCTAAACTACGTTAGATTAGTTTCCTTTGTATTTTATTTATTTCATTTTGTATTCTAACCTTTCTGACATTAAATTCATTTTGTGTTTAGTCAGTGCTAGTTTTGTTGCCTGTTATGTCCCGAATATCGGCCAAAGGCCTCTTCTCATGCCTGACGCTGGCCCAATGCGGTTTGGCGATTTCAGACTGAAAGTCCAGGGTTTCCTCACGATGTTTCCCTTCACCGATAGTCAGTGGTGTACAAGTGTAGAAAGTACGTATGGCATTGAAAAAATCATATTGGTACTTGCAGGGTTTGAACTCACAACTTGGGGCATAAGGAGCGGATCAGATAAAAAACGAGCCACCACGGCATGCGAGTCAGTCACAGCGAGTGAAAGACACAAATGAACTAAAAGTGAAACATCTAAGCTGATATTAGGTTCACAATCTCGCTACATCCCCGTTACACAAGACTGCGACAAATATCCCCCACAAATGCAGGTGTGCGGGGTTTAATATCACAAACAACAGACGCTCGCGCCAGTCGGGTCTCAATATAAACACCTGGCCAGGGGTGGCAAGCATCAGCAACTATGTTGTTGTCCCGGGATTTATCGGGATTACCGGGAGGGTTCTGAAGGGTTGATCAATTTAATTTATGTCGCTGTCAAGTGATTTGGTTGTAGTTATTTTGGTTAGAGGATGCTTAGTATTTTAGGCTCGAGTCACTATGAGGTTATTGCGGTTGATATGAGGTTGAGCAGTAGTTTTTGCTTATGATTTGCAGAAACTTGAAACCGTGGGAAAGACGTATAATCATTTTAATTTGGACTCTTAAAAAGTTATTGTAGTTATGGAATTGTGATTACGGCATAGCAAAAACCGAAAGATCTTAATACTTTGTTAAAAAAAAATATAATATAATAGCTGAGACTGATATAACTTTACAAATAAATTGTTTCGCAAATGTCTCCTCCCACTCTGGGCGGAGCAGGAGGGAGTGTCAGACTTTTACTGACTAAAACCCATCCATGTTCCTCCATCGCCCTTTGTGTTCCGGGGCCACGGTATCTTTTTCGAATAGTCCCGCAGCCTCGGAAGTTTGACACCCCTGCACCAGACAAAAGACATGTCACTATGCGGGAAAGGGACGGAGCTATACATTTCTAGAAATAGTATGGAGGGATATAATGGAATATTTGTCCAAGCGGATTAAATAGTCGGAGTTATTTTTTTATTGATTTCTTTGTTCTGCATGCAGTGTGATATTCTGAGTAAAGTGAAGTGTTATTTGAACTACTTTTAGTGTGTACAACACGTGTGATGAAAATGATCGGTTGGGACAAAGCACTGCAGGATTTCGTTTATTAAAACTTAAACACGTTTATCCCCAGGCTAAGAGAGACATATATATCTTTTTCACTTCTCATGCTCTAAAAGTTCGTCTTTATGTCGACATAAAGTCGCTTTTAATGCTCTAGAGCCTTAAGTAAAATCTTCGTCGAAGACCAAGGCAATCGGTCCAACAGCCACACGAACAACTTAAACTTCATAGAATAACCTCTTTATTTTAATTCGTTTCGTTAGTATTCTAAGAAAAAGGTAAGGATACCAACAACCAAAGTACGCAATAAAACTTCATGAAATAAACTTATATTTTTTGTTTTATCCATATAATATTTTTTAAATTACTTTTTTATATTAGTTAATCAATATATTTAAATTATAACTAAGTTATCATAGTTATAAAAACAAAATGTTTTTATAACTAAGCAGTAACGACTTAGGTCAGGTATTATGTCACGTTCCTACTGAAAAAAAAAGAAGTAAATTGGCGGGAACCATAATTATTTTTCTCATGGCCCTAATGTAGCTTTGAATTTTAATTAAATTTACAATATTTACATGTTGCTATTTCATTTCCTCGCAATCGAGCTGAAAAGTAGAGTGTAACTCGTCCATGAAACCCATTTTACACTCTACTTTATGTATTTAAACGTCTCGCGTTGATTTACAATCTACTACAACAACACTCTTAGAAGATAAATAACGTATTATAAATGTTGACGTTGCTAGAATTCTAGACTTATAATTATTTTGCCTCGAGCCCCGTAGCTGGGTTGTCTATTGTTTGCCCGAAGATTATATGCCATAATCATCATTTTCCCGAATTTCATTTACCCGAATTTCATTTGCCCGAATCAAACTCAAACTCAAACTCAAACTCAAAGCATTTATTTCAATTAGACCATTACGGCACTTTTGAATGTCAAAAATACAAAAAAGAAAATCAAAGCTACAGTCCCAGTCACAAGGCATAATAACTTGAGAAAGTACTGTAGTTGCCCATTCCCTAGCGTAGATCTCTATGGAGAAGAACGGGCAAGAAACTCCATGGACACTCTTTTAAAATCAAAATATTGTTACAAAATCTTGGTTACATCTTTAATTTTGAGATTATACATATATGTGAGAACGATGTAGAAAGACGTGCACACTAAGAGCGTCCAGAGTAAAAGATTAGATCAACAGTTTACGAATAAAGTAATTAAAATGAACCTTGGCAGCTAAGAGATGACCAGTCCCAACTGACAGCGCCCGTTCACAAACATGACGCATGTACCGGCGCCATTCAACTCAACCATATTGAAGGGAACTAAATGACCCGACACACCCGCTACCATCAGCGAGACATTTAAGTGAGCATGACATTCTCTCAGCCACCAAGGCATATTCAAGTCAATGAAATATAAATAAATGTAAATGGTGGCTGAACAGTACAAAGTACTCACACATGTGCTATGCAATTATATAATACTAAGAACTGGAATCTATATAATGCAAGTATATTTTTACAATCTTCTGCAGCTTCCACAAAACATTAACATGGGAATCAATTCTTCATCTTCTTCTTTACGTGTCGATGGACTCAAATAATGCCCGACCCAAACAATCAATTAATTTAATTTGAATGTTTCATTTGCCCTAAAAGACATATGACATACTTTTAATTGCCCGAATTTTAGATACCATAAGATACGAATGCCATAAGTATTGTTTGCCTTATTTTTATGTGTCATAATAATTATTAGACATAATATTTAAATGGCATAATATTTAAATGGCATGCATTTAAATGACGCAATGTTTGGTATAATAAGAATAAACTTATTTATTCTGTGCATGGTTTTTTTTTCTGTGCATGGTTGATGGTGGGTTAGGTCGACGGAGCCCCGCTTCGCGGGGCTCCTACTTCTGTGTGGTTTATAAAAAAATAACCACGAAGAGCCTTCCTTCTAACCTAACCTGTCCGAGTCGGGGTGCCCTAAAGTCCCAATTGCATCCAATTTCTCTTGATATAAACAACCGTTACACACCCGATGTCGATGGCAAATTATGTTATGGCATTTCATAATTATGGCATGTGATAATTAGGGCATGAGATAATTAGGGCTTACAATGATTATGACAAATGATGTTATGGTAAGTGACTTTATGGGAAACAATGATTCTGGCACGTGACTAATATGGCAAATGAGAGTAGGGCAAATGAGTATTATATCGTATGATATTATGGCTGTTGACTATTATGGCAAATGATATTAGGGCAAATAAAATTCGGGTAAACGGCGGTATACCCCGTAGCTGTAATGAATAAGAGCCGTTCGGGTCAGTTTTCCAGGTTGAGCTTGCCGAGGTCGGTCCGTGGCTGGGTGACCATCTACTACTTATCGACCACTACCTCTCCTTGTGTCGACGCGTTAAGCCGTTGGTCCTGGCTGTCACTTGTAGATTTGATGACACTACACACTTAATGAGTTCGTGTACCTATAATCAGAAGCCTGAAATATTGACAACCAGTCTTGGTGTAAAGCCATTTGTCAGAAAAAAATACTATATTATTACCTGTTGATCGCTAACTGAACTCTCTCTCAACACATTAACAAACTTACTCTTTACTATGTAGTGGCTAGCTCAACTCGCTTTTCGGAAATTTTTGGAAGTGAGACAGGCGCCTTACCAAGTGGTAAGTACAGTATCTGAGTTGTGGAGGTCAGACGGACGGATAGACTATGGTGGCTAATTAATAACAGCCGCTCGGGTCGATCGTCAGGTTACGCCGCGCTTACCTAGGTTGGTCCGTAGATGGGCGCCCATCCATTAGAAACCGAGTTTCCTCCGTGCCTTGGAAAGCACGTAAAGCCGTTGGTCCCGGCTGTCAATTGTAGATCAATGAGTCGTTACAGGTAGTCAGTGACCCGAATGTCTGACAACTAGTCTTGTGGGTATCCTCCTCAGTACTAACTGGGTTGTGGAGGTTAGATAGGCAGTCGCTCCATGTAAAATACTGGTATTCAGCTGCATCCGGTTAGATTGAAAGCCAACCCCAACTTAGTTTTGGAAAAGTGATGATGTTTTCTAGATTCATTAGTTAGCATTTCAAATTGCCTTGCTACCTGTTTACCCAAACATTATCCAAATGAAATGGCTGAAAAACATGGTTCATTTAGAGTCAAACGATACTTTTCCGAGGCTCGCCTGTGATATCCTAATAACTAGTCATCGCGGGTGAAAACTAGGGCTTATCGATGACCTAGTTGTTTAACTTTAGCTACCATACCTACGGGTCGCTAATTATTGCGTATGATTGGTTGAACGGGGGATCTCAAGGACATGACCACTCACGCTAGCATGTCGTAGCGAATGAAAGAATACATATTATGTATCAATCGCAAACGAAACTATTATAAAATGACCGACTTTCGACTGTAGGTCGGAAATTATTCAAAGTCCTATGCCCTACTCAGGTTTTGATTTACCTGTGTGCCAAATTCGTCCAGCCGTAAAGTCGTGATAGACAAACAGAGTTACTTTCTCGTTCGTATTGTTAGTTTGTAATACACACTTACATAAATAAGCAGTACCTATGTACTCATATTTTTATAATGTATTTTCCTGTGTTGTATACTGTGTGTACATAAATAGTAAAATAAATAAATAAACTCTCTCCTTTTTCCCAATGGGGTAGGCAGAAACCCCACAACGCGAACTGCTACGATTCTTACATAAACCGTGTACGAGTACTACGCACCAGACCATCCTGAAGAATCATAATATGTAATAAGACTTGCAATTGGTCTAGTGACAGACAAAAATGAGAGTGTCAACAATTTATGTTTTTTTTTAATAAGGCTTTGGTCATCAGTCCATAACACAAGCACGGGCTGGTTCGAATCCCAAAACCACAACCTGTAGCGCCACCCATAATCACAACCAACCTTGACCCCCAAATAATACACGAACACTCACTTTACGACCCCCTAACAAAACAATCAACCCTTGTAACGAAACCTTATCTTGTGCCATCAAATCAACGGACCAATCATCTTGAAGACGAGCGCAGTAAGTACTGCTGGTGACGTCACGCGGGGATGTTGACCCACCAATCAGCGTTATTGTTCTGAGGACAAACAGACACACGTCATCGAGTGCGCCGGGTGCGAGGGAGGAGAGGAAGCGACTGTTTGAAAATATGTACAAGAAAAATTTAATGAGAGAAAGAGTAAGGTTGCACTACTCAATATATTTTCCATACAAATTTAGGGGGGCTATTACTCCACTGTTTGAGATGGTACATCTAAAGTTAAACATGACATCGTTTTGTCTCATTATTAATTGTGTCTGTGCGGAAACAGAATATTAAAATAAAAAGTCTTTCATAAGTTACGAGCAACCAAAGATTCGATTTTATTGCCAATTTTAACGAAACTTTAGGCGTAAATTAGTAATAAAAGAAGTGTCAAATTTCCAAAAAAAACCGACACAGCACAATTATTGAAGAATTCAATAAATTTTATTTGTAAATGATTTATGCAGTGGTTTTTTCATAAAATTCGGTTTCCCAAAGGCCTTTTCGTATTTTTACGCGCGCCTTTTACTATGAATTTTCGTGCATCTCACTGAATAATGTTTCACCCCCGGTGCGGACGACGCTCACGCACACATATGAACAATAGATCACACGCGATATTGACATGTCCTTATTTGATAGAAGAACAAGAACTATATTTCTGTCCTTTTCATTTCATCCATGACGTCAGTGACGTGCCATTTGCTGAAGTTGACGGGCCTGTGCATTTTTATTGCACTCCTATAATGTGTGCGTTTCGATGGCGGTATGGAAAGATTTTGTAAAAATTTGAATTTAAAATTAAATTAATTAATTTCAATTTTAAATTTCACATTCAGAACGTTTTGAAGGTTATAAGAGATACCGTACTACAGCTCCTGAAATATAAACCTAGGATTTTTTGTGTATTTTGACAAATTCAAATCTAGGTTTTACAAAACCTTCAGACCCTCTGCGATGCTTTTTCAGCGAGATATCGGCGATAACGTGTTTTTCACCGTTTCAAAGGCGCGGCCATGGGGTTTTAGTCTTAGAGCTCCTAAAATTATAAACCTAAGATTTTTCAATTTTTTTACAAATTCAATCTGTTATTTACCTAAATTTCAGGTCTCTGGAACGCTTAGTTTTTAAGATTTCCGTAGCCGCGTGGTTCTCCGCGTTTCGATGACGTGGCCACGTTCAAACCCTGATAACTTTTTAACCATAACTTTGACAAATTTAAGGTTTTGGGAAATTTGAACCAAATTTTACATATTTTTACAAAATCATGGCATAGTTATTTTAAAAAAAACGCCGTGGTTGCGCCATTGAAACGCACACCCTATAATATGGTGTAGTGACCTACTTATTTAGAAATTATATTTACATAAAACCTTCACGATATGATTTTTACTTTTCTTCTGATCTGTCACTTCTCTGTCTTGTGTTGACTAAATTTATATTGAATGATGAACAATTTTAATTTAATTTAATTAGTGTACAACAACCACTAAATTGGTGACCCCGACGTGATACGCCCTGAAAAGGAAATCCAAAATTTTATTAGGCCAAGAAAAGGAAGGACACTTAAATCGGTACTTTTATGTAGGAGATTGGGGGTTGGGGGGAGGGAGGGGCTGAGTCATAGGAACCCCTCAAGAGTGGAGAAAATCGTCGGAGATGGACAGTTATTTTTTTATTAATTTTTTAAACATGCAATTTTTATTGAAAATTTCGGTCAGTGAATACGAAATGGGGCACCAATTTTTTACTGAGACCAATTTCGAGGTAGTTGGTCACAGTTCTAACCTAACCTAATCTATATGGTCGGAGTAAACGGAATCCCATCGACATCGTTTTTACGACAAACGGTTAGTCGGAGACAAAAAACGCCAACACGTAGGTACGTTATACTCTACGCCAAAATAGTTTGTGGTGTGGACCAAAGTAATATATGGTGTGAAATGTCATCTTTTACAATACAATACTATCAATAATCCTGCAATTAATATTCCCGAAACTATTCGTTTCCGACGGTTGAAATTTCACAAATCGTTTTCATAATTAGTAGGAACCTACAATAAAAATTACAACATCCTAGGTTATACAATATTATTGTTGCCACTAATCTCGCGAATTGTGTAATGACGTTATAAGTTGATAGTAAAAGTTTTAAAGGAAAAGTTTTATTTTATTATTTTAAGCGCATTTAAATAAAAGGTCAGACGAAAGTATTATAAGAAAAAGTTTTTTGTAAAGATATATATTGTTGGCGAGTGTTGAGCGGCGTCGAATAGCATTATGTGTGCATGGTGTGTACGAACTAGACGTGCGTGAAGACTAGCGTCTAACTGCTCATCACTGATACTATCTCTGTCGGGCACGATGCCAGGTGAGACAGCGTGCTTTTTGGCCACGCCCACCAATGAGTTCGAGCCCGTGAGTTGTGTCACCTGTGATGGAAAGACACAGTTATGTTTTCAAGTATGGTCTTTCGTAAATAACATACTGATCAAAGTGCAGCTCACTTTTACATACCCTCTTAATTTAGTTAGACACGTAGAGTTAGGTAAACCAAAAACCGAGGAGTCATTTAAATACTCAAGTGAGGTATTCGTAATTTTCTGTTGTCCATAGTTCAGACACTTTTTCATGCTTTACTTTGCCTGTCGAACACCTGCCAAACTACCTATCAAACGCTCATGATTCGAGCTTTTTATCGCACAGGAACCTGTTTCTCAAAACTAAAAACATTTCTTTAAAATACCTAGGTCAATGTATTATTTATTAATCAGACTTTTGAAAAAGTTAAAAATACTTACAAAATGTACCTAATGAATAATATCAGTAACATTGTGTTATGTGCACCATACAACGCACATAATAAAGAGAATCCTATCTGTCTAACACTCGCTACCGCTCATGGTCCACACCATTCGCGGCGCCCCAAAACGCAAGGGTGAAAAGTGGCCACCGGTCAGCCATTCGGAGCGACCGCCGCGGTCCGGCCGCACCTCCCTTCTGAACTATTGTCACTACACAAGTACACACGACTTCACGAGCCTTCCAAACGAGTTTCCAGAACGATTTTGAATTTCACTTTTTTTTTGTGACGTACAAAATGTTTTCGGCTTTCTTCTTTTTTAACGGTTTCAATTTGGATTTGAAAAAGAGGTTTTGTGTTCTGTGAGTGTCCATAAAAAAGTTTGACAAAGTGAGTTTACTGACATTTCTGAATGACATTTATTGATTGTGACTGTTTTCAATAAAAGTTTGTTTCAACAATTTTATTGTATCGTTAAAACTTTCAAATGAAAAGTTTACAAAGAGACTTAACAACTAATAAGTTTTTTATTTAGTTCGTATTTTATTAATAACGAACACAATCCAATCAGTGTGTTTCGAATTTTGAACAGTCGGACCTGACTGACCAATTAGCGAGCCCAATTTGAAAACAGAACTTCATCTTCGGCAAAGTTCGGCAGTCTTCGCGAGATGATTTAGATTAATATTATAATAATAATAATGAAATAATAAATAAGAATAAAAGTTTGTTTAAATCCAAGTTTTAATGAATTTGAAGTGGTTTTGTGATCAGTGGGTGAAACAATCTATGTGATGAGTGTGTTGTGAAGTTGTCAATAATGATGGATGCAACATGGAGAATCAAGTGGTGAGTTACTAAGGTTCGATAAACGATTGAGAATTAAAGCATTGTGCCAACTTGTATCTACTTGGTGTCATTGAATTCGATATTATTGAGATGGGATTATATGCAAATGCAATGCAGTAATAACTACATAATTATTCATTGTATAACAAGGGAAATTAAATGGCTTTCCAAATGTATGCGGACATATTGAACAAATGAAAAGTGAGTAACTGGTAATAATTTCAGTAACACGTAAAAACCCCCGCGGGGAACATACAAATTACTAATTAAACCGTGTTACGACTGCGGGAAATAGGACACCCTTGAACATTAAGTAGGTGATTAGGTATTCGTTTTACTCATACATACAAAAAAAACTCTCGACTTTTTCCACTGGGGTAGGCAGAAACCACAGAGCGCCACCTGCTACGATCCTGCAGTATACTCGTTTTGCTACGTGCACGTTCATACACTCACGCCGGTTGTGGATAGGTACTAGGTAGGTACTACGCACCTGTCGTCTTTCATTCATCCTCGCAATTTTAGTTTTTATTAACAAAACAGTTTGCTTTTGTTAAGTACTACTCTGTCAAGAAAGTACCGGGAAAAGATCAATAATACACAAAATGTCTGTTATTCATCCAAATTTATTTTATCATCTTCAAAGTATGCTCCTTTAGAAACGATACACTTGCGCCAACGAATAATCCATTCATCAAAACATTTTTTAAACGCTGCTTCCGGAATTGAGTTCAGTTCTCGCCGCGAATTCTCCTTTATGTCTTCTATCGATTGAAAACGGGTGCCACGAAGTGGTAATTTGAGTTTAGGAAAAAGAAAAAAGTCAGCAGGAGCCATATCTGGTGAATATGGTGGTTGCTGGATGGTATTTGTTGAGTGTTTGGTCAAAAATTCGTTCACAATGATAGCCTTGTGCGAAGGCGCATTGTCGTGGTGCAAAATCCAAGAATTTTCTTTCCACAAATCTGGCCTTTTTCGTCGAATTTGCTCTCTTAAACGCCGCATAACGCTCAAATAATATTTTTTATTTACCGTTAGACCTTCCGGTAAGAATTCAGACTTTGGCGTGGTTTTTTCGGTTTCGGTTCAGTTGAAAGGCGCCACTCCGAAGCTTGTTGACTAGTTTGCATGTCAAACTCGTAAACCCACGTCTCGTCACCAGTAACAATGCGTTTCACGAATATTGGGTCCGAACTGACTCGTTCTAGCATGTCCTCAGCGACTTTCATGCGATTGAGTTTTTGGAGAAAATTCAGATCTTTTGGGACTAGCCGAGCAGCAACATGTTTCATACCCAAATGATTAGTTAAAATGGTACGGATCGACTCGTGAGATACAGAAAGTTCGGCGGCTATCTCTCTCAGAGTTGAATGGGGATTTTCAGTCACTATTTTCTTCACTTTTGCGATGTTAACTTCAGTTGCAGACGTTGACGGCCTACCAGAGCGAGGCAAATCTTCCATCACATCTCGACCGCTTTTGAACGCTTTGAACCACCCATAAGCACGAGTTTTTGATAAAGGCGATTCACCGTAAGCCTTCTGTAACATTTTCAGTGACTCCGAACACGAAATTCCATTGGCGATGCAAAATTTAAGACAAACTCTTTGTTCGATATTTTTGTCCATTATGAAATTCGCAATACACACTATATATGATATTACTAAAACCAGCACTGTATTTAATATAAATAACAGATGCAACTCAAACTCCGCGCCAAAATGGAAAACAGTTGTGCCAATCTAACAACTACAAAAAAACAAAAATTTGAATTTGGAACCATAAACAAATCATCCATTCCCGATACTTTTTTGACTGAATGTATGTTGAAAAGTTCCTACCTGTTGGCAAAGTACTTATAAATAAAACTCAGCTTGGAGAACAATGTTAATTTCAGAGTGATACGATACCAAAAAGTAATGAAAAATTTTTATACAGCTTTTTTTTTGTTGCCTTTACCTTTACCTTTGACCAGCAGTGGGACATTCAAACAGACTACTGTTTGAATGTCCCATTGCTGGTCAAAGGTCACCCCTTTCTACTTCCAAACCTCTCTGTCCTGTGCAATATTTGGCCATGTTCGCCCCGCAAACGAGATCAAGGGGCCTAGTCTGCTATTACAATTGTGTCACAAAGATCTATCATTAATTTCATAATTGTTGATTTTAACAAGTTTGGTAATCTACTATGTAGTGGCGTCATTATGGCTTTCCAATGATCAACCACTGACACTCCATTGAAAGAAATAGCATAGAATGGTAATCTCGTACACACTGACAAATGCATGCAGTCATGCATTTTGGCTGGAACGGTCAACATTTTTGCAGATTACCGCGTAAGTCAGTACTTACGCGGTAATCTGCAAAAATGTTGACATTTCCAGCCGAAATTTGCTCAATTAGCACCATTTTGTATTGCAATAAATATAAGCTTCTATATTAAAGATAATTTAAAACACTTATATGAAAATAAATCAAAACACCGGCCGCTAGAAATAAAAACAGATAAAACGTCAGTAAGCAGTAATGTAACATTTGACTTAGACAGCTAAACAGATAAAATATTATTGAATTGTATAGTTTCACATTAATCCGCGTTACACATAACTTAATGTTTTTTGCTATTTACGAACTTACTACTTCAGATTGCATAGAACACTAACAAATAATATGTAAAAATATATATCAATGAAATCTGGCATGATTAGATGTTCAAATTTAATTCTAGTTTTTCGAAAATCATTTCCATAAACAGGTTTTATAATAATGGCAATACAACAATGTCATTACAACACAATTCTACTAAGAGACCATTGAGCGACCAGTGATCGACCATTATGAAGTTAGCAGTTTACGAACTTTTAACAAAATGACAATGGCATCGTTCAACAATTATGAAATCAATGATAGATCATTGTGACACTATTGTAATAGCAGACTAGGCCCCCAGTTCGACACACCACCTTCGTCGCGGTCTGCCGCGACGGCGATTTCCTCCGACAGGCGTCCAGTGAGTGACGATCGTTGATCTCTCTGGGCACATTCGTGCTACGTGGCCAGCCCACTTCCACTTTAGCTTGGCTGTTTTTACTCCAACATCTGCAACTTGAGTAATGGAGCGCAGGGTAGTGTTTCTTACGCGATCTGTCCACTTAACGCCTATTATGCTGAAAACTAAACTGAGCTTTACAAAATAAAATTAGAATTCAAAATACCATAACCAGAAGCAGTATTTATCAATCATATCACATAGAGCTAGGTAAAAAAGAAAGCTTTCTTTTCACAACCAAGCTTATAACTTAACTACGCAGCACACGACTCGATCGATGTTGGCAGCTGTTCAATCACACCATCGCAACAATTGCAATACTTAAAGGACCGGATAAGTGCAAGTCGACGCGTAGTATTAAAAATACAATATCATATGAGCGTTTTTTGTGTCGTTGGGACAGTGCAGTCGCTTTTGTCGCACTCATTATGTTATGCGTTTAATATAAACTAGCAGTTTGTCAGCAACTTCTCTGACCCTATATTTCCCATCCTGTAGAATTGTCGAATACATTTAGATTTCTGGGTGTGAGCTGCGCGTTGATGAGTAAGTCAGTCAGTACAACCCGGTTACATTATCTCTGGACCTGGCGTGGACGACTTTTATAACAATAAAAGTCCAAACATAACAATGAAATGTTAAAAAACAAGCACTTCCGATGCCGATACATGTCGTGATATTTTCGTGCTATCACTGCTTAATTTTTAAACATTTTTTGTAACTTTTATTGTTACAGAAGTATTGACGCCAGGTCCAGATATAATGTAACCGGGTTATAAGTCAGGAATTTTCGTTTTATACGTTTAAAATATATACCTAGATTGTGCCACGGCCCGCGTGAAGTGTCAAAAATTATCTTTTGATAATTAATTACCTCGATCAAAGTATCGTTGTCCTAAGTCAGGTCATGACCTATCTGTGTACCAAATATCTGTGTAGCCATTAAGACATTAAAATGTGGCAGACAGAGTTATTTACGCATTTTTTATTATGGCTACTTATGGATGAATAATGAATTAAGAGTTTGGCACTCTTTACGGTTACGGGACAACCCATGTGGGAAACAACCAGCGATCATGCGGGATTGAGCAATAACAAAAGTCTTGAAAAGACCACAAAGATATGACTAAACTATAAATCTTTCCAATATTAGTAAAGATCACTAACTGAATAACTTGTTCATATAAAACCCGGTCTAGATATCAATCGGCCAGGTCGTGCGCACCCGCCCGTGTCGTGTCCAGTTGAATGAATAACCTATTAGCTCCCCATCCCTAACAATGACCCCCCCTCCCCAGCTGACATCCCCTAAGTCTACAAGTGGATTATTTGTGATTCATTCGTTTGTTTAATGAATGCTGAAGTATTTTAGTAGAGGTAACTTTTGATGTAGGCAGACTTTAGGGGCCTGTCTTAAAAATGGCTAAGATTAAAAATTGTGATTTCCTTTTTAATTTACTTGCTTTCTTTTTTACTTCGTACTTATTGTTTGTTTTACCAAACCCTACTTTTAATTTCATCAACTAAACAAACAGTACCTACTTGATGTTAATTAATTGTTTTTTGTGAAATGTATCTTGTGATTCGTTTATTGCCCCATTGATTTGTTGTAGGAATAAACAAAAATTGTCGCAAAAAACTTTCTATTTATGGCTACAGTAGGTATATTCGGTCGCTCCATTTTTATTAGGTATTCTAATTTAGTTCTTCGCACTTGTTTCTTGATAATAAAAAAAATATATAAAAAAATATATATATTGTATATATTTATATAAGTGTAATAAGTTTTATGTATGTATTTATTGTATATATGTAAATGGTACACCACAAGCTACCTGCAGTATTGTCTCTCCTTTCCCCCTTAAATCCATCCAAAGGTTGTCTTTAAAAGATCGCTTTTAGCGATAAGACCGCCCATTGTGTCACTCCCTTTTTTTTTTTCGGATGGGAAATCATCAAATGACTCCTCCCGCTCTGGGCGGATCAGGAGGGAGTGTCAGACTTTTACTGACTAAAACCCATCCATGTTCCTTCATCGCCCTTTGTGTTCCGGGGCCACGGTATCTCTTTCGAACAGTCCCGCGACCCCGGCAGATTGTGTCTCCCCTTGTAAAATGTTTTACATTTGTATCTGTAATTTTTATGGTGTACATAATAAAGAGTATTCTTTTCTTTTCTATTCTCCATGTAAAATACTGGTATTCAGCTGCATCCGGTTAGACTGGAAGCCGACGACAACATAGTTGGGGAAAGGCAGGCAGATGATAATGCTGCAGTAGATATATTAGGTGCACTAAATAACTGAACCAATGCAGAGTCAGTTATATTTTAAAGCATCTACCAAAATACACAGCGTGTACTAAAAATTACCACAAAAAACGAGTCCCCGACGATTGGTTTAAAGAGAAACGACTTCTTACATGTCGATATCTGCGACTCGACTGATCGAATTGAAATCAATAATACAAAAATGTATCCATTTCTTCCAGGCCACATTTCTGTGATTTTTGAAAACACATACGTCAAACTCAAAACTCTCTTCTCATTCAACCCGTATACGATAATTCCATCATACCTACACATTGATAGATAGCCAACCACTTCCATACAATTTCGACCCGAATGGCGCAGCGGTAGTGTGGCTGCCTTACGTTCTTAGGGTCCCGGGTTCGAATCCCGGTAGGAGCAAATGTTTGTGTGATGAGCATGGACATTTGTTTCCAGAGTCATGGATGTTTATATTTATAATAAGTATGTATTTACAAACAAAAAGTATCTATGTAGTATATCAACTATCTGGTGTCCACGACACAAGCCTCGTTGCTTACTGTGGCACTAGATGGCGATTTGTGTAATGTCCAGCGATATTTATTATTATTTATTTATTATTATAACTATTAACATAGGTCAAGCAATATTGAATGGTTTCCTATTTAGGTCAGCGATCACCAAAGGGCAGGCGTCTTCACTGCGGCCCATTCACATGAGACGTGTAGATATCAATCTGGACTGGTAATCAATATGTTGAATAGACCCCAATACACCGTGGCTTAATGCGTTTAGAAGTGTATACGAGCTAAAGGAAAAGAGATCCTGATCTGAAAACTTTATTCAGTTCGCAAGGTTTGCAGAATCTTCTTTTATCCCTTCAAGTTTTTGCAGAAATGTTTCTACATTGTCTTTTAAATCACCGATCCGCGATATCAGGGTATAAACCCGATAGCAACCGTTGGACAGTAGCCTACCAGATAATACACAGTATTTTATGTGGAGCAACTGCTTGTCTGACCTCCACAACCCAGTTACTACTGGCTAATATGATACCCCTTGGTAAGACAGGTTGTCAGTTTCGGGCCACTGACTACCTGTAACGACTGTCAAAGGTCTACAAATGACAGCCGAGACCAAAGGCTTAACGAGGTTTCCGAGACACGCAGTAAACTCGCTATGTAACGAATGATCACCTATCTACTGACCGACCTCGGGAAGCACGGCTTAACCTTGAAGATCGAGCCATGAGGCTGTTATAATTTAGCCACGAGCTCCTCTCTTCTATCGAGGATGAAGTTGTTCCACATATGTCTACTAATTCGATTTCGATGTTCAGTGGTTTATGTCGTGCATTGTCTATGATTCATGGTACCTATATGTTGATGAATCAAAATGTAACTAGGTGCCTAGATTTAGTATTACAAATCGGTGTAGCCAAGCGACTAATGTCTGAGGCAGAACACCTTGCGCCTCCGTAGACCAGAGAATGGGCAGCAGCGTTTTCTGTTAGTCTTTCATCACTGCGATCTCCAATCCGCCTGCCAAGCGTGGAGATTACGGCAAATTCCTCCCATCATGGGAGAGGCTTATGTCCAGCAGTGGACGTTATGGGCTGTTGTTGTTGTTGTTGTTTGTTGTTTGTAGCCATCTGTATCTGAATCACTAATAAAGTCTAGAAATTAATATTAATACTTCAACTACAGCTAGAAATGTATATTTATTAAAACATTTATTTGTAGTCTGCGTCAATGTTTCAAGGAGCGCCTTGTTTTCCAATGGAAATCGCATGGTAGTTACGCTAACGACTGTCCGAGACAGCAGCTGCCTTTGTAGTATTGATTTAATTGTAAATTGTTATTTTCATTTAATACCGTATCGAGTATTTGCAACTGCATTGAAAATGAAAGATAGTGCTGCGATGTATTTTAGGAGAACAAAGAAACGTTCAAATATTTACGAGCGATAGACGGAACAAAACAAAGAAAATGGTAACTTGTTACTGTATCGTACTAGACGTACCTTGTACTGACTTGTACTGTTTAGCGGCCGTTTTCTATAACTTACTTACGTATAACTGTTAGTTAATATGCCTACGTCTCGTAGCTATCGGTGTTTCTTTAAACCAAGTTGGCTTGGAATATCCTATCCGCGTCACCTACCTGTCACTCGGAGGACTGTGATTCATAGAAAAAACAAAGAAAGCTTTTCTGAGACGTTCGACGTTCTAACGATCCGTAAGCAAAATTTCAAACAGTTAGAGATAGCAACCTTCCGTTACCTGTTATTGAAAATAGCAACCTTCCGTTACCTGTTAGTAAGTTATTGAAAATGACCGAAAGTCGGTCTGTCTAGTACGATACGCCATGTCAGGTAGCATTCATCTGTCAAAATCGAAAATGTTCGAGACCAGTTTCCAATGGGTCTTTTAAATCTCATAGTAGGAGATGCATATTCTATTGACAGCTAGGCGTTAAGTTAAGAGAGATGACTTTGGTTTGTGGTCCCTTACTTGTGGGTTCCTCTTACAAGTACATATAGCAAAGATTTACTGAGGTTTGTAACTTGTAAGAAAAGATACCATTGAAGAATAGCAATATAGTGTCGTGGGGACTCTTAGACTATAACGTCAAACGTACTTACACAGTCATAAGTTTGATAAAAATAAAACCATTTATATAAGAATCATGATGATGAGCGTCATCGAAGCCACTCATTTTTGAACTCTCGCACATGACTACTTAAGTATTTTTTCCCGTGATCAAAGACATTATAATTATGTCAGTTTAGAAGTAACTATGTATTTATTCAAGATAATTGAGTTTCCGATTAGAAATTGATTTACACAATTTTCCTTATTCAATACTTCAATAGAAAACGTTTGTGTTCAATTGAATACCAAGTTATAGACAAATGCAAAGACAATGCTTAATCTGAATTCATTTAAATTAGTTTTCTTACAAAATATAAAGTTTAAACTGGGCGAATATTTATTGTGTACGAAGGAAACGATGTTGTTTTGAACTAAAGGTGAATAATGTGTACCACCTGTGTTGTTTTGTGGTTGATTAAGTTTTTAGTTTTGAACTCTAGACATATTTTATCCAAAGTAGTTTTATAAATTTGATCGTTGTGGTTACAAATATTACGGTAAAGTTAACATTATTCATATTGTAAATTAGTAGAGAAGTATAATGGTGTCGATTCTGTTGTCCACAAACTAAACTTAATTTAGGCTATTACTGAAAAAAGAAACGGAATACAAACACACAAACAACAACACACAAACTACATCCAAACTACAAACAAACAAAAAACTGATAAACCAAACTCACAAAACCAGCAAACTCAAACCCCCCAAACTCAAACCCCTCAAACCCAAACCCAAACCAAACCAAACCCTCAAACTTCCAAACTTTACTTTTCTACAATATAACGTTTGATAAACCCGCCCTTCTGTGCCGAGTCCCACGCATATTTAGTTTCCTCACGGTCAGACTGTCTTCACCATCTTGTGTAAATACTTAAACTAAATTGATTTTAGTTTAAGTTAACTCAATAAAGATAACTCTTCAATTAAAAACTTATTGTTTTTATTCCATTTCAATTGATTGGAGTGCGGTTCTCGGCACCTCTGAGAGGACTAGCGATATTAATTGGATTTATTCAATTAAAATAGTTATTTGTTTTAAAAGAAAGTAATTTTAATAAAGTTTGCCTAATCGTTTAAGATTGATGATTTTATGAAAGACCAGCTTATGCTCGCGGCTTCGCTCGCGTTATACATATGCGGGCATTGACTCACGTGATTTTTTTAAGTGCTTAAGACACTCGGGGATAATGTACCATTCCGTCAATTAAAGAATTTTCTAAATCGGATCGGTAGTTCCGAAGATTACCCCTACATACAAACAAATATTATTATTAATATAGTTATGTATTATATTCTTTATAATATTGGTATAGATTTTGAATATTAATCTTCGTTATCGATATTGTAGGTACCTACCTGACCCTTGATCAAATGTCAATTTGAGATTGTTTCGTTGATTTGTGTTGGCTTGGTTTGGACAAGTAGCGATGCGCCTCCGGACACCAGACAGGATAAATAAATAATAAATAAATGGTATGGAATGAACTGGAATGATTCGTATTATAGAAAAGGAACGACCGTTGATCCTCACGGTTATTTAGGTACTACGTCCTGACTGTTTCAAGACTAGATTCTACATTTAATGACTTTTCACGATGATCTTTTTGTGTTATAGCCATTTCTACATTTGCTGAAAACTTCTAGCAGCATGTACTTTGTGTAAATATTTTTTTATTTATTCATTTATCAACATACATTTACCATTACAGTTAACCAATGCGGTAAATGCGCCTTAATTAATACTTAACTTAACTTAAATGTTACTTATGACTAATACCTATAACTAATCACAAACAAAGCATTCCTTGTGAATTCATCCAGAGAACAACAGAATAGGTCTGTCTCACTCGCTATGAGGTTGTGCGTGCGGAGTGCACGCGTCAGCGGCGCCTCCTTCAGAAGGTTGGTCCGAGCACGCGGTTCCACTAGCAGTCGTGGCTGCCGTCGCCGCCACACGTACCTGTCCGGGACACACAGACTCACCTGGCCTAAAACAACTGCATTATGCACCTTCCCTCTCAATAATTTAAATATATATGAGGCGAGTGCAAGATCCCTCCTAACACTTAGCTCGTTGTATCCTACCATACCTAGAATGAATAACGTTGGATACATTAATGGAAACCAATACCTGCAAAAATTAAGCAAAATGTCATTTTCGACTAGATCGAATGCTTTTCTAAAGTCCAAGTAAGCAGCATCAGTTTGCCCCCCACTATCCAAAATCGGCACCAGATGAGCCATGTGGCAGAGAAGATTACTGGTGGTACTTCTTCCTGGTCGAAACCCATGCTGAGTGGACAGCTGTGCGCTAACCTGAAGATATATGCTCTTATTTATAGCAGTTTCCATCACTTTCGCCGGCGAAGACAATACCGCAACTGGTCTGTACCTATCCACCGATTCTGCTGACCCTGCTTTCGGAACCGGAACAACGCGGGTCACTTTCCACCTCTCCGGAAACACGACAGCTTTGAGGCACTGGTTATAAATATGAAGAAGAGGCCTAGCCAGCGCTACTCGACAATCCCTAAATATGTAAGACGGAATGCCGTCAGGCCCTTTTTTTTTTTTTTTTTTTTTTTTTTTTTTTTTTTTTTTTTTCGGATGGGAAATCATCAAATGACTTCTCCCGCTCTGGGCGGAGCAGGAGGGTGTGTCAGACTTTTACTGACTAAAACCCATCCATGTTCCTTCATCGCCCTTTGTGTTCCGGGGCCACGGTATCTCTTTCGAACAGTCCCGCAACCCCGGCAGGCATCAGTCCTTGCGGACCCCTTCCTTTTTGCTGACTCTCTTTGAGGCGCGCGTGGAACACGAACGCGCCGTCGACACGGCATGCCGTCAGGCCCTGCGGACCGCTTCGGCTTAAGATCTAGAAGCGCACGACTCACGTCTCCTGACTGTAATTGGTGCAAGTGCACTCGCGCCGCTCCATTTCCGCCACCTGCGCTGGCTATAGCCGCGTCTACATCCAACTCCGGACGCTCTTCCCTATACACAGAATAAAAGTAAGCCGCAAACTCTTCAACAGACCGCTGGCCAGATAATGCCACCCCATCTTTCACGATAGCTTGAGGGCTTCTCCTACGAGGGCTTTAGATTTGGCATAATTCCAAAAAGATTTAGGATCACTCAGCATTTGCCCTTGAACACGGCTCCGATATTGTTCATGTGCCACTATTAACATATTTTTAATGTTGGTTCTACACCGAGCAAATGCTTCGTAATCGACCCTTGACCTGCTTGTCTTGTACTGTTTATGCAGAGAAGCCTTCAATCTTATGTCGCGAATTATTTCAACAGTGTACTACTCAGGATAAATGTACCTTGTGTTTCCACGACTTCGCTTTTTTTTGGGCACACAGCAACCAAGTACTTACCCATAAAGTATCCAAAATGATAAGCTACGCACATAATATCATAACGCTTTGACTATAAGTGTTGGCAATTTGACAGAACTACAAACAACAATACACATTACTAAACAAATCCAATTTGAGATAATATGAGAGCCTACGCGCGTACCGTACCTACGCTACACGTTTGGTGTTGTTCCTATATGTGTGTGTGTTTGTAAAATATCTTTTGTAATATAAATATTACACATTATTACGTTGGGTACTCATTATTTGTAGCTACAGTTTTCTATTTGTCAATGGAAGGCTTACTTACATTACGCGGAAATAATATGTTAGGTACTATTTTTATGAATGTCAAACCGTCAATGAATTGTATTGAGTTTGGGTCACCTGCACCTTCCAGGATTTTAACGAAGCAAATGACTGAGCTGTGCAGGTGGCAACATACTGGTCGGGTATTATTTGAGTCTATCGACACGCAAATAAGAAGATCAAGAATGAATTTTATCAATAAAGCGTAGAAGTCTGGGAGGGAAATTAACACTTATGGACGCAGATTTGGCTTCAGCCGATCAAAAAGTGCTTTAAGTCCATGCAATACAAGCGAAAAAACATAAACGCCTCGCTTCGGTTCGGCCAACGCGACTTGACATTGCGTCGAATTATTCGCTTTCCTTGAATGCATAGGTTGAAATGCTCTTTTCGACCGGCTCTTATCACTCAGATCCAGGCCCACTGGATATTCCGGTTAAACAGAAGCCAGCCTGATACGTTGACCTGCGAGATATCAATAAAAAAAAGACCAGCTCTAGCTGAAACTCATTTAAAAACATGCTATACTCTTATCGAGGCTTCGCTCTTAATTTCTATGTCCAAATTGGATCGTCAACGTTCCCAGTTGGACTTCGACCATTCACGGACAACCCTAACTGGTCCTTTGATATACAGTAAACGCAATTATTCTATAAATGCTACTGAAAGGGTTCCCTAAGCTATGAAACGACGCTTTTATATATTGATGAGAGAGTGTTTGATTCTGAAGAGATCGATGGAAAGAGGATTTGATGGAGACCATAATTCAATATACGTTCAGATTTTAGAGTAAAGTATACGCTTCGGCTATACCGTCCTTTACAATAAATCTCTGGTAATAATTCGTTTTCATAACTTCTTAGTAATCTTAGTAATATTATAAATACGAAAGTTTGTGAGGATGGATGGATGTTTGTTACTCTTTCATGCAAAAAATACTCAACGGGTTTGTATGAAATTTGGCACATAGATAGTTTATAACCTGGATTAACATTTTTTTTATAGCCCTGAATGTCCCACTGCTGGGCAAAGGCCTCTCTCAAATCCATCCAGGTATTTTTCTCCTGTGCCACCTCGAACCAGCCTTCATGATGCACGTCTAGATCATCTCGCCACCTCTTTCCAGACCGGCCTCGGCGGCGCCGTCCATCCTTTTTTTTCGGATGGGTAATCATCAAATGACTCCTCCCGCTCTGCTCCATGACACGCCAATCAACGACACGCGGTGACAGAGCGGGGCTAGCGAACGAAATGTCCACCACCGACACGCCCCGCACCCGCACACACGTGGGGACAGAACCCCGATTTAGGACGACCAGGCCCTTCTCCAGAGCCCAGTCCTCCACCATCCTTCCCCGCACGTCTGTGCAACGGGAACCCCAAACCAAGTTCTTGGCGTTGAAGTCCCCAAGGACAAGCTCGGGGAGGGAATGGTTTCCGACGACGACTCTGCAAGAGAGTTGTGGAACTCGGCGAGAGTTCGGCTCGGGGAGAAGTAGACCCCCACCACGACGATGTCCCCGAACCGTGCTGCAACGCACCCCCGACCCTTCCTGACACTTTCAAGGGTCGGGGTGCCGACGACACTATGGTCACTGAGCGGCTAAGGTCACCGCCGACCAGTCTTCCCTGGGCAGGACAAAATACGGCTCAGCGACCACAGCGATGTTAATCGACCTCTGCGCCATGCTCTGGAGCAACAGATCCTGAGCGCAGGCGCAGTGGTTGATATTCGCTTAGAGGAAGCGTAATGGGGCCGTTATTGGCATTCCATTACTGCTTCCTCTACTCGTTTTCGGCATTCCATTACTGGCCCCTCTGCAGGTACAATTTTCGCGGTGGCGGTGGCGGCGACAGCGGCAGCGGCTACGGTTGCGGCTGCGGCAGTGGCGATGGTGGTGGTGGCGGTGGAGAGCCCTCCCCTGCCTCTGGCCTTGGCCTGCCTGGTGGGATCTTTGCCCAGTGGTCGTTATGCATGCGGCTTAACTGACTCGCCCAATCCCATTGGAGCCTGGTAGCTTTTTTGCCCACGTCTGCAATTCCGGTTTTTTTTCCGGCGTAGTGTTTTGAATTTTATCTGCAACATTGCTTTTTGCCAGACTCCAAGGCACGAATTAACATGTAGGATACTTTTTATCCCGGTTGTGTGATTCCGTGGGACAGTTACTGAACTTCACGCAAAGCCACGGGCTAGTCATCCATAATTGCACAGACGAAAAATTCGGTTTCTCCTCAGAGGTTTACGTAACATAGCCAGCTACGGACGCTGATAGGTCGGCCGATGCGGATGTCGCAGCCAATACGTATAACACGCTGTTTTACATAATGGCCCGCCGGATTGAAAAACGCCGCCGTTATGTAATACGGCGTCCTCACGTTCAGCCGGATTGTGGTGGCGATACGTTCGACAAAGCGGCGTCCAACGCTTAGCCGTATTGCCAGCAACTACGATACTTCAAATAACCTACTAAAATGGTCCTAAAAGTCTTGCTAGCTGGCACGAAGAGCGTAGGCCGAAGGCCGGCGGAGCGACGACGACATTTGTGACAGAAAGTGGGTTTGTAATTTTAAATGCGAGCGTGGCGAGCGCGTGTCATGGAGTCGTAGCAGGTTCTAAATTTGCTTATATTTCGAAAACGGTGCGGCCTATCGCAAAAATAATGAAAAAATTGCCCCCTTAATAACCCCCTGCTACGTAATTCTCAACAGTCATCTAGGTAAAAAAAATAATGAAAAGCGGGAATTGCGGCCATCGACACCATTGTCGATTGCGACGCCATGTTTCTTGTTCTGATCATGCAGCGCCACTTGCGGCGATAATTGGAACTAAAACTTTTAAAGTGGCGTATTGACGATGCGCCCGTTTGTATAACGGCGGCACGTTATTACGCCTCTTTGACGATCGCGAAGGGCTCATTCGATGTGGCGTACTTTATTTCAGCCGAATAGTAATCCGGCTGAACGTGAGTACGCTGTATTACGTAACAGCGCCGTTTTTCAATCCGGCGCGCCATTATGTAAAACGGCGTGTTATACGAATTGGCTGCGACACCGATATAAAAAGCGTCTGTGAAGCTCCTCCCTGCGGTAGTTACCAACTGATAACATAAGAATTAAGATCAGCGTCCACCGATTAAGTGCAAAAGCATCGTATTTCAAGACTATAAAGCTGCGCACAGTACAGACAGACTGTCGAATAAATTGCACATGTAGTACTGGTGAGAGAGCTCGCTAGTAGGTATTTATGTACTAGTTTATACCCCGGGAGTATAGTTAAGTTTGACTGGTTTAGGAGATTATCACTAGAGATAGGTTTTTAATGTCTTAGAGACCGCTGGAGTTGTTGTTTATTATTGGTGAAAGAAATGTAGGTATTTTTTATTGATAATTAAAAATGGTTTACGTGTTTGTTATGTATGGTCGAACAAGCTATTTGGTTTACAGTTCAATCCACAAATTACATTGTAAAATGTAAACCAAATAGCTTGTTCGACCGTTCGATTCTTTTTCATGGTTATAAAGCAAAAAAACTACGCTGAGAATGGTAGCAGGAGGCGTTCTGTAGTTGCCGTCTTGTTGGAAATGGACGCGACTTTATTTACGTTTGTATCCTCATCATCTTTATGCCTTGACCCCATGCTACTTGGGGTCGGCGCAACACGTTTTGTTCTTCCATTCTCCTCTGTCAACCTTCACGCAATCATTTAATCCTATAACTTTCATATAACGATGAAACGATGGATTGTGTGAGGAATGCCTCACACAATCCCTAAAACAAAAGCCTGTGTTGTGGTCCCTACATACATACGAATACACTTATTCTGTATGTATGTAGGGACTTAAGTACTCTAAGTTTAAGTAAACATTTTATCGTTTATTTTTATTGTTAAACACTGAAGATCCCTAAAGGTTAACCGCCGATTTCAAGTTACTAAGTAATTACTTAACTTAAGTAGTGCTTGTTTTAGTACTTAAGCTATAAAATTAGGCTAAACGTTTTTGTTAGGCAAACTGAATTTTAAGCAATTCATAAAATGTTTTTTTTTTTCATATTACGTTATGGACAGCTTATCCACATGGCCAATCGCCCACAATCGTATTGTGAGACCATCAAGAGGCTTTGAAACAACTAAAAATAATAAGAAGTGTCACTGCGGGGGGCCTGAAAACCAGCGCTGAGTGTTTTACACCCAGCATATGCTGAGTCGGTTACCCTTTCGTTGTGGGCATGCTCAGCGCAGTTGAGCTGTTTAATTCATGGTTCTGTTTGTTGTTATATGTATGTGTATGTGTTGCTCTATTGTGTTGCTGCTGTCCATTAGCGAATAAATGATTATTCTATTCTATTCTTCTATTCTAAGAAACATTTTTTTTTGCAAAAAATATGAACCTAACCCAACTATTTTCTGAAGTCGGTGGCAAATAAAAAAAAATCTAACTCAAGGTTATTTATTTTGCGTGTTTAAGTCGGCTCATTGCAAAAAGTTTTTTTTGAATCACACACGTTTTATTGACTGGCCGTATTAGTTAGTAAGTTAGTTTGTTGGATAGCTAGTTAGTGTATTCGTCAAATCATGCAACTAAAGGAGAATGGCGACGTTGGACCCACGTAATATAAAAATCAATGGAGCGCCGCCGCCGTTCACGGTCCAGTTTATATTAATTATACTAAAGGGTTTATCAGAGTTCTATAAAAAAATATTGAGGTACTAGGCGATGCGAAATAAAAATTACGTATGATTTTAATTTATGTAAAAATAAGTCATTGTGCAGTTTCCGAACGCAACATTTGACATTTACCTTCTCAAAACTGATAAATAGAACGTCAGTGTCAAATTCATCTGTGGAGATGGTCTGTGTTTGTATTCAACGGCTATAAATGCTACCTATTTTAAGCTATTCTACTACTAAATAATAACTAATAAGTCCGAGCTTATGTTAGGTTATAATCTTCTACCTTTCATATCTTTTTTCTCCCAACTTCTATGACCTACTTTCTTTTTGCTTTTTTGTTAGTCTTAAGTCGTTCTTTAATTATTCATAAGTTTCCACAATGTACGCTGCCCATATCACTGGGTCCCGAATAACATGCAATTTCGCCATTCTCCTTTCAAACCAGTTCCCCCAACCGATTGAGCTGAAATTTTGCACACACCTCTAATTCTGGTGACAACACATTTTTATGACAAGCATGACTTGCTCCCGCAGTCAGGATCGCCTCCTCACGAAAGAACTCCTCAATGCACGGATTAATAACACGGACACGTAACGTTATATACGCGTTCAATGTTGATACATAAAAATAATTTTCTTCTATTCATTTAAATTAAGCCTTTAAAAAGTTTAATCAATTGATAATTCAATAACGTTATTGCTGATAGAATCTCACTTTGATGCAGATATAGAAACTTCTCAATAGGAGAAACAATCTCTCATCTTCCAGTAATATAATCGTCCACTGTCTCGTCCACAAGTCTCGTCTGCAGCCGTTTGCAGCACAATTCTGCACAACATGTCATCTGCTGCGAAAGACATAACAATGCCCACACAGCTCACTCAGGCCTGTATGGGCTCACCGCGTGCACCTAAGCCAATTAATTCAGTAATTACTGCCCTGAATGAAAGCATTGTCAACGTAGGATATTGAATAGAAGGTCCACGTTATAAATAAAACGTTCATAAGCTAAATTATAACGTGTTCTTAAAGAGTATAATATGATTAAAATTGGAACGAAACTCACCGTTGATGTGTTGTTCGAGAGCAGTTTCAGTGATTAAAAACTCTAGTCTCAAAGGTCCAAGATGAGTTAGCTTGAGTTGAGTTAATGGAACCTTTTATCACTGACTTGAGTCAAGGAAAATCTGAATAGGGGAGAAAACATAGAGTTGTTGGAAATAAAATATTCGCCTTTTGATGCTTATACATTATGAGACGACCATGTAACCAAAACAGCAGTGGGATAATTTTAACAAGATGATAAATAAAATTAGCTTTATTGCGGCCAGTGGGACTTCTCTTTCCACTCGTATATAGCCGACACGTCAATTTGAATGCGTACTCAACGCGCGTTCCGTTCCACTCACGGTTATTCGCAGAGAATGGACGCGTCAGCCGAACATGCTAGCGTAGTTGGTATATATGTGCATTGTTCATAACACAATGACATTAGGTGACAGAATCGTAAGGTGATTAGCAATGTTCCACTTCTTTCCTCTAACCGAAACACTAGAAAGTGATTCAGGGCAGACGTTCAGAGGGTCTCGTTAATCAAAGTAATTTGAATAAATGACCTTTTAATTTCGAATTTTGAAAGTACTAGGAGGAGGAGGTCTAGGGGTTTGGGGTACTTTGGTATGTTTGCTTTAAGATTTTTAGGTAATCATAAAATCCTTTTTTCTACGAAAGCTTGGGCAGGATAAGCATACCCATACATTTCGCAAGTTATGTATAAAAATATAAATTCTATATAGTAACTATATAGAATTTATATTTTTTAGTTAGCTCGCTCCCTACTGTAGGGAGCGAGTCTATTGCCATTAATCGGGCACGAATCTGAGCTCCAGGCTTCTGCTGAGAAGTTTGTTATTTATTTCTTGTTTTCATTAAAAATCATAAAACGCTTGGCAACGGAGATTGGAAAACTTAGGAACATCTCATATTCAATATTGTATTTTGAAAAGACAAAGTCCTCGTTTGATGTCAACTCAAGTAACGGATGAATAACTCCTTTTTCCGTCGGTAGGATGAGACGTGTCAAAAGTACCAATTTACTTGTATACAGGGTGGGTCTTTTCATGTACATGATAAAAGTTTGTGTCGAGATGTCCCATTCAGCCTGTATTACCTTTGCAAGTTAAAAAAAAATATCATTGTATTACACCTGTCATAAAATAAATACCGGATGACATTTTTATCACTTTCCAAAAAAATGGGTATATTAAGTGAACGGAGTAGAAGCTTATGGCATACCTAGTTTTTTTTTCTTTTTTCCACAGCCTAAAAAAAAATGAACAATCATCAAAAAACGCTACAAATTTCAAGTAAACTTTTCAAAATAGAACAACGAAAGAGAAATTTTGAAAAAAAAACGAATTTCTCGAAAGTGATAAAAAAGTCACCTGTATAGTTTTGATACATTTTTACTCAGTCGGGCTACGGAAGTTGGTAGCATAATATCCATCACAAGATTTGAAATGTCAAATACATCACTCTCCTTTTCAGTTCCGACCCAGTCGAGCAAGTAAGGACGAATACGAGATTTTATGATTTATTTTGGAAATGAAAGGCGAACCCGGATCGCGATGAAATAAACCGTATTTCTATGAGCCAATTATATTGATTCATTCGTAATACGTTTAGTTCGGCATTCATGTCTATACAGAATGTGCTCGTATTGAATTATTATGTATTGAGGCGTGCCCTATTGAAAATTATGAGGCGATCGTTGTAGGTACGTATGAAGTTATTGGGAGTTTTATGTTGTGACTTTTCTCGATGGTAATTACTAAGTTTTTATAATTGAGATGAAAGATAAATACAAAAAGTACAAATTGCTCTTGGGTACAATTTTTTAGCGCTTACGACAACTAGACTAACGGTCCAGTTGTCGTAAGCGCTAAAAAATTTTAGGCAATATTTGGGAGTAGGTACAGACGCCTGCACATCAAGCTACCCGAAACTGTCAAATTTTCCCAATCAACCTTGAACCTAATGCCTTAGCGATAAAGTTGAAAATCGATTGAAGAAATTTGACAGATTGCAGTATCTTGATGTGCTGCCAGCACATAGGCATGTAGGTAGACGTGTACTTATAGTACATACTTTGTACTATAAGTACACGTCGTACCCTTCGGTTAATACTTCGGGGAGTACGACAGGTAAGGAAAAGTGTACAGTTTGGCAAATTCATATAGGTAACCGTTATTTGAATGACATTATATATTTTACGGTCGAACAAGCTATTTGGTTTACAGTTTAACCCACACACACACCACAAATTACATTGGAAAGTGTAAACCAAATAGCTTGTTCGACCGTACCTTAAATAGGGCTCCCTATTTATATAATTATAAGCAGAGGTGTCTTGCCGCTTTGGTATTAGAAAAATTGTAATGAAGAGCTAAGAATCTTCAGAATAGTTCAAACGCTTCAGATTGGATCACTTCCACACAGTTGGATCAGTCATTTAGTTTGACGACGTTTCCGTAAATCCTCAATCATCTGAATCAATTAATCCGTGTGTTAATCTCAGTTTTAAAAATTCAAATACAATTTCAACTTGACTGGGACATCTGCATAAAATTCTTTTGTTTACACCACTTACATGGTGTAAGTAGTGTAAACAAAAGAATTTTATGCCTAATGAAGATTTTATCCGCGATCTTAATGGCTTATTCCACAAATCCCCCCTAACAGAATCCCCCTCAGGGAGAAAACTGGACTTTAATGTAAAAATAATCCAGAAAGTCCCCTTTTCATTATGAGTTATTCCACTATTCCCCCCTGAGAAAATCTTCCTCAACCTACAAATCCCTTCATAAACTTACAATAACCTGTTCAACATCAATAACGTAGTAAATGGTGCACAAAAGTAACAATTTACTTGGCTCGCTACACTTTGTCACCATTACGCGGTATTAACACAATGACGGCTGTCACAGGGTGCCAGGGTTAAGGCTAGTTCACACTAGAGACATGTAGTCGGCCGTTAGTTTAACTGGTCTCCTTCCTCTCTGCAAAAGGACCCGGGCCATAATAATCAACCACGAAAGTTGTCAAGTCTTTGAATTTCTCACTACGATGTTTTGCTTCACAGTTTTGAGAACAATGGTGATGAAACAATTTTATTTACCTATTTGCTGCTAGGCTTAAACCTACGAACAGCAATTAGTGAGTCGCCGTCATTACGACGGAGCTACCACTGCTCGTTGTTATCATTTACTGTCCCTGTTGTTGGGAAAAAACATGTATCTCGATTTGTATTAATTTGTTGTCTAACTGACTGACACACACGGTACATTACACACAGATTTTTGGGCTTCGCAAACTTGATCGCACAAAAAGTTTATGGTCGGCGGGCGCCCTTAGGCCGCGTTTGCACCAAAAATAGCGGTGGTGGCTGTGTGAAACTGAAACAGGGACAAGCTTTCGGATGGGGATCAGGCGCTGGACCATTTGCTTCGCCTGCTATTCAAGGCACGAGGTGATCATACCATTAACTTCCAAACTCTGGTCTGCTACTTAGAATTTCTGATAGAAAAAACCCAATAACACTGACTGACCTGGGAATCGAACCATCAGCAGTCGCACTGCCGACAACCACAAGACTAAACTTATAGGAACTGTCACTAATGGGATATCTCCCGTGATTGTTCGTTATTTTGAGCTCCCGACATTTCGACGCTGTTCCAAGCGCCATGATCGCGGGTTGACTTAACCAGGGTGACAGTATCAGTTAAGTTTTAAACCGTGAAAGCTTTAAACAGTGTTTGAACCGCTAGACCTTACGGAGTAGTCAAGTCATAATGAGTGCAAAAAATAGACAATCAGTCTGACATTGTCTGTGTTTGACTTCATACTAAATGAACTGGACGCTCACATGGTCGACTATTCGTTGGTGTAACTGTATGAGCGCAGCCTTACGGAGCGGTTACGTACTTACTCGCGCTTTGTTACAGTTTACTGTTTGTTGTTATTAATGTTTACGTGTTAATGTTCGGTGTCTTTGTGTCGGATGATTAAGTGTCTGGTGTTGCGGCCTTTAGTTTGTGTGGCAGGTGTGACACTGGTGTGGAGTTCTTGTAAATGAGGACTGGTATTCTGATTTTGTGATTGGGTCAGATTCATAAAATGAGTTTAGCCTAATGTGACTAAAATAGGGGGTATAAAAGACTTATTTATGAATAAAATGTATTTTTTTTTTAATTTTAATGAGTTGTTTGGCGTTTAATGGAGGACTTAGTCTTAGAATCTTTAATTTCCCTGAAAATATGTACTCCCGTTGTCCTCTGTATGTTTGGGTGTAATTATTTTTCTGCCCATAATCCAATTTATTTGGGATCGGTGCAGCATAGTATCTTCTACTTCCATAATGAAGTATTAAGGTAATATTAGTATACCTAATTGTAAGTTTAAAAGTTAACTGGCTTTTCTGTAAGTAAAAGTTCAAAAGTTAACTTGTTCTACCACCATGATGTTTGGGTAGCAAATCGTAGCACTAATGGCCAGCGGGCTACGAATAGCTACGGTTTTTGGTTTGTAGCGCTACGAGCTACGAAATTCGTAGCACCCGCGTAGCTTTTTCGTAGCTCCACTAAATCTGAAAGTATAGTGCAATCAGCTCTTACGCCTTTTGCATTGATTGGAGCTTTTACTATCCATGGCTTGGTTTGTACAGCCATGTTTTCTGCTCACTTTAAGCTTCATTTTTAATACCCTGTTTCTATAATTCTCACTTTTAATAAAGGGTGTAAAACACCTCTTAACGAAGCCGAAAAGTACTTGTTCTCCTCGTCATTGCGATCATTTTTTTGTTCTACAACATACCTGGGAACCTTCTAGTTACGGAGATATTGGGGGTCAAAGTTCCAACTTTTTGACAAGATTTTATTTTAATACAAGATTTTAATGTAAGATTTTTACTTTAAACACCTCCACGACCCCTGTACTATTCAATCCATCCATCAGCACAATATTTTGAGTGCGTTACATTGAGTTCCATCACAAAACATGATTTAACACCCCAAAAAAAAAAGTCGTTTCCCAGCAATAATTTTTGCGTAAAGTAACTTAGTTTGATGTACAAAATGCTTGGTTGACGGCTTCGTGATGAGGTCTTTTACACCCTGTTTATAGCTCTGCTTATCACGGTCAAAAATCCGTTAAGATGAACTATGTTTTGAGCATTAATAATCTGTAAAGAAAAGTGGAAAGCTATGAGACGTCTGCCAGCAGCGTGACTTCATAAGTTGATAAAATAACTACTACCGCGAGTGCGTTTAAAACACAAAAAAAATAATACACGCAGAAAAACGGAAATAAAAATGAATATCTATCAGTCGGCTTTATTTGGTTCCGTGCGGTAATCAAAGCGGTAATCTCTATAACGTCAAATCGAACAGTCAGTTACTGAGTAAACTCGGAAAACAAACGATGTCGTCAGATTATTTACTAGATTTTACGACATTAGGTACCCAACAATTAAATACTGCACTCAAAACTCACCATTTTATCACAAGACAGTAAAGGTAACTTAATTGAAAAAGGAAACGTCGCTTTATTTCTCCCGTTTTATATAAAAGTAATTAAACCTCTCTCTGCCATCAACGTTTATATCTCTGCCGGTCCCCCGTTTACGAGTCGTGACGGTCGCGTCGTAAACTATTGTTATTGACCGTGGTAAGCGCTTGGCAATTGTTATTAATTGTATTATTGTACATCTATAGGGGAGACAATAAAATAAATGTTGGACATTGGAATCAAAATAAATCGTTTATTTTAGTAGACCTGCTTTTAAATAGTTAGTTATTTTGGAAATACTAGGATTAAAAATGTAGCGGCACTACAAAAAGTACTACAGCGCCATCTATGACACAAATGAAGAACTAAAATTAGAAATTCTAAATCCCGGTATTTATGTTATCCGCGACTTAAGACTGTATCGAAAAACCGGGCAGAAGCCCACCAGACATAACACTCGGTCGGAAGATCCTCCCTTATCTATGGAGAATGGAGAACTTTATACCCTGTTCATCATAAAGAAACGGAAGTTCTGAAGGGAAGGCATATTTTAGAGAGCCTAGACGACCATACAAATCGAGAAATGTATTGGATTGATATGTAACTGAAGAGCGAAGCGGCCTATAGTACTATGACATAAATTCAAAGCATAACAACCGGTCCATAGCTGACATTATACCTCTTTAATTTAAATGAATCCCCGACTAACTACTCTCAGTTCAATTGAACTTAAACGGAACATTAAAATTCGATCGCCTAACAAATAAAAAGCGTCAAACAGCATGATGCTTTTCAATTAAAACTCAAAACACGGACAAAGGTCTATAAACTGTTGCAGGACATATTTTCAGCATTAAGTATTTTAAAACAATTGTATTTTAGGACTGCACTTCAGTCACTGCAATGCGAACCTTTGACACTAGGAAAGCACTCAAAGTTCCTCTGAAGCCTGAATATTTCAGTTATTCTGAGAGTGAAGCTGAAATCGTAGTGGAAATGAATAAATAACTACACTTTTAAACACACTTGCTCGTAAAGTGAGCCTTATTACATCGTTCTTAGGGCCACAAACCGAACTATAACACACACGTGCATAATAATATTACACACTAGTGCATAACAGAATTATCCCTACAAAGTTAAGTTAGTACCTAACTGCAAATTATATGCGAGGAAACGGTAAATACCGTTTTTTTTTTTGTAACAACAAAGATGTTTTATGCTGTTGAAAGTCGAAATTAAAACGAAAAAATATTTATAACACATTTGCTCGTAAAGGGTCTCTTATTTCACCCATTTCAATATCGCATTGTATCTCATTACGTACTTGTGCAGTAATGTAATGTAAAACGCACGCTTTATCAAGATGCTCCGTCTAAAACGAACGGTACTTTTTTAACTCTTAGCAAAGAGTTTTTATGTCAGAGAAGTGGTCGAAATTTTATGAATAAAATTAACTTTGGGAGATTAAATATAATAGATAAACATTTAATTCTTTAATTTAATTAATTTTGACAATAGATTACAACCATTTATCTGTAACAAACACACAGAAATATTAATTTACTTTATTAGTAATACTGGCTGTTTTTTGTCGTTGACTTAAAAAAAAAGCGCTGATGCGCGCGCATCGCTAATTTGTGAACAAGTAAAAGATTTAAGTTTTCGTTTACGAAAGTCCGAGTTTTATTTAGTTCGCAAATATGTTATAAAACGTCGTATGACATACGTGATCTTTGATAATTACAGCCTCTGCTTTCTTGTAGCCCTCGCCTACGGCTCGGGCTATCAATATCGCCTCGGCTGTAATTTTCAACTTACCGCACTTATATCATAATGTACTATTATTTTTATCAAATTATATAAAATTTGCAATATTTGAATTCTATTACTAAAATTATAATTTTGAAGTAGGCTGTATGGCTTTATGTAATCAATCACCTTACATTATGCGCGTGCAAAAAAAAAAAACTTGCGCGCCATATCCCATAATTTTCTTATTTTGTTTGTATCGCATTTGTTGCTGTGGTAAAACGATTTATGCAATACATGTTTGTTTTTTCCTCGCAAGTGTGTTGAAAAAGTTCTTATGAAACTCGTAAGCCACTTACTCACTAGACACTCGGCTGATTTACGCCCTCGCCAGTGAGCAACTTAGCTCACTTGTATCATAATATACTATTACGCCATTCTAAGTGCACGAAAAGGTAATATTGTAGTTGTCGCTGCTACTTCGCTTTGAAAGACTCAGAAACTGCTTTGTGCTGTGGTGGCTTACGAATGGCAGAGGCAAACTTGTGAAATTAATTAAAATGGAAGAAAGAAAAAAAAATTGTCGAAAGGACAAGACCTGCATACAAAGTGCCAAAAAATAAAATAACCAAGAAACATACAAGTCTAACAAATATTTATAAAGACAACAGGGAGGAACAGAAACAGTTGACAGCTTGCACGTTGTGACTGCGACGAGCAGGTTACCACTCAACGTGATGCTGTGCTATCACACAGAACAGCGCTGGTTTTCATTGGTCACCTGAGAAAAATCTACTTAAACCAAGACAGCATAAGTATTTGGAATACTTATACTTACTTATATATTAATACGAAAAGGAAATAATCAGTACTTGAATTATACACATAAAATAACCTTTTTTTTCGGATGGGAAATCATCTAATTACTCCCCCCGCTCTGGGTGGAGCGGGAGGGGGAGTGTCAGACTTTTACTGACTAAAACTCATCCACGTTCCTTCTTCGCCCAATGCGTTCCGGGGCCACGGTATCTCTTTCGAACTGCGAGTCCCGCAGCCCAGGCAGGCATCGGCCCTTGCGGACCCCTTCCTTTCTGCTGAAATCTCTTTGAGCTAGCCCATAGCTCACCGTCCACAGGCCCGCGCCGGTGGCCGACGCCTGGTGCGTCTCCCGCGGCGGCTGGGACGTGAGGTTGTCTCCCTCTCACGTTCTGCCACCTCCTTCGCTAGCATGACTGCTACGCAGAAGGAACATAAAACAACCTTAAGTTTTAATATTTCATACTCTACTCTCAAATCGGTGAAGAAAAATAACGTAAGGAAGTCAACATGTCCAATCAAAAATCGAAGAAGCCCTCAACATCAATCCACACTAGGCCAGCGTGGTGGAGTTCCTCGTGACCCCTTGCGTCTCACAGACCCTGGATACATGTGACTCAGAAGTAGTAACGTTGATCTGATCAAGCTGGCTCCCCAACACCGTCTGTTACTTGGGACTTAATCAGAACTGACGACATGTGAATTAGTTGTCATCCTGAAAAATCCAATAAATCTCCCAAATACGACCCACATTGCCCAGTGACCTTTAAAACTAAGCCCTAGACACCAAAATCCGTAGCCGACTTTTATGACACAACTGACCCCTGATCCCACCAGCCTCTAATCCACAAGAACAACTTTGGTTTCTGCCTTCTGCTGTTACAAACCTGACCCCCTGACCCACCAGATAACCCGCGACCTCTGACTACCATAAACAAGTATCTCAAGGACAAAGGTACGTCCCTTAACGAGACCCCTCTGTGCCATAAATCCATCCAGGGGGTGAAAGGGGGAGCTTACGATTAATTGCCACCCTGTCCTAATTTCGGCTAGTTTTATTAATGGGGTTTGTAGTGATATGTGGTTGTAAATTGTGTCAATTCGCGGGTCGTATTTATGTTGGTATTGGTCCCTAAGTAGTTACAATTTTGAGGTAGCTAGCAACTTGGGATGTTTCTTGAGCTATTTTTCATGGTGATGTAATAGCCCTGTTTCTGTTGGTAATAAATACTTTAGTCAATGGATGAGGAATTTAATGAAAATACAGTTACAGTTAGACGCTTGGCAAATATGGGTCGCACTAGGCCCATAGGTAAAGGTAGGAAGGGTTGGTCGTCCGGCCGCGAGATGGGCAGACGATATTTGTGCCATTTCGAGAATATCCTGGATGAGGCTGGCACAAGAGCGTGGAGCTTGGCACAAACAAAGAGAGGCCTGTCCCAACAGTGGGGATGGTGATGATACAGAAGATATAATTATCTGTAATAACTTCTTCTACATGCCTACTACACACATCAAAAGTATCTAGGGATCAACATATATTTTTGCAATAACTTTTCTCCTGATTGATATTAATTAAAATTTTCTTTAAGGATTCATCAAATAAAGTGTTTTCGTTTGTCACAGTAACGATAAACCAAGTCACCTTTGCATTAATAAAGAAATTTGGCATTTTCCTAATAAAGGGATTTTTGACATTTGAACCACTAACATTAAAGTTCGAAAAAAAGACTGAAATAACAGTTTTCTTTAAAATTTTATTGGGTAACTTAAACAATTAATAATCCGTGTTTCTACCGCGAACACTAACAACACAAGAACATCGGTTTGGCATACTCAAAATGAGTTCATCCAAATCACGCTGTGGAATGGCCGCCCATGTTCGTTGCAACAACAAAAAAAGGTCTTCTTGCGACTGGATACCCTCCATATTCGGCAGAGCTCTTCTCTGTAGCATATCCCATGCATGCTCAATCGGGTTCAAGTCTGGCGACTGAGCAGGCCAGGGCAGGACATTGATGTTAGCTGCGGCGAGAGTCTGTCTTACAACTCTTGCGGTGTGCGGTCGTGCATTATCATGCATTAACTGAAATAAGGGACCGATTTGCACTTGTAGAGGAACGATGACGTCTGATACAATCGTCTCAGCATAAATTTGAGCGTTGAGGTTGCCTCTGATCCAAATCAACTCAGTTCTTCCGCCGATCCAAATACCCGCCCATACCATGATGGTTCCACCACTATAAGGATGGACTTCCTGGCAGGATTTTAATCGCTGTTGGCGTCCAGGGGTTCTCCAGTGTCGTATACGTCTTGTATCCGGTCTCATACCAAAACGAGACTCATCAGAAAAGCACACGAAACGCCATTGTTCTTCTGCCCAATTTCTGTGTTCAAGAGCCCATTGATATCGAATCCTACGATTGTGCATTGCTATAGGTGGTACCCGTAGCGGTCTTCGGGAATGAAGGTTCACTTCATGCAAGCGGTTTCTGACTGTTTGGTCGCTAATTAAGTTCCCTGAAGAGTGATGAAGCCTCACGGCTAACATCATGGCGGTTATTGTTGGAGCTCTTCGAGTTAAGAATTGAATGTATCGGTCTTGTCTCCGTGTGGTGCAGCGATACCGTCCTCCATGGCGCTCAGCCACGGTACCAGTGCTTCGGTAACGTGTCCAAAGTCGACTGATAACACTCTGACTTGTATTCAGAGCTAAAGCTACAGTACGTTGCCGGGAACCAGCTTCTATCATTCCCACGGCTCTGAGCATTTCTTCCCTGCTTAAATGACGTCGCCGCTCCATAATAACGTTGGTTTTAATCAGTAGTAGGGAAACAGTAGCACTAATAATGTCTTCAATGCGTTGTATGTTTTTATAGGGAAAATATTGACAGCTTATTTTCATCTTTTACTCGAATTTGATTGAGAGTTCCTGATTCAAATTATGAAATGCACCAAAAAGGATCCATATAAATTTATAAAATCATAAATTTATTACAAAGCCACATCTCAATCTCAAGAAATCCGCATAAAAATGCTTGATCCCTAGACATTTTTGATGTGTGTATTTAAAGATTGCTCGAATTTCAATAAATAAGTTGTTATGGAAACAAATATTCATGACGACAACATTTTATAATTTGGGCGCACCTTCAGCGTGTATTTATTTAAAACAAATCGCGTCCCTTCAGCACATACTCGTACTGTCTTTTTTTATTTATTACAATTCAATGAACAAAACTTTCTACAACTTTATTTAAATTTTCCTTTCACAACATAGATATTCGAAACGTCTTCCGTCGTAAGTCAATGTTACTAAGAAATAAATCATTTCTAACTTTCCATGGAAATTGTAAAAACCTTACAGCAGTCATGTTGCTTCACAGCTATAAGTCAGTCTGTCTAATTGAAAGAACATCCTCCCGCAGTGAGGGGTGTAAGAGGGGGGCGGGGATTGAGGATATCCGGGATGAAGTAATTTATGTATTGAAGATGTAGCCTTTAAAAAAAGATGTCGGAATAAAATTGTGATGTTTTTACATTGTTGGTCAGATATGCAGTCGCCCTATGTAAAATATAGGTGTTGAAGCCGACCCAAACACAGTTCGGAAAACAGCAGGTAGATGATATTTAACATTGCTGAACATTTATTGTCGTTGTAGTTTTTTTTTGCTTCGGAAAAATAGGAATTAACAATTTTACCTTACCAGTCAAATGCTTTTCTTTAAAAAAACTTCGTATATGTAATTGAAATTGTCCAGAATGGTCGAAAAGGATATTTAAGAATAGATGACAAAAATAAATTAAATACGTTTGGTTTACCGCCACGGGGCACATTACTTATGAGGTACATTATTTGTGAAAAGTTTGAGTGACCAGTTCATTGGATTTTCCTAAAATGAAGTAGACAAGCTAGTCAGGGTAGTAGTAGTAGTAGTAGTAGTAGTAGCTATTAGTCTTTTCTCTTCAATAACACTATTAAATCTCTCAATCAATCCAACATAAACTTTCCATTCTACAAACTCAGTTAAGCCTCAGCTGAAGTTAGTAACTAATTGAACGAGCAACAAACTGATCTTATGTGAGGCACCGGTCCTTCCGTAGGCGAGGAGCGAGAAGCGAAAAGTGCTAGCAACTAAAATGAGTTGTTTGTTTGACAGATTTCTTTCTGGCTGTTTGAATAGTTAACGATCAACTATTTAACATATCATCATCTTCCATTTTGCCGGGTGCAACTGAATACCAGTATTATACATGGAGCAACTGCGTATGTGACTTCTGAAAACCAGTTACTAGGTACCTAGTAAGAATGGTTGTCAGACTTTCGAATTTCTGACTACTCGTTACAAATGTCAAACATCTATAATTAACATCGGGGACCAAGGCATGGAGGAACCTTGGTATTTGATGGATAGTCACACATCCATGTACCTCGGCAACCACTGCTTAACCTTTTTTTTTTTTCGTGTCCTCCGGTCGATCCTCGCAGTGGAAACACCTGGGCGTTTCTTCCCGCCCGATTCGTTGCAGGAACCTCCCGAAACAACCGTGTCCGGTGAGGACCTGCGGCAGCTGGAAGGTGAGGACGCCGTGGCGTCTCTCAAGCCACTCCTCAAAGAGGGGACTTCGTGCCCTAGTACTGCGTAACCTTAAAGATCGATCAATCCTGTGGCTAGTTATTTAATTAGAATATTTATTATTATTATTATTATATCTAGCCTGTTTTGTCCCACTGCTGGGCAAAGGCGTCCCTCCATTCCTTCCAACGGTCACGATTCTGTGCTATTTCTTTCCAATTCTCAAGGAAGACATCCACTTCGAATATTTAATAAATATATATTTCTCGCGACCTATAAATCTTTTCTACGAGTCTTAAGCGAGAAATAAGTTGATTGCTAGTAGCTTTCCCGCCGCCGGTGGGACCGATGCCCTACGTTGACACAAAGTTTAACTTATTGCAAACTGCTCCGACAGCGCTGAGCAGAGACTGGGAGGTGTAAGGGTAATTGTTTCAGTGTTTTTTAAAATAATAGTTTTTAATTTGTCTTTGATCGAGTTAGAGGTGGAAGATATTTGTTTTGGACTGATCACCTGATGCTTCTTCTTCTGCTCGAATCGATATCTCAGATTTAGTCAGGCCAGTACGTAGCCACCTGGACAGCTCTGTCGTTTGCCTCATTCAAGTTCTGGTTGGTGCAATTAGTTGTGCTCGACGGGCAAAAAACAAATTAATTAAAACTAAATGTTTTGCTTAACATTTAATGTTACTCATGTTAAAATGTCTTATCGGCTTGTGATTCCATACTCATCAACACTTTTAACAGGTATTACAGAACTGTATTAGTGCTATTTATATTGTGTAATTAATAGTAAAAAGAAAACCAAAAATTCAATCGAACTTTCGTCGCTTATACAAATTAGGTTGAGTATCAGCACTTTTTGAAAGTGAAAATTATCTTAGTCTCCCAAAACTCGCGTTATAAGATCAAGTTCCTCATTTTACACACTAGTAGTATATTACGGAGGCTTTAAATATGAGACAGAGATTTATTGTGCCAACAATTTTTGACATAAAATTCAACAGAAAAGTCACATTATTTAATAGGCATGACGACAGTATCAAAAAATTGCAAATCTATTTAGTCCGTCAGTTAGAGTATTGGAAATTGACGGACACATATTTTTTGTTTTTGTAAATCAATGAATATTGACAAAGATAAAACGCATCAAACTCCGGAGTGGGGTTTCGTGACGTCAGAACTAGCTAAAAATTATACCAAGGCGTGTCGTGTTGAGAATTTTATAAGCTTCTTCGTCAATTTTGGTTTACGTAACAAAAGAAAAAACACGGGTCAAATATTTTTTGATAATCTAACTGACGGACTAATTAGATTTTTTTTGTCGTCTCGCCTATTACTTGCGAAGGAAAACATTGAGATGTTACCTAAATCTAAACATTCTAAAATCAACCTAAAGAAGCAAGCTATCTTTAGATACAATACCCAACAATGACAGGCTGCAGCCACGCCACTACTTTCTATACAGGGTGTAAGCAGCCGAAGCTGTCAACCAAGCATTCTGTACACCAAACTAAGTAACTCTACGCAAAAGTTATTGCTGGGAAACGACCTATTTTTTTTGAGGTGAAAAATCATGTTTTATTTTATTTTATCTATGTATTATAGGTCTACCATAATTCATTCTTAAAATTAAATAACATCGCAACAATAACTTAAAGGTAAACACCACATGTACAAAATTCGGCAGATAAGCTAACTTAGTAAGTACTAAGCGCCAACATTAAATTAAACTTAAAATAGTAAAAACAGAAACAAGATAAAATTGATTAATTTATGAAAACGACAACATAAGTAAAAATTATGTATTCTTATTCTTAATTGCACACAAAATAAAAACAAATATACAAAATAAATTGAAATTGCAACTGTTATAATTATAGTAAAACTCAATGTAACGCACTCAAAACGTTGTGCTAATGGATGGATTGAATAGTACGGGGGCCATGGAGGTGTTAAAAGTAAAATCTTACATTGGAAACATGTATTTTAAAAAAAAATCTGTGAAAAAGTTGTAACGTTGACCCCCAATATTTCCATAACAAAAAGGTCCCCAGGTATGGTCTAGAACAAACAAAATATCGCAATGAAGGAGAGAACAAGTGCTTTTCGGCTTCGCTACGGGTCTTTTTACACCCTTATATAAAGTCCTCCTGACAGTTTTCGGTCACGGGGGCCAATCTCAGCGAAGATTAGCCATCGGCGCGGAAAATATTATCTACACAAGTGTGTGCGCAGGCACAGGTGCACTCTCTGTTCCTTTTCTTTTTTCTATAAAAACTCTTTGAAAAAATTTTCGTAGATGAAATGAGACATTGTCAAATTTTTTGTTTCAGTACCTCTTATCTACACCTTACAACTACCCCTCGTCACATCACACACATACTCACACTAACCCACAACGTCCTCATTGTCATTGACCTTCCAAACTCCCTTAAACCCTCGACCACAATCTTCATAGACATAAGGTGTAGGACACATTTAGGCCACAATATTAACATACAACACTCACTATTAAGTTGTAACGGACCCGTCGGTGTGTACTTTGTCTTAAAATTAAGACACGTGGATTAGTTAAGGGTGTGCTTAGGAGTGCGGGAATATTGTTATATGCAAATCTTTTAAGATATGAAATTAAAAAAACCGGCCAAGTGCGACTCGGACTCGCGCACGAAGAGTTCCGTACCATTATCAAATAATCACGTTTGTTCTATGGGAGCCCCACTTAGATATTATTTATTTTATTCTGTTTTTAGTAGGTATTTGTTGTTATAGCGGCAACAGAAATACATCATCTGTGAAAATTTCAACTGTCGACGACTGACGGACAGACAGACGGACAGTAGAGTCTTAGTAATAGGGTCCCGTTTTTACTCTTTGGGTACGGAACCCTAAAAAGATTGAAGATTTTTTAGGAGTACGGATGTAAGGGTCTTCATTAAGTGGAGTTCTGTATTTCTGCCTACTTCCATATGAAAAAGGCATGACTTTATAAAGTGTGTATGGTTAGTGTCCGGCCATCTATGAACCCGGGATGTAGATTAGGCCCACTCCCTGTCCCAGAGGAGAAGCCTGACTTCCAGCTGTAAGAACATCAGGGAAGGATTCGCAACTATCATTGCGTCAATCGTCAATTTTCCCAACTATTCATTTCACTGACTTGTACAATTTACAAGAACTAACTTTGTAACTTTGGCTTTACATAAAGCTTTCATTTTAAACTTTAATGCAAACAAAGTTGCAAAAGAAAACAGTTTTTCTTAAAGCACTCAACTTCACTTTACGAATCTGCTTTTTGTGTCTAGTTTTCCTCAGTTAATTCAATCGCCATTCTATTTTTGTGGTGGTCTTCTAATTTCGTAACGTCATGTTGTCTAACAACGGACACGCGCTTTTCAGATTCCTTCAAACGACCGGGTCAGGACATGTTAAACAATATCGATTAGTTCCACACTTGCAACTAATCGCATCGACTAATTGTATATTTAATCACTTTCGATAAAATACTCTGTCGATAGTATTTCGTGTCTGCTTTAACGACATTTAAGATTAATTGATTATTGAAATCGCTAAAGTTAAGATTACAATCCATTTAAACATTAATCGATTTTCGGTTCTAGAGAGAGTGGAGTTTCTTGTGGGTTTCTTTATGTTTTGTGTATGGTAATTAATTCCAGATTTTGCGACGGATGGCTTAATAGATTTTATACCGAAGCCGACTTTTAATTTAGAATTATCTGAGTACGATATCAAAGTAAAATTATAAATAGAATCTAGTTTGTCTGTACCTTATCATCTGCCTAGCCTTTTCCCAAGTTTTATTGGGGTCGGCTTCCAGTCTAACCGGATGCAGCTGAATACCAGTATTTTACATGGAGCGACTGCCTATCTGACCTCCACAACCCAGTTACTTCTGGGTAATACGATACCCCTTGGTAAGACTGGTTGTCAGACTTTTTGGGCCATTGACTACCACTACAACTGTCAAAGATCACAAATGACAGCCGGGACCAACAGCTTAACGTGCTTTCCGAGGCACGAAGGAAACTCGGTATGTAATGGGTGGTCACGCATCCACAGACCAACCTAGGCAAGCACGGCTTAACCTAAAGATCGACCCGAGTGGCTGTTATTATTTAGCCACGAGCTCCTCCGAGTTTGTCTGTACCTATCTAACCTATATTTTTTTTATATCTCCTTCAACTAGTTACTATGGCTACAACTAAGCCGAAAAAACTTAGTGAAGGTAGACACTGATACCTAGTTATAAATACTTCACTTCAAAAGAAAATCCCGGTCTTTTATCTAAATAAACTTATTTTTACAGTTGACGTAAGTATTTTGCGCCAAAAACAAAAACCAATTGATCGAAGGTAACCCTAAAAAGAAATCAACGCTGAAAATAAAACCCTTCACTGATGTAATGCCATGTGCCAGTCAATAAGCAATATGTCATCCTGGATCAGCATGGATCTCCACTCAGAACGTCATCCCTTTTATGTCAATAAATCTTTCCCAATATTTATTTTGTCCTTTCACAAACGAGCCGAAAGAAACACTAGAATCATGACATTATTTATCTACCACCAGAAGAATGAAAGTATCTTTGACTGGCAAAGGCGACCACAGTCATTGGTTTAACGATTCCGAAATAGTAATCTTTTGATTTCTAAATAAATCTAAGAGTCCATAAGCAATACAAGATTTTCCGCATTTCGCATAGAAATCAGATTTCGAAATATATGCTGTATTGGCATTTTTTCCAAATTCCGCCATAAAATTCTGAGAACAAGAAGCAATCTAAACCAGGCAGGATTGTATTTACCAACTTCCTATAAAAGTCAGCGATCCATTGTACTTTTCTATTCCTGAAAATCGAAACAATAAACCATCGTGTTTACTATATTTTTATTACACTACGAAACACACTATCGTTGTATTGTAATACCACAATATTGGAACACGTTTAGAAGAGTCACTAACTAACCCAGCTCGATCAGCTGACACTTCTCCTCCTGCGCCCCCGCCGCTGCTTCACGCGTATGATGCGTGAACACATGTTAAGTATCCCGTTTTAAGTGTAAATAATGCGCAATACCTTTATAAAAACACGTCTGTAATCTCACATTTAGCCAGCTCTGTATGGTTCCTATGTAACAGGGGTAAGTGAGCCTCACATCCAGACTGGTCTATGGTATGTAGCACTTGCGACCGATAGACCAATTTGCTATTTATCACTTTGTGTAGGATTGATCTCATAGATAAGTTACCCGAAACCTTTGATTATATACAAAATTACAAATTGTTGGTCAACCACTACATAAAATATTTATTAAAACCAAGGAACACAGTTCAACGGTGAATCAATCGTTTCCCGCAATTTCTTCTGAACGTAATTCACCTTCTGTCCCCGTAGATATTTTACGGAAATCCTCCGAATCAAATACCACACAGTAATTGCAGCTGTCGTGGCACTCGTAAAAACTTTATGACTAGAACCGGAATTCGTACGAGTTCGGGCGACTTCGGACGACTTCGGACGAGTGCTGATTCTAAGAAATTATGACTGACGGTATGCGGTACGTGCTTTATGCTGTAGGTATTTTAAGGATTTAAAATCTTTTAAAATTAATGCACAAGTAGAACATATAGATGGCTATAAGAGTAGAGGAAGACCAAAAAAACTATGGATGGATTGTGTGAAGGATGAAATGGCTAGAAAAAATGTGATTGCTGAGATGACAAGATTTAAGCTGCGCCGTACCCAAATAAATTGGGATAAGAGGAAGAGAATGATAATGACACTGTCATTATCTAATATTTGCTCGATAAAGTAGTATTAAAGTATTGTAAAGGTGATATACAAAACATTACCTTTACAAATCCTAGCCCGACCCGCTAGCTCCGAATCCTAGCCCGACCCGCTGCCCGTCTACGTCTAGGTACAAAGCTTACAACAAAGATCCCATTTTTACGATACAACTACCCTCTACTAGCCTTCTAAACGGGATTATGTCAAAGATTTTACTTAAAACAAGGACAATCTTTTATAAGTACACATAGCATTACCAGTATTACCTGACCTCGCCTTGTCCAGGCTTTCGGTATTATGACAGGCCAGCTTATACTACAAATAATAGCTTGATATAAATCGTCTTTCATAGTAATGTACTGTTTGGTGTACAATAACGTGATTTCGGACTCAAAAGGAATAATGTCGAGGATAAAAACATAATATACTGCTTATTGGAAATGTACTTGTTAAAGTGTAATAAATAATGTTTATGTGTACACGTTAAAGTTTATTGTATTATATCGGGTCCTAAACAGAGAAATCTGCTCTCTGTCTTTGATTTTCTGACATGTTTTATACAGGGATCGAATTTTTTACGTTACTTTCTACGTAGACACCATTCTGTGAATACGGTCACAGCCAAAGCGTAATCTATGATAACATAACATAACATAACATAACATAACATAACATAACATAATATGACGCCTGTAATCCCCGAAGGGTTACGAAGAAGTTTACGTTATTACGTATACTTACGTCCACCCACATTCTGCCAGTCGCCATTATGTCATAGTACACCCCATTTAAGTCCCATGTAATAGAGGGCAATCCTATTGCCATCAACCGGACACAAATCCTGACTCCGTAGCTGCTACTGAAAAATACCCGATAGAAAAGTCCTGGCTGTCATTTGTAGATCTTTGACAGTCGTTACAGGTGGTCAGTAGCTTGAATTTCTGACAGCCAATCTTTTAAAAGGGTATCGTATTACCCAGTACTAACTGGGTTGTGTAGGTTAGACAGGCAGTCGTTCCATGTTAAACATAGGTATTCAGCTGCACCCCGTTTAATTGGAAACCGACCTCAACATCGTTGAGGAAAGGGCAGACGATGAGTTTTGTAGTAAATTACGCTTGACGGTAAAAAATAATATTTTGTAATTGAGATGATTTTCCAAGTTCAAAGAACACTTCTTAGTCGAAACACTCTTGTCAGAGTGATCGTGGTTGCACAGACCAGGTACACGGAGAGATGTTCGGTGGGTCGTTTAACAAGATAGGATTAAATAAATACAATATTTAAATACCCATCTACAGACTAACCTTAGCTTGCACAGCTTATCCCCACACAATATCAACCACGCAGCTGTAGGTAGCCCTCCTAAATGCAATAGAAAATAGAATACATTGCACTGAATCAGTAGTTTTGAATCGTACCCACGTATAAAACTGGCAATATATCATCGAACACGTGTTGTCAGCAAAATAGTAAACTGCAAAGGAAATACTTGACAATGCGAATTGTAGCGCTGCCTCTACAAATAGTGAGAAATTGACGTTTTGCAATATTACTTTGGCATATTCAGAAGTCAATTTGTGAGCTATTTAATGTTTTTGAAGTTTTTTGCTAAAAGTAGCAAAGTTCGATCGAGTATCGATGCTGTGTCACTAAGTTATGCTTTGTACTAGTAAGCTGCTCTATTAGCTTATAAGCAACGTAAATCTCTAAAAGTGACAGTCATACCAACTTGCATCCGTACCTCCTGGAAAGAGAAGTGTCATTAAACCAGTCATTTAAACCGTCGGCTTTTAAAATGCGCCTGATCTAATTACGGTGAGACTCACACCCTACTTATGACAAAAGCCTAACCACAGCAATACACTGCTATGGGGCTGGACTTAAGGCAGAGTTGATTGATTGATTCCAGCAGGAACAGAACATTGGCTCACCGGTAAGCCCGCATAGGGACACATCTATCAATCTAGATTAGGCACAGGCGTGACATAGGTACCCTAGATGGCCCAGATAACGTGAATAATCGAATAGCCTAGTGATCGAAGAGGTTCTTGTTAATTAGTGGGTGACTATGAATTGTGTGTGTCTCTGAAGTTTTTTATTGATAGGAGTTGGCCTTTCTTGGCCTTTGAAGGTATGTAATAAAACTAAAGGTCATTTTTCTTGCCTGTTTGCTTTAGCTTCGCAATGAATTGTAATGCAGTTTTCACCACCAAATACAGAATTTCTTCTGAAAGGTTTATGTGTATTTATATTTAACTTACCTTTTATGAAGAAATTTGAATATCTTGAGAAGTCGTTACAAACATGCGAAGTAGGTAAAATATAATGAAATACTTAAGTCAAATCCAACCGTTGTGATTTTTACCTTCAGGATTTACTGTACCGTTCTTCATTCAGAGTATCTTTATATTTTTTTAATATGATACTCTGTGGTCTCAGTAAAAATGTAAAAGTGTAAAGGTTGAGAGAGAAAAATACAATGTAACCGTATGAATAAGTAAGGGAATGTCTTGTGATTTTGTCTGGTTAACACCGTATGAAAAATATGAAACATAATAAATCTACTCGTGTAAGAGTTATCTTAGTTTTACAGGGCTGGAACACCAGATAAAAAAAAAATGGTAAAATATAGGTTTTCCTATACATGTGCTTCCAGTGTTTAAATAAAATAACATAACGCTTTTTCACTAAGCGCCATTTAATAAGAAGCTTGTCTATTGCCACAAGACTCCTAACTGCTTTAAAAAATTTAATAATATAATTCTGACCGAGGGATCGTAACCACCTTTTCACAGCAACCGCGCTTGCAACAACTCACACAAACACACATTTATATACACTAGAACAAAATTGCAACAAAGATAGCAACATAAAAATATAGATGCAAAAGCATATAAACTTGAAACCCCAAGTTATAGCACAGCAAACTATCCCCAACTTACATAGTTGTCAGATAATATTGTGCCCAATAAATCAAGACACACAATGTAACACAGACTAAGTTTACAAGGTAATACGTCGGTGCAGCGGGCTAACAAAGTAAGGGAAGGCGTGGTCACAGCATAAGGGCGGGGCAATAGTGTTAGCGTACTGTAGCCACATCACATAATACACTAACACTGTTTTGCAAGTCAACTACACTTTGTAAAGGGTGGAGTATTTTATGGGACTTCAGTGTGAAGTATAGTTTTTTGAAAGTGGTAAGAATAGAAAGGGTGTAATTTGAAATTTTGCAATCATCACCTCTCTTATGACGCCGCCGTTCGAGAGGCGTAATGTTTAAAATTTGTTTTCAAAACTTGTTTTTATTGTTGTTGTTGTGTATCTGTATTTTGTCTCAATCCTCCCCATGTTTTCTAAACAAATAAAATCTTTTTTGTGCTGAGAATCCGTCACTATCGCCGTCACACACACACACACACGCACACAACCAGCTGTAAGAAATAGGCTTCTTTCAGAACGCACCATTATTTATTTACTTTAATTAAACGGTTGAAAACCAATTACATTCATTAAAGACACTGTGTCTTTAAAGTTATCATCATCATCAGCCTATTAATGTTCCCACTGCTGGGACACAGGCCTCCTCTCTATGAGAGGGAATGGGCTATAATCCACCACGCGGGCCCAGTGCGGATTGGTAGATGTCACAATGTCTTCGAATTTTTTGGTTCTAGGACATGCCAGTTTCCTCACGATGTTTTCCTTCACCGTTTTAAGAGCAGTGGTGATGAAATAAATTACACAAAGTAATGCGCCTGTCTGGGTTTGAACCCACGACTTACTGTTCGTAAGTCGGGGCCGCCACCACTGGGCCACCGCTGCTCACCATCAATTTATTTATTTTAAAGTTATAAAAGAACATAAAAGGTTTACAATACTTTCATGAATCCTTCGCACAGTACTTCTAACATGCCAATAATTATATCTCCTTCCATTAATGCGCAAACAAATCGTTTGTTGAATTAGATCATTAAGTGCAACCAGTATACGAGGTACTTATGTCCTGTAACACGAAGGCACAGCATACGGCCTCTGCTTTCTGGCTCGGCAGTGATTTTCTGGAACAAAGAAGCGGACTAGCACAGCAAAAAGTAAATCAGGCGTATCAATAGTGTCGCAGAGGTTCTCACAGGCTGTTGTGAGCAGATCTCGTGCTCGCCTTCCCTTAATACTCACGCTGGCCCATAGCGAGTTAGAGAATGGCACCTTTCGATTTTTTGTTGTTAAACATGCTTCACAGTCATAATTACATACGTACGGTCGACCAAGCTATTTGTTTTACATTTTAACGGGCAAATTACATTGTAAAATGTAAACCAAATACCTTGGTCGACCGTACTCATGCCTATTTCCCAAAGGGCAGAAACAAATAAGCGCTAATACTACTTTATATGTATTTCTGGATTTTTATTCATCCATTCTGCCCACATACCACTTATAAATCAAAGCACGCAGTACCTGTGTCTCCAACATTGTATCATACGTACCAGTATCGATCACTGTATATTTAGCCCCGACGAACCGTGGGTCAATACTCGGTCACTCACTCACAGTATTGACATAAAGTATTTCAACTAGGAACAAATTATCAGAATCAGCTCACATATATGCAAAGCGTTTACATGCTTCAGGTAACGGGCTTCTCGTAAGTTGAGGCATGCCTTGTTGGTCTAGGGGTCGCAAGCGCAACTGCAGAGCAACCGGTCCTGGGTTCGATTTCCAGGTCGGGCAGAGCGTTATTTTTTCCCATCAAGAATTTTTCAGTAGCAACCACGGAGACAGGTTGATGGTAATATGCTCGCCCGCATTTACATGGGTCGGAAACTTAACTGGTGAAACTTAACTGGTGAAATGTGGGTGTACTGTAGCGTACACCGTTGCCTTATCCTTCTGGGATATCAGAGATGATGATATGTAAGTCGGGGCAGTATTATACTGTACTGTAGAAGAGCGCGAGAAAGTCTTGGTTAAGACTCGCTCATACAAGGAAAGAAGGGCACAACAGCTAGGAGCCCTGCACTCAGCACGTGGGTAGGACAAGGCTGCTGATGGACTACTGGTGGATAACGTATTGTGTGTTGTGCAACTTAGCAAAAAAATAGTTTGACATCCTTATCACGCGCTTTTGTTTTTACACAGGGCCACAAGTACATCAAATTAATACTTTATTAGTTCATAGTTGGTTTACTGTCATTTTCAGATCTTTTACAATCGTTACAGGTAGTCAGTGGCTTGAAAGTCTAACAACCAGTCTTACCGAGGGGTACCGTATTACCTTGCACTAACTGGGTTATGGTAGCCACGCTGTCACTCTACGTATAATACTGGTATTCATCTGAATTCGGTTAGAATGAAAACCGACCCCAACATAGTTGGGAAAAGGCTAGGCAAATGAGTTGGTTTACTGGTTATCTTTATACTGTGCCCCGTGTAGCTCGCTGCCCACAAAGTGCTGGATTTTTCCTCTTTACATACAATTACTTCATTCTAAAGAGGTTAGCCAACAATCATATTGTGGAGCTGAGGATGTAGGAACGGTAAATAAATTGTTATATTTGGGAACTATTGAAAGGTATTTTGTCCATTGTAGTTTTATTTGGTTTCGTGGATATTATTTCTTCTACTAAGGATTGGCTATGTCTGGTTTGTATGGTTAGTTAGAAGCCAGTAAATTACAGGTACATGAGATATTTCAACGTTACATTAGCTACGCACAGTAGGCTATCACCTTGGGGTTTTTTTCGTAACAATTTATAAGCCAGAAATTTCCACTTATATTAACTGTGTAACGGTTGCGATTAAATTTCATAATAAAACAAACAACATTTGCATACAATATTTTATATCTGGGCCGAGGTTTGCCCAGCAAGAGGTGGCGAGACGATCTGGATGCGTACCGCGAGGGCTGCGGCTGGTTCAAAGAGGGGAAATTGGGGGAGGCCTTTGCCCAGCAGTATAAGCTAATAAAAAGAAGTTAAATTATATTTGTAATCTGTATATTATAAAGTTATAATCAAACTAAAAATGTTTGCTAAAATCTGTTGTCTTTTGTATTGCCTACGTTCGTGCTACAGATTTGCTACGAGCGCTACGCCGCTACGAAAGTGCTACGCTGGGTCTACGAAGCTCTGTCTAAACTTTTCCCAACGAATTATTTAGTTTGACTTTAGCTTTCACAACAAATTTATGCAGTTGTTAAACTTGTTTTTAGTAAAATTCATTATATTTATGAAATTCAGTTAAAACCTCGGTTTATGTAGTTGTCGCTCTATTTATCACTGAATAATCAAAGCTTTGCGTTGGGTCAATCGATAATGTTATGATGAGTGTTTGCTGGTCTATAAATAGATTAAATATACACTATTTACTGTTTGGTAGCAGGTCAAACTTAATGATGTTTTGATATTAAAAAATGCGTCAGTATTTTTCCGAATGGAATTTATGAACTGTTACAACACGCTTACGACTGCCTCGTTGGTGTAGTGGTCGCAAGCACGACTGCTGAGCATGAGGGCCTGGGTCCGATTTCCGGGTTGGGCAAAGTGACATTGGGTTTTGGGCGAAATATGGGTGCACTATTAGGTACACTTCTGCCTAGCCCTTCGGGGATTACAGGTGTTATGTTATACAACACGCTTGCGCTTTTATCTAACAGGGAATCGAATGAAAATTTGCAACAAAGACTTCTTTAGTAAACCTATCAACATTTTAACTTTAAATGGAATCAATAAACTTTGAATTCACTAAGCGGATACGCGGATTAAACCACCAAGTTGTATGAAAGTTCAAACTTTTGAGTTAATTAAACGCGGTTTTCACAAAAACAATCTCAATGATGAATTAAATTGCTACCACTAATAACAACTTAACAACATTTTAATAACTGAACATTGCTGTTTAAATATATAAACTGAACCTAGTGAAGGCAAGGCACATCTTAATTTCAACACAAACTCATAATTCTCCTCCTCTTATCCCAATTTATTTGACATTTGATACAGTTGGAATTTATTTTAATTGACATTAATGATTTAATCGACATTTTAATTTGATTGACATTTAATTGGAATTTAATTGACATTTAATTTTGATGATTTTTAAATTACATTTGATTGACATTTAATTGGAATTTAATTTACAGTTAATTCTATTTTAATTTAAGCAACATGGAATAGACATGGTTGTTCTTGAGCGTTTGTGGTTGGGTAATCATATAAATTGTAATTTAATTGACATTTAATATAATCTATTTGGCATTTAATTTTCACTTAATTAAATTTAGTTGACATTTAATTAACATTTAACAGGCATTTAATTTACACTTAATTCTCGTTAATTTACTTAACATGGAATGGACATGGTTGTGTTTGAGCTTTTTATGGTTGGACATATAAACAGAAATGTAATTGACATTTTTACGTAAAATGGAATAGGTATTTGTGCTTTTTAGGGTTTGATTTTTTATGCTTTTTATGGTTTCTGATTGCTGACATAGTGATATTTTTTTTGTTTGCTTTGTATTTGATTTTGTTATGATTGAAATGTAATTATTGTGTAATATTCGAACACAATGTAAATTGTTTGATGAATGAATAAATAAATAAATAAATAAATTTATTTGAGGTCGGCGCAGCAAGTCTTCTTCTTCCATAAAACACGTCCACAAATATTGGAATCGTTAGGATTGCTCGTTCCAGACAGGAGGCTACGGTTGGGACCGGGGAAGCTTTTTAAGGTTCCGGCAACCCGTATAAACTTATTAAAGTTTGCACCAGTGCACAGTGATTAGTGCAGTAAGAATACTTAATAATGTCTCTCGGCGATTAGACATATTTTCTTGCTCTTTGGCGGAATTCCAGAGGGTGACATATAGTCTGTTGTCCACTGTGTACTTTGTGTTTCTACCCAGACTCGTTACTTGGGACTGGATAATTAGCAATTTATTACTACTTTTGTTGGTTTGGGTTTTACCTGTTAAAACAAATGTATGTGTTAATAAATAAAAAAATACTTCCCTATGACTCGTCATCTAAGCAGTTACTTCCTTTCTTGCCAAATCGTGCTTCACACAGTCCATTCATCGTTTCTTTGGTCTTCCTCTACTAATTTCATCTCAAACTAGAGATACTAAGAAATAAAATACCTATCGTCATTTAACACCACTACATAATAAGTCTCATCTAATTAAAGTCTCGTCATCAGTCCACCCACACAACACAAACAAACAAGTCCGGTCGTACGTCACGTCTGGTCCGACGGACCGGGTAACTACACATCCGGTATCATTCCGGCTCATTCGCGGCAAATAATCATTGGTCGGTTCATTGTCCTGTTAATTGCGATGTTCCTATGTCTGAACTGAATCGGTTTGTTTGCCAATGGATGAATGATTTTCTAACTAGACTTATTGTAAGATGATGTAGTCAGTGAAAACGGAAATTGGCAAAGATCATCATCATCTATTAGCCTATCTGTCAACTCTGTTGCAGTCGGCATCCAGTATAATCGGATGCAGCTGAATACCAATTATGAAAAGAAAGTAAAAAAAAATGGCAAAGATAAATATAATAATAAATAAATAAGTATGAAAGAACAAGACATGCTACGCCGACTCCAAATATTTTGGGATAAGGGCTAAGAGCCTTTCTGACCCGTGGAACACCAAAGTGGTTCACCTAGGTGTTCCTCGGTTAATTTTCTGTACCCCTGGTTTACCTAGGTGTACCTCGGTTAACTTTCTGTACCCCTGGTTCACCTAGGTGTACCTCGGTTAACTTTCTGTACCTCTGGTTCACCTAGGTGTTCCTCGGTTAACTTTCTGTACCCCTGGTTCACGTGTTTCATAAGAGAATGATTATGGTTATGTTCTTGGTCTTAATTCAGAACATTTACTGCTTTGTAGTAACGTAACGTAACTAGTGTTTGACAGATGTCATCTTGATTTTATTATCTATGGGATTGGCTATGGCAACCCGCCTCACAAATGGAGACCGTGGACGGAGCACGTCTCTCTGCACTTAATTATTAATATTAACTAATTACTACTGTGAGTAATATACTATCATCTGAAGACAATCATCTTTTATTACAAAGCACACAATAATACAGTGTATAGGCAGACTATATCCACTAGATTTAAAAATTGCTAATAATGATTAGCATTTATGCTGCACCAATTTTTAAATCTAGTGGATATCACTAGATTTAAAAATTGGTACTACATATGCTAATAATTATTAGCCAGATAATATAACCGGAAATTTATCTGAACGAAACGGTATTTAAATAACATTAACCTAAATTATGATAATAATCAACTTCAGCTAAAATTATTTAGTGACGAAACCTTTATCCTAGTCGTAGTTCTTTTCATTTTAGTCCAATGACCCCTAAAAAATTGCGCAAAATTTTCTGTCCCCATTTTTTGCCTTAATTTCATTATAATAATCTTCGGGGACACAAACTTAAGGAAAAACCCTCTAATCGCTATACAAACTCCATTACCAACCCGCCCACGTAATATTCTTCAATTTAAGAAAAAGCTCCCATAATGCCTTCACAAACAGTTTTCGATCAAAAGAAGAGGTAATATTTTAAGGTAATATATTAAACTAGCGACCCGGCCCTGCCCTGCTTTACACGGGTGCGATTTATTTTCATGGCAACATGGGAAACCATCGAGTTTTCTGTGTTTTCACCATCATTACAGTCAAAAGTTGTCCACTGCTGGACATAGGCCTCCTCAATGGGTGCGTCTCATAACATATAAAGTTATTTGGTATATTTTCATTTCAATAATATTCACAAGATATAATAAACGTGAGTTATACCAACTGTTGACATAATTTCTTCAGATATAACATTTATATACTCTAAAACTTATTTCATATAACGTTATTGGATATAACGTTTATTTAATCGAAAATCATTATATAACATAACGTTTATTATCGAAAAGCGTGACAGAAACGAATCGCTGCAAAACCGACTACACGTAGTCTTGTCTGCCATACCCCTTTTTTTTTGGATGGGAAGGCATCAAATGAATTTTCCCGCTCTGGGCGGAGCAGGAGGGAGTGTCAGACTTTTACTGACTAAAACCCATCCATGTTCCTTCATCGCCCTTTGTGTTCCGGGGCCACGGTATCTCTTTCGAACAGTCCCGCAACCCCGGATCTGCCATACCCCTAGAGTGTTATTTAAAATCGCGTAGGCGCGGAGGGGTGAGGCGGCCCGCGAGCTGAGGAGCAGGTGGCTCTAACAGTCACCGCCGCGGCTGAGGCTGGCCGGCCGAGCCGGCCAGCAAGCCGAAGCCTGAACCACATCTGTGACTATAAGCTCGCATGGGACCGCCGGAGCCCCGCAGCGCCGGAGCCGTGACAGAAACCATGCCTGCTGCTTGCTGCATGCTTGCTTGCATGCTGCGTGTATGGTGTATGCTGGTGTGCATGCCTGCTGCATGCATGGTGTATGCTTGTTTGCATGTTTTTACAGGGAAATAAAAACCCATGCGTTTTATCATATTAGACTAAATAAGTTGTCTTTTGAGTGGTACGAGTATATCAAACGATTTTATATTTAATGTAGGTTATGCTTATAAAAATTAGTAACTTTAAAATTATATCAATCGTTTATTATATTAACTGATAGATATATCGAATAAAATTATAGATTCAGTTGTTATGTCTTGTAAATATTAGAGATTTTGTAATTATATCATATATTACTTACCCCTCCTCAATCGCACGCCACTAAACTCGACCCTTCAGCAACTCTCATCCAGTTGCTACTCCACCCTGCGATGATTGTCGCTTCACAGAGCTTGAGGGCGTGTGAAATATCTACTGTAAGCAATATGCACCGCACCGGAGCGGCCGCGGCATCACGTCATCTCATTTTACTAGCTGATCACGGTCCGAAGCGATGAAGCGATGCCGTTAAGGTGCTTAAAAGTGCGTTGCAGTATGGAGTTTTTAAAGAATCCTGAACAGCTGCAGTCGAGGAGATGGAAACCCATGCTCCCATGCAGTGCATATAACTGTGAATAGACTTCATACCTTACGACATAATCACTCGAACTTATAATGAAACCCGCATCAAAATGTCACCGACAGTCACGAAAACTGACTTCAATGTTTAAACCTACATATTTTTATTTACGGGTTACCTACAGGCCTTGAACGGGCGGAAGGGAATCAAACCCCTGTTAGTAGGATTAGGTATGCGAGCCGTATTTACTGAGTACCCGGACTACCCGGGTAGTATCCGGGTACGCGATAACATATACCGTGAAAGGGTTTGTAAGGGATATCGAAAAGGAATAATGTAGTGCTTGTGTTTTCCGAAGAAAGAAAACGTTGTATTGATTTTATAATCTAGTTTTTAGATATATTGCTAGAGGACAAATAATTCCTCCCGAATAAAACTTTATAAAGAAAAGAAACCATAGGCAAAACTAAAAAAATCCCTTCGGCAAGCCGCAGGAGGAGGTAGATTTCGAAGAAGGTTCCACCCATATTTATTCTGGAAATTGCGCGGGCCGATTTTTTGTATGATTTTTTTTGTTAGAAGTACTTACCTCCTTTATGAATACGTAAGATGCCAAAAGACTTGGTCGTCATAGCAACGAATTTGTTGATGTTTGACAATTAAACGTCTTAATGTTTATCATACATTTTAAAATCCTCACATAAGAGTTTAGCATGGAAACACCCTCAATTTATCAGTTACTATTTTTTATTTCGAAAACTATAGGTTTATGTATATTTATGTGTATGCTTTTATTTTTAAGCATTCATTTGGGTGTCACCTACCCTAACTGAAAACAGGCATAAGTTTTTTTCCGATAGGCAGATCTAATATCACTTAGTTGATACCCACGTCTTTTCAAGAGCTTTGTAAATACTATTTAGAATATCATTGGAAAGAGCTTTGTCCAAGAGAGAGGTAAAGCACACACATATCGCGATTGAAATATTAATTGATATGGAGTAGCAGACACAGACTAAATATACAGGTTGTTTGCACAAGATGCAAGTTCTTTAGAAAAAAAAAAAATTACTGAACTTAGCAGGTTTATTTTGGTTACCTCTTGCAAGTAAATAATTAAAATGCACGTAAGGCTAGTGGATGCAAGTTAAAGGGCAGTGGTAACACTTTAACCTTGACTTTACCTAGCGTTAACATAAACATAGGAAAAAGGCGTGAGGTTATGTATGTACATAGGTTATGTATTTACCTAGCGAATAGTGCGGAGTTTATTGATGTGCGCGGCATACTACTAGGATTTGTTACAAGTGTCAGGTGGCTGACTGTAACTCTTGGCCTAGCTGCCATTGTATTTAGGTATTGGTATTCCACTACGGTATGCCCTATGTTTTACAGTTTTAAATATAAAAGGATGGCTCATTTTTGGCACTTAATCCAATAGGTTGACATACTAGTCTGGCAAAAAGTTTTACGACTCCATTTATTTTTACCGCAGATTTTTCTCAGACCGCAATTATTTGCAGAAAAGGGCACTTACTTACAATGAAGTCCCGTTTCAGCCACCAAGCCCTCTCCCGAATAAACCAACGGCTCGTATTATCAAGATTGACATCGTAAATTGGTCAACTGTCTATTTAGGAACGATCCATCCGCTCTTTCATAAAATACCAGAAACCAACAAATTTATTGTATTTTAATTGGTGCGAACAGTTAACAACGTAAAGATACGTAAGATCGTGATCTAAATCATTACATAAGGGATTACAGTTATTTCCACATGTTTGACATGGGACAATTTTTTAATTTTTTTATTTCATAATAATGTTGTTACTCCGGATATTATTGTATATAATCTAGGTGTTCTAACCTAACAGATAGATGTATTGCTGGCGAGTTTGTTCTGCCACTTCTTCTTCCCAGCTAAATTGCTGGGAAGTAGCGAAGGGAGGGCGTTTTGGGGGTCTGTGTTATGTAATTGACGTTCAAAAAGTGCTAATCTTCGGCCTACTTGGAATAAATTACTTTGGATTTTGATTTTGGCACAATAGGGGGCTGCTTTCATGTTTTACTAATATCTTTTACTGCCAGTTTCTGATATGAATTTTGAATAAAGAACTACTCAAACTCAAGGTGATTCCTTCATAATAATCCAGCACCCGCAATCCAAAATGCTTGACAAGTGTTAAAGATAAGATAATAACTTCACTCAGAAATTCGCAATTGATCATTTTATACCCAAACACGCAAGAGATAGCTTCTTATTTGCCAATAACCGTGCAGCATAAAACCATTTGTAACTCAAAACTCATACCCCATCAGCCTCGACAAATAAGCATATATTTACTCCATAATGTATGTAAAAGTTAGTCAGTCTCTCATGTATCATGTAGGATCTTCTCGGGAGATCATTGTTCCGTACTTAGGATCATGCGGCAAATTGCCTAAGATTTTACTTGTCTCATGTCCGGGTAGCGGCGTTAGTGATAAGCGGAAGCGTTTTTATCGTGATATGTTTTTATTGAGGCCGTGGATTTGGGTTGACCGAACGTCGCTCAAGTTGAATTGCGGTGTTGATTAAAACGTCAATCGATTTAACAGCGAACTTCACTCGGAGGTACAGAACGTGACTCAAACACTGAACTCGATTTTTTTAACAAACTAAACTTATTACAAAAGTTAATTTTTAAAGAGGTATAGGTGTAGGAAGTAGCTTTTTTTGTTGGTTTAAGTAAACATTTTTAATTTATAAATATGATATTTCCAATCATCAAAAGTAATACAATTCCAGACTATTTATATATTCCCTATCTAACCACCTTGAATGAGAGAGATGAATTTTCTAAAAATCCTTGCTAGTTCCAGTCTTCGTTGTAAAGAATTCTGCAAAATGATGTAATTCTAGATAATATATCAGTTACGTACGGCCTGTGTGTTGTTTGTAAGTTAATAAATAAATTCAAGATTTTAATTAAAATTAAGTAGCTATTATGAGGAAGTGACATAAATACTATATAACTGAATAAGTCGCTTTTTTCTCATGACTTAATTTAAAACACATTAGTGTCAGGTAAAAACGTTGACACAAATGAGTTGGTGAATAGTAAGCCTCACGGAGACGACTCCTGATGTGGAGCTCATCGGAGGTATTAGAAGAGGGGGGGGGAATAAGTTAGTTAAAGTATTACTGAAGAAAGTTTGCTAGTATCGCTTAGTACAAGATCTGAAACCGTGTTGGTAATTTGGTTTCTTGAAGTTTTTGAGATGTGGAATATTTTGATGAATTTCGGTTTACTTTTTTGATGTCGGATATTTCTTTGCGGGAGTTGACTGTTAGTCATTCTGTCTTAATAAGCTCTTGCAAGACTTTGGTGAATCTCGTGCAGGATGCGGGAACTTGCGCGAGAAGGTACTCGACTATTCCCGTACAAGATATAGTTACCGTTAATCCTGCAACCCGCACAATATTTGCCGGCTCTTTATTCATTGACTTCTTTTAGTGGCCACTAAATACGGATACAATCACTATTTAAGTTTTAGCATTTTTGAACAGCAAAAATGATCTTTTTCATAAAATTTAACCAAAATTATGTAAATTCCACATCTATATTTTACTTACTCCAAAAAATACTGATCTTCTCTATAAAACGAAAACCACTTTTTCTTTATGAAGCTATCACAATCTTTTGACACTTTCACCAACATTTTAAACGCAAAATTTCACCAATTTCTATGAAAATATTTAAGAAGCTCTACCTACCAAGTTTTACGATAATTTTTATGAGTTTACTTTCGCCATAAAGTTACAATATTACGGCGGAATAATGGCAAGAAACCAGTGGTTGTTACAACAGATTAGGGGGAGCTTCAATGGGGTTGGCGCGTGTTTATAACTCTACTTAACAACACACTTTGAGATGGTACTTAAGCTAATACTTATCATGTCATGTTCTTTGAAAACACAAGTTATTTAAGCTTATTAAGCTATGGTCCTTATTCAGGAGTTTCTTGCGGGAATCCGAATTCAAACTACATAGTTGGCAACAATAGCTATCACCATCATTTGAATAATATCCTTTTTATAAGTTTGGTTAGCTTTCAATCTAACCAAATGCAGCTGAATACCAAGAATATACATTATGGTGGAAGCGCTAGTAGCCCGTGAAATTCACGTTTAATTGGCTGGCGAGTGTCAGGTTGTTTGTTGATCAAAATATGTTATGCAGCCGTAATAAGTAAACCTACCTGTGTATTTACAGAATTGTAATCTTTAAAATCTTCAATACAACCCTCTAAGTACATCAACTCAGTAAAGCCATATTTGTTACAGTCGCGTATCATGTTTAATTCAACATCCAACCTGACACTGACCTGCAAATTGCAAAAAAACGTAACAAGATTTGAATTTCTCGGGTTACCGTGGGCTACCTTAAGTGACGGGCTATCGGACCTCCATAACCCAGTTACCAGTTAATACGTTTCTCTTTATCAGGACTGGCTGTCAAACTTTCAGGTGAATGACTACCCGTAATGACTGTCAAAGATCTACGGATGACAGTCGGGTCCAATGGTTTAACATGCTCGTCAAGGAGATGAGACTCAGTATGCATCCACGAACTGACCTTGCAACCGTTGGTCAACAATGCCCATAACAATTAGTTTTTTTCTTTGGCTAATTTAAAGCTTTTACAAGCATTATCATGACATCAACATCTTTATAACTCACTCACAGACAAAAATGAAATGACAGAGATAGCTTGAAAAATAAAAGTATAATAAAAAGTTGTTCCTCATTCCTGTTATCTTGACAATTATGCGGGGAGATAATTTTTAGGTTCTTATTATAATGAAATTCATGAATTAAAGTAATTAAATGTTGGGCTTCAGGCGTCCTTCAGTCATTGGATACTTTTATGTTTTTTTATTACTGCCTTGTTTACTGCCTGCTGTGCAGGAGGTCCTCAGTTTGATCATCTCATCGGGAAAAGTGTTATTTGGTTTTTCTATCAGGAAATTGTCAGTAGTAGTCCGGAGTATATTTATGCCTGCTTGATCGCAACATGCTTGCCACTACGAGACTTACACATAGCTGGTGAAATGTAGGTGGAAAGACTTTAGGTACAGCTCTGCCTATCCCTTCGGAGAAAACAGGCTAGATATTATTCTAAGAGTTTAGTGAGTCAGTGTGGCCATAAAAATTGACTTAGGTAGTGACATGACTGATAATGTTTTTTTTGTTACGATTCATGATAAAGCATCAATCATCATCTGCCTAGCCTTTTCCCAACGTTGGGGTCGGCTTCCTGATGCAGCTGAATACAAGTATTTTACATGGAGTGCCTATCTGACCTCCACAACACAGTTAGTACAAGGACAATACGATACCCCTTGGTAAGATTCATGATAAAGCAATGAAACATTTATTACACCTGGTTTTTATCCGTGAAGGTATCCTATTTAATATTTTTCAACTAAACTTTCCTTATTCGCCTTTTTAACCGTAATTATGACACGTGATACAAAAATAACATCTTAACTCTTAATACCTTCAGACGTAATTACGAAAATAAACTCGATTCCAAGAATATCTTCTAATTAGAACCAATAACTAATAAAAGACAATAAGACAAAGTATTTGTATAATATGAGCTGGGCGGAAAACACAGAAATAGGTACCTACGTTCAGAAAAGAACCAGACGACTAAACTTTAATTGTGGCGAGCCGACCCGAACATGATGCAGCGATGTCGAACGGAATTTGCCGATCGGTAAGAGATGAATGAAAACTGTACTGAACTGTGTAACTGAAAACAGTTGATCTCGAAACAGAACGTCATTCACAACGAGCGAATGAATGAATGGCAAATGGAGTGAACGATTCAGGCGACACGTTTTGTTCACTCGTGAGTAATTCGAATTCGAATTATTTGACACACATACTGAAAGCCATTTATATAAGTTGACAGTTTTATTGCTAAAGGGAAAACGTGACATAATGTTTATCCTCCTATATTATACCGCTTGTCAAAAAATACTGAGAATTTTCTGGCGTTTATTTAAATTGCGAAATTGAAATTGGAGCATTTACCTGTCATCTTTGTTTTCCGAAGATGTGCTATTGTCGCCATTCAGAATGTGGTTGAAGAAACTGGCTGCGCAGTGTGTGCCGGACTCGCATTCATTCTTCGCGTTAGTAGGTCGGACAGACAGACAGACGGACAACAAAGTGATCCTTAATGGCTTCCGCGTTTGCCGACTGACTGTTTGAATTGTTTACTAAACCCGCTAAGCTAAAGCAAACATTCGCCAACTTCTATATTATAGTCATAAGCAAGATATAATGTGCGCAGAATGAAGTTATAATTCTCGGTTGACGGAAGTGAGCAGCTGTCTTAACTTACACCTCTTGAGATTAACATGTTCCCATAGTTAATATTATAAGCTTGTTTTAGTTTCTAAGTGTTTTACTTATCCATTAGCTGGGTAATGAAACTGGGTTTCTAAAGGATGTAAAAACATACTTAACGAAGCGGAATGTGAACGACTTCCTTGAAACTGCGTTTTTTTTTTTGTTCTGGACTATGGTTACGGAGATATCCAAGGTCAAGGTCACTTCTTTTTTTAAATAACTTGAACTATTTAATGCATCTATGAGCACAATATTTAGAGTGCATAACTTTGAACACTAACGCAAGCCGTGATTATTCACACCAAATAAAAATGTCGTTTCTCAGGAATATTTTTAGCGTTGTATTACTCGTTTGATGTACAGAATCTTTGGTTGACGGCTTCGTGAAGAGTCGGTTTACACCCAGTATATGAAATATCGGATTGTTAAAGTTACCAACCGTAGGTCTTTTGTTAATGTTGTATCGTCTTTTGAACTTTTGAACTAACTTTGAAGGTTACCTTACCTTTAAACGCTTGTTAGGGATGAAAGGTAAGTCGCGCTGTTTATTAACAAGGTTAAACTGAAAATTTGAAATTTTCGAAAATTATTTGGCTATTATAATGAATTCCCTTGATCTGCATCTTGCTTTAAAAGTTTGACAGCGCTTGCCAATCAAATTAAATAAGCTAAACACAAACATAGCCTATGAAACTCATAACCCTTTAAGTTCACCGTAGTCAGGTAAAAAAACAACGCTGCATATTTTAGTGTTCAACACACGCATAAAAGCCTAGACTAATGAGTGTACTTCGATTTTAAATTTCAGAGGATTTCGTTGAAACCCGAGCTCAATTGAAGTGGAGGCTCAATTTACTATATTACGCAGAAAACGCCTGAAAGTCAGACATATTATAAATCACTAGACGTGCAAAATTACTGAAATTCTATGTAAAACTTTTTTATGCAGATTTGATAAATGTTTCAGTATAAGTTTTGCATTTGAAATATTGTTTAAAGTTAGTTTATTTAAGCATTTGAAAGTTATAATTGAAATTCAGACAATGTACTAGAAATGTAAATTGACAAAGAGTTGAACTCACGAACCGCTTTTGAGAGTTATTTTAATTTGTAACCCTGCTGAAAATTAATGTAATAGACATTTTTATTATTAAATCAGAGAGATGTGTTGCTCCTGGAGGAGTTTGTGGCTAAATAATAACAAGCGCTCGGGTCGATCTTTAGGTTAAGCCACACTTGCTTAGGTTGGTCCGTGATTGGGTGACCACCCAACATACCGAATTTCCTCCATGCTTCGGAAATCCCGGGTATCATTTGTAGATCTGTGACAGCCGTTACAGGTAGTCAGTGGCCCGAAAGTCTTGGAACCAGTCTTGTAAGAGTATCGTATAACCCAGTACTAACTCGGTTGTGCAGGTTGTAATGTGTGTCGTTTTACATGGTTTTCGTACTTACTTTTTTGATATTATTAACCTGAAAATGTAAGCATTCGTCCTCTCTAGGTAGCTTCATGCTCATTTCCTGGAGGCTTAGCATACCTTTTACCTTGTAATTCATGTTATTTAAGTTTTTCTGTAGTTTTTTATCTCTCTTGAATCTTTGTTTACGTTTGTAATGTCAGTTAGTGACAAGCCTAGTTTTATTTTTAATTTATTGCTAGAGCTAGTTGTAGGTCGTATAGGTAAATCACATTGACCTCATCTTTTATTTTTATTATATTTTAGAAATTCTTACTAAATTGTAAAATGTCAATCATCTAGAGATAACGGGAGCCAGGTGGAAATTTCAGTTCTCGTGTTGGCAAGAAGTCCTGGTATTCAAGTATCGGTCAGTGGAAGAGCAGTTCCCTTCGCATATTAAAAGCTATGCCAGAATAGCAAACGAAGCCACGCGTCGTTTTTCATCCTTGACTCCTTCAGAGGGTCATTGAACCAGCAATGTCTAGCCTTGGCGTCACTCTTAAGCCCTGACGCAAGAAGACACAAGCCCGTCAGTAAATTTACCATCGTGTTACAGAAAACGTCGTTATCTGCAGCAACTTTGGACACCGACGGCCTGGTAGCCCTCAGCTCTCTTGCTACGACCTACCCCTCCGAGGTTGGCAACTTCAGCGAGCCTGGACACTCCAACGGCTGGTAGCTCTCAGCCTTTTTGCTACAACCTGCCCCTCCGAGGTCGGCGACTTGGAGGCCTTACTCAATACCTTTCTTCAAGAAACCCCTGGACCTCGCACTCCCAAGGACCTTCAACGTTCTTCGCCCCGGCTTCCCTGGCTTTTGATAGTTTTTCAGTTACTACTCTCCAGCATCCATTAGGTAGGGCCTGATAGGTTAGATTTCAAATGTTCTCATTATTAAAACTGTTTTATTTTATCTCGTTCCCTTGACTATTTCTTATAACCGTACTCTCCTCCAGACTGAAAGTTAGGTAGGTGATTGCTCATTGTGATCTTACAGTTTCCTGACTACTACCAGGAAAATGTAACGTTACAAGGTCAGACAGGCTGTGGCTCCATGTAGAATACTGGTATTGAGCTGCATGTGATTAGACTGGAAGCCGACTCCAAAACAGTTGTCAATAGGCTAGACAGATGATGATGAGGACGAATGTGTTGCTGGGGAATTTACCATTTCTTCTCCCATGCACCTAAATCATAAGGAAGTTGTGAAGGTCTGTGTCGTGTAGCTTTCATATTTAAAAAATGTTTATTTTCAGCTTAGTTAATTTAAACTAAGCTGAAAATAAACATTTTTAAAACGAAGAACTCAAGAATCAAAATCAAAAGCCTTTTATTTAAAAGGCTTTTGATTTTGATTCTTGAGTTCTTCGTTTTTCAGTAAAGTACTAACATACGCAGAGTGGTGTGGGAGGGTGTTTTATCAAGGGGTATTGTATCACGCATGGTCGCATCAAAGTTGTGGAGGCCAAAGAGGCAGGCGTCCTATGTTAAATACCTATTAGTATATAAATGCATCTCGTTAGGCAGTTGTTCCACCGCCAACAATGAACGAGAAGCGAGTGAAGCTAGAAAAGAGTTGGCGAGCAGCGTGCCAGTTTTTATAGATCTACGAGTATTTCAAATTAAAATAGGTTTGGATTATCAATCAATCACATTCTCTGGATAGTTATATACATTGATTTCACTAACATCAGACAAGACCATTTTTTAAAATTCAAATAAATCGTCTAATTTAAAATACTGTCACTCAACCTACCCCTTCACATGATGATCCCATTTATTCTAAAACAATATGAAAAAATCCGCGCATTTCGGAATTATTTCAAAATGGCGCCCAAGGGTACTAGAGGTCATTGAGACTGGGTTCAAAGCCTCTACAAAATGTTTGAACAAAGGTTGGAAAAGCGAAATTACCCAAATATATACCAACTTAAAGGTAAATTTAATTTTGTCAATCGTAACGGTGTCTGAGATTTGTAAAATGTGGTGTATCATTGAGGTAAAAAATACTGCCTTTCTTTAAAAAAAAAATCGGAAATTAAAATGGTACTAAGATGATTTGGTTTGCCGTCGAGAAATAACATCCAGACATGCTGATTTCTTCACGATGTTTTCCTTCACTGAAGCAAGTGATAATTATACAATACGCACATGAATCTGAAAAATCAAACAAAAAAAGTAAAAAGGCAAATGCAAAAAGTTTTCAAGCAGAACCATGAATTATATTCTATTCAGTTTCCAACAATATCCCGGTTTGTGCCGCTAACGTAAACTACATTTCTATTCACTGTTTTAAATTAAAAAACAAAAAAACAGATTATTAATCAATAGAAAAATACAGGTGTATCATAATAGTCGGTGAGCCACAAACTAAGCATCGCTTGTATCTTGTGGCTCGGGAGTGCGAATTCACAAAAAATAGTAACATGAAGAACAAACATGTGGACATTAAAATATTATTAGCAGGGTAAAGGTTAATGCAAAGTAGAAAAATAAAAATAAAACAATTTTTGCATTTATTGTGCTTGGGTTCTGGTATATTTGAGTTCTTGTGAGTGTACGTGTATGTGTATGGGTGTGTGTGTGGCTGTTTTGCAGGTGCTCTATCAAGGCTTCGGTAGCGTCGTATGTCAATTTTAAAAGGGCTTTTCTTAATATTTTTTTACAGGTGGAGGTTGAGCAGTCTCGTAGGTCGCAAATTTTACTGACTCTATTAAAGGTGTTTGGATGGGAAAAATTAGTACAGCGTTTAGCAAGTTCCGATTTGGTAATTGGTTTATGTACTCTAAATACCCGCTTGTTTATTAAGTTGTTGTAATCAGGCAGTTTTTTTACTGTTGCGTGATACTTAAGCGTTGCTTGAAGTACGAAAAGTTGTCGTACCCTTAGAACTTTAAACTCCTGGTAAATAAGGTCTGTGGGGAATCTAAAAGGTTTTCTTAGTGCAACCTTGATCAGTGCCCATTGTGCCCTCTCTAATGTAATGAATGTGGTTTTACAAGCCCAACCCCATATACCGATGCAGTACTGCATGATTGACCAGCAGAGTGCGTAGTAGACCGTTCCCAGTACATCGATTGGGGTACAGTCACGGAGTTTTTTCACGACATGGATCAGTTTTCGCACTCTGGAGGATTAGGCATATATGTGGGCTTTGTAAGTTAATTGGTTGTCTATGGTTATTCCAAGGTATTTTATTGTGTCAGTTCGTTCAAGGACTTCACGGCATGTGTGGTGGGAAGCGTCGTTGTGTTCTTGTGAGCAAGTGTGTATTTTTATGGACATAGTTTGGGTTGGGCTGGAGGCACTGGTTTTTGGTCAGTAGAATAGTGTCTAGGGCGTGCGCTATCTGAGAGAGGCCTTGTTCCGCCAAACGATACACCCGCTCCCAAGTCGAGTCGTGAAAGATGATGGCAGTGTCGTCAGCGTAGCAGATCACTTCCGCGCTGTTTATTGGGAGGCTTACTAGATCATTTATATACAGCGTAAAAAGCGTTCGACCGAGGGTACTGCCTTGCGGAAGACCAAACGTGATGGGTAGCAAGGTACTTTGGACACTGCCTATTTTGGAGTATTAGCACCGTGATGTCAAGTAGCTACGAAACCATTCCAAAGGTATACCCCTTATCCCCGTAGCCTCTAACTTTTTTAGAAGAATACCGGGAGACACGGTGTCGAATGCTTTTGCCAAAGCAAGAAAAACACCGACGCAGAATTTTCCATTTTCTATGTGGTGTGAAACTTGATTAGTTAAGAGAGACACCGCGTCTTCAGTAGACTTTCTTTGTCGAAATCCGAATTGTCTGTCCGAGACTATTTTGTTTTTATCCAGAAAATTTACCAATCTTTTATTGACAATTTTTTCAGAATTTTGGAGGCTATACTTAGCAGAGCAATAGGCCTGTAGTTTTCTGGAAAGTCTTTGGGACCGCTTTTATAGATAGGAGAAACTGCAGCAACTTTCCAGGCGTCGGGGAAGACACCTGTTTCTATACTGAGGTTAAATATGTGTGTGAGTGGTTTAATTAAGCTTTCTTTGCTGTTTATGATTAGTGGAAGTGTTACTTGGTCTGGCCCCGGTGCACTATCTATTTTCAGGTTGTGTATTATGTTAGAGACTTCTTCTTCGTCTGTCGGGTGCAAATAAAATGATTCAGAGTTAAAACTCGGAGTTATGTGTGAGTCTATTAGTGATTGGTGAGTGGTTGCTAGTTTGTCGAGGATCTTGGCGGAGTGTTTTTCCCCTACTGAGACGAAATGCTGACTGCAGTTGTCTAGAGATGGTGTTGGAGATATACTGGATGCGATTAAATTAATTGATGTGTTTTGAGTGTTGCATTTTTTGGTCTTACATATATCTTTTATTGCTGTCCATAATTTTTTGGGATTGTTCTGGTTACTTTCAATTTCTTGTCTGTTGTGTGATGTTCTGAGATTGAGAAGAAGTGTGTTTGCATGGTTCCTGTATCTACTGTAAATTATTTTTTTCGTGTGGTCATCGGGGTTGGCTTTGCAGTCAAGATGGAGTTTGTCACGGTATCGTATGCACCTTATTAATCCAGGGATAACCCAGGGTTTAATGAAAGCCATTTTGCGACTAATTTAAACATTTTAAGTGTGGGTCTTAGTGTCTCGTGATACTGTGTCGGTGAAATAGTTTAGTACAGTATTCACACAGGTAGCATCAGTAACAGAATCCCAGTTTGTTTTAATAATCCTATTAGCTACGGCTGTCCAGTCAGTTTTGACCCGCCATTGCTAAGTGTTTTGTACTTTTCCGGTTTAATAGGTACACTGCAAAGGGCAAGCTCATGATAAGTAATAGATAAGCTACATACAAGACCAAGAGGTATTCCAGGTGATTTTATGAATATGTGGTCGATACAGGATCCTTGTCTTGTTGGAAGTGTAATGGCGGGAGATAACCCATGTGAAGCCATGAGACACGCGTAGTTAGCTACTTGAGCTTAAATCGTTAATGTTAAGATTGACGTCGCCGGCTACAATGAGTGTTTGTTGGCTTTTGAGTTCAAAAAGGGTGGAGTCAAGGGAACTGAGAAAATTCTCTGCGTTTGTGAAGGATGGTGACCTGTAGATGGCTAAAAGACTGAAATTGTTGTTAATTTTTAATAATATACTATAATTAGTTCAACTAATGTAAAACACGCCGTGATATTTAGGAAAGCTTCAGTTTTATTCTAATAACAAAGAATTGTGCTCATTTCCGACCAAGTGTGAGGATAATTGACCATAATCACAGGTTAGTTAGAATTTAATGATAGACCTGACTGATTGCTACGAATCAAATATGTATGTCTCAACTTAGGTTCATGTGAATACTGGCTTGCCGTGGCCTTTCCCTGTTTTACCGCACCGTTTTTTTCATACCGGTTCGTTTCAGGTCATAAAAAAGGTGCATCTTGGAATTTCTCTTGTATCGTGGGTACATTTACAATCATTTACACTCACATACACAAACAGTAACAGTCGGAAAAACTACCTGTACGCCATACAAAATTTGTTTCCGTGCGGGAATCGAAACCACGACACGCAGTGCAGCAGCCAATCGTTCAGCTACTGCGCGAACCATGCCGTCAAACCGAATTGCACGGTGCTTGTACTCGTATGTAACTGGCGAAATGTGCTTGAACTTTAGGTCCCTTCGAGGAAGATGTCATGGTATGTTATTCTTAGCCCATTTAGACCATCCTGTGCTTTGGCAAAGCCCAGGTACACCAATGCAGCCATACCTGGGCATTATAACGTTCCCCGTGGACTCTAAGTAATTCTGGTCACCTCCTTAAAATGCGTGATTAGCCGTACTTACTTTATTACAAAAAGCTTTAAAGGTTTGTCAACTAGTGCTTTCTTTAATTTCTTAAAAGATAAAAAATAATTAGTTGGCATCCAGGGCTTAGGCCCCCAGTGGTCGAGGCAACCGTGGCCGACGCCCCCGATTTCAAGAAAATTATTATTCATAATTAGCATTATCTCTGTCTACCCACCAGGCCCGGACTGGGACCCGAAATCGGCCCGGGCATTTTAGAGACTGTTCGGCCCTCCAGTCTCAAGAGAAAGGAAAACTACTAAAGTAAATTTTGAATCATCATCATCATCATCAGCCTATTACTGTTCCCACTGCTGGGACACAGGCCTCCTCTCTATGAGAGGGAATTAGCTATAATCCATCACGCGGGCCCAGTGCGGGTTGGTAGATGTCACATGTCTTCGAATTTTTTGGTTCTAGGACATGCCAGTTTTCTCACGATGTTTTCCTTCCCCGTTTTGAGAGCAGTGGTGATGAAATAAAATACACAAAGTAATGCGCCTGTCTGGGTTCGAACCCACGACTTACTGTTCGTAAGTCGGGGCTGCCACCACTGGGCCACCGCTGCTCACCATCAATTTTTAATCAACCGAATAAAAAATGTAAATTACAATATTAGGCTGAAATTGTAGGCTTCGACTTTGATAAAGAAGAGACTTGAAACTAAAAGAATAGAGACGCTGTTGAAGAAGGGCGTCGCCAGCTTTGAGCCAGAGGTGGGGGGGAGGGGCAGAAAGGTGCGAGTAAAAACGAATTTGCAAGGATTAAGTTTACAAGTTACACATGCAGCTGAAGTTATTTTAAGAATCTAAAATACTTGACTAAATAGAAGTAGAAGTTACAAAGCTCCTAAGCTCATAATTTATTTCAGCCTGTCTATACCGATCAATCATGCGAAAATCCGATAGGAGTGCCAATCCAGAGGTAGAAAAAAGGAACCTTTGATATGATTTTTCGCAGGATTCGAAGTACGAACCGCGCACGTTGGTTTAAAAAAAAATTGTAAGTTTCTAGCGGTTCCTACGAGTTCTGCTGAGTGATTCTACTGTACGCTACAATTCACTACGTACTTACTAATTCTATGTCACCGCATAGAATTATTATAGTAAGTGTTGAGGATAGTTTTAATGAGACTACTCAACCTTGTTTGTAGAATGATTATATTCATGTGAGAAGGCACATTACATTTATAATGGTGGACGCACGATCGCGACATAAAAATGCGTATTCGACCGGTGTCTGTTGCCGACTAAAGGTGGCGCGCGCGCTGCCGGCGACCGCGTCCGGCCCCCCCGCGCTCGCCCCGCTGCTTCCGCCGTCTCGTTTAGAAATGCGCTTATGGGCGCGTTCATACTCCGCGCCGTTGAAATCTTTTCAACTAATTTTGATCAGCCACAGGTAAGGGGCATATTTTATTGATTGCCCGTTTGATGGTGCCGGTAGTAGTATGGATGTCCGCTACTCTGCAGATCCCGTCGGCTCCTGGATATAATTTAGTGACGCGACCCATACGCCAGTGGAGCGGCATCAAGTTGTCCTCTTTAATTATAATAAGATCTCCGACATTGATAGGTTTGCATTCCTTCTTCCATTTTGCTCGACCTTGTAGTTCTGCCATGAACTCCTGTCGCCACCTCTCCCAGAACCGCTGCCGTATTTCTTCGATGAGCTGGTATCTGTTGGGTCTAGACGTTTTCACAGGTAGTGAAGGTACCGACATCAGCGGACGTCCAATGAGGAAGTGCCCGGGGGTTAAAGGATTAGTATCAGTGGGGTCTGACGACAGGGGGGAAAGAGGTCGAGAATTGAGGATCGCTTCTATTTGAGTAAAGAGCGTCGCTAACTCTTCAAACGTGAGGGAGGCATTGCCAGCTACGCGTTTTAAATGGAATTTCGCGGATTTAACACCGGCTTCCCATATTCCACCAAAATGTGGAGAGTATGCAGGAATAAACTTGAATTTAATAGCCTCGTTAGCTGCATAATCTGAGACCGCATGAACGCTAGACTGGATCACCCTACCCAACTCATTGTTAGCGCCCACAAAGTTCCTTCCGTTGTCGCAGTAGATGGTATGTGGCTTGCCGCGACGCGACACAAACCTGCGCAGACATGATATGAAGGCCTCAGTGGTAAGATCGCTTACGACCTCCAAATGTAAGGCCTTAGTAACTAAACATACTAATACACATAAGTAGGCCTTGGTGATACGATTACCTCGTCCCTTTTTGGAAGAAATCATAAAGGGCCCAGCAAAATCAATCCCACATGAATTAAAGGGAAAGTCTGGGTTGACTCTAACACTCGGCAAGTCGCCCATTAAAGGTTGTGCAGTCTGACCTTTCATTCGAGTACAGACAACACACTGTCTAATGATAGTGCGAGCTAAGATCCTGCCACCTATTGGCCAAAATCTCTCGCGAACAGCCGACAAAAGCAATTGTGGACCTGCGTGCAATAAATGTAAATGTTCATATTTCATTATAAGTTTAGTAAAATGATGTTTAGCATCCAGTAAAATTGGGTGCTTTTTGTCGTATTGACAATCAGACTGACTTAATCTGCCACCCACTCTTATTAAACCATGGGTATCTAACCTTGGATTTAAGGATAGCAATTTACTTTTGTGATGCAGTTCTAATCCATTTTGCAGGTTTTTTATATCCTTTGCGAATGACTCAGATTGACTAACTTTAAGCAATTGTATTAATGAGTTCTCAAGTTCGTTAGCTTGCAAATGTCCTTTTAATTTTAACTGTGTGCTTTTACAATTATTAATAAAACGTAAAACATGTGCATAAACTCGTTTAAGTCTGAGATAACTCGAATATCTTTCAAATGGTATTGACGGACCACTATTTTTGGATGTGTCATCAACAGTGACTAATACTTTGACTTCAGGCAATTTTTTAAGTGTTGTGTGAGGTTGAGTAGGCCACTGGTTCTGTTTTAGGAACGAAGGACCTTCCCACCATAAGGATGATGACTGTAGCTGCTGTGGGTCTACACCCCTAGAAGCTAAATCAGCCGGGTTTAACTCTGTAGGAACATGTTTCCATTCAAACTCTTTTGTGATTTCATTAATTTTGTTGACTCGGTTACGTACAAACGTCGGTAAGACTTTGCTCTGAGTTTTCAGCCACCCGAGTACAACTGTGGAATCAGTCCACATATATTTTTTGGTAATATTGCATGGTACAGACTGTAATACCTTTTCACTTACTTGAGCCCCTAACAAAGCAGCACATAACTCCAAACGTGGGATGGTGAGCTCTTTAATTGGAGAAACTCTAGTTTTTGCACAGAGTAACCTTACTGTAACATTCTGTTTACTATCTTGAGAACGCATATAAACACACGCTCCATATGCCTGCTGACTTGCATCTACAAAGCAATGTAGCTCTGCTGACTGAGATTCTAAATTAATACTTAGTACATAACGAGGTACTACAATATCAGATAAATGATGCAAGTTTTGAATGAAATTAAACCATCTTTTTGCATAAGGCTCAGGTACGGGATCATCCCAGTTTAATTTTGCAATCCACAATTGTTGCAATAAAATTTTTGCTTTTATAATACAACAACTAACTAACCCTAGCGGGTCAAATACTTTACACGTTGTTGAAATAATAATACGTTTAGTAACCTTTGTAGTGAAGTCAATTCCACTTGGAAAACGCAACTCATCAGCCTTAGGCGACCATTTTAGACCCAACACATTAGCTTCGTCATGAAAATTAAGACAATTAGATGATTCTGATATGCCACCAAGGATACGAGAGTTTGTGCGAAATTTGCGTAATGGGAAACAAGCTGAATTTAAAGTTTCAGTGACATTTAAATAAATATGTTTTAATTCCTCTTCAGTTGAGGCACCTGTGTTAAGGTCGTCAATATAGAAATCATTCTTTATGATATTTGAAACAACCTCATCCTGACATTTATCAGCCAGCTCAACCAGACACCTAGTAGCTAAGAATGGAGCTGAAGCCATCCCATATGTCAATGTATTGAGCTGTAAAATTGTAATAGGTTTATCGACGTGATCCCTCCACAACACAAGCTGCAGGTGCCGCTGTGATTTATCTAAGGCTACTTGTCGGTACATTTTTTCGACGTCTGCTGTTAGAACAAACTTATGTATTCTAAAACGAATAAGAATCGAGAATAAGTCACTCTGCACCGTGGGACCAACTGCCTGGATATCATTCAAAGATTTTCCTGAACTGGTTTTAGCTGAAGCGTCAAATACTACTCTCAGCTTTGTCGTATCATGTTGTTCCCGAATGACACAATGATGGGGTAAGTAACAACCAAACTTAGGTTTTTCGATTTCACTTAAATGTCCTAACCTACTATATTCTTGTATAAATTCACTATATTGTTTCTTAACTTCAGGGTTTTTAATTAATTTATTTTCTAGACTCAAGAAACGTTTAATTGCAATAGGAAACGATTTGCCCAGTGCTTGCTCTGGGGCCTCCGTCAGCGGCAGCATGACTGAAAATCGTCCTTCTGGTAAACGACAAGTGTTTTTTATAAAATGGGACTCGCAATATTGCTCATCAATTGAATAATTATTTGAACCTGTAGGTAATTCTTCTACCTCCCAGAAATTTTGTAAAGAGTCATGGATATCCTGAAGTGATACCATTTTATTATTTTTTACTAAATTACAATGTATATTATTATTATAATTAAAATAAGATTCACTAATAGGGCCAGCAACTAGCCACCCTAAATGGCTATCCTGTAATACGGGCTTATTCACACCTAAGACTATTCTATTAGTATTTACAATTTCAAAAAAGTGGTCTGCACCAAGTAAAATATCTATTTCGGCAGGCTCATGAAACAAAGGATCTGCCAGAACCACCCCATTGGGCAATCCCAAATGCTCAACATTTACTTGAACGCTGGGTAATGTTCCTGTAATTTTAGGAATTACTAGGCAGTTGACAGTTATATTAAAAGAACTAATTCGAGATTTTAACATAATCTTGCATTGTTCTGTTATTTTACATGCTACATTATTTATACCACTAACATTAAAAGAATTTATTTGATTTGCTTGTAACCCTAGCCTTTCTTTCAGATTTTTTGTTATAAATGAAGACTGACTTCCAGTGTCCAGCAATGCACGCGCATGGTAAGTATTATTGTTATGTGTATTCATTATTTCAACTTGTGCAGTACATAATAAAACTTGGCCTGGCGAGCGAGCTGACAAACTGACAGGAAGAAGACTAGTTGATGGCTGAGTGGCTTCTGTCCTTTCTGTGACAACATTAGCAATTGTACTGTTGTTATGCAACATTGAATTATGTTTTTCCTTACAGGTCCGGCAAGAACTATGCAATGGACATTCTGAATTGTTGTGACCACTACGAAGACAGTTTGTGCACAAGTTATGCTTAGCCACTTCAGACAGCTTCTCATTCAAACTCAAAGCCTTAAATTTATGACACTGATGTACATAATGTGATTTGTTACAGATAAAACATTTCTTAGTCTGAGAACCAACCAAAGTAGTTGTTAATGACTTGACAGATTTATTTTCCTTACCATAATTTGAATCTTTATTATCATAATATCGACTACTGTTCGCTGTCTCTAAGACATTTGCTCGATTATCTAAAAATTTTACAAATTCTTCAAGAGAAGGCAGGTGTGTTAAATGACCTTTGTATTCTTCCCATTTGCTTTTAGTTCTGGGATCTAACTTTGCTGAGACCAAGAATATAACTAGAGGATCCCAGCCAGTTGTGGAAATTTCTAATATATTCAAAGCATATAAATTTTTTTGAATCTGATCCATCAAATATCTTAAAGCTTTGAAAGATTCCCTTTGGATCGGATTAATAGTAACTAAAGCCTGCAAGTGATTATTAATAAGAATATTTTTGTTATTGAATCTGTCACATAAAGACTTCCATGCAATTTGATAGTTGGCTGCGGTAAAGTCTATGGACCTCACTATAACACTAGCACTACCTACTAACGAATTTCTTAAATAATGAAACTTATTTATTAGTGGTATTGAATCATTATTATTAATTAAAGAGTCAAATGTATCTCTGTACTCTAACCATTTAGAATAGTTCCCATCAAAAGATGGCAAATTAATGGTTGGTAGTTTAACCGAGTTGCTCATATTGTTACAACTGGAGTGTACAGATTCACAGTTTTCTTTTTTATTTAGTGAACCAATACTTATTAATTCTTGTGTAAAAGAAATTATGGAGTAGAATTCCCCTTCTGTACAATCACGCTCTGAGACTTGTTCATCCATATTAGGAGCAATCTCCTCTATCTCAGATTGTATTGTATCAAATTTTGACATTAACTCTTGTAACTGTGTGAGTCGCAAAGACAGCTCTCGCACTTCTAAACTAGTAAGACTAGAGGCTTTCTCAATTTGGAATTTATATAGGAAATTTTTAAATACTGTTAATCGACTACGTATACCACCACGTCTGCGAATTAATGTTTTTAACTCATTACCCTCCACATTAGGAGAGGCAATCGTATCGTCCGGCATGTTTGAAATTTAAATACACATTAAACAACACGCTCGAAACAATGAGTTGGGCACACGGAACTACGTAAGTAGGTAAATAAATTGTGTAATCCCACCGGTTAATCCAGTCCAGAAGTCAAACAGCTCAAACCAATAGCTGCCGCGAGCACGTTGGCAGCAAGCGCGCCGCCGCGCGCAACGTGGCACGATGGACGAAGTAGGTACTTGAGCGCGGGCCGTGCACGCGGACCCGGATACGCTGGAATGTTCGGCAAATGTCGTTGAATAAAATATAACGATAGGATTTTACACGCGTAAGTAACCAATGTGTAACTTGTTCTTTAATATTCGTGGGTATGTAGGATATCTAGAACTTAAAATATTAGCGATCTCGAATAGAATTACATGCCACGTGCACCTTAATTATTGTTTGTATTTGTGCGATTAAGCCAAACAACCAAATGGGTACAGTATAGTACCTGTGGCAGCGAGGTGCGCCAGTATAGACGTACCTAGGCTGTTAAAAGTAAAAGGCGTTAAACCTCCCCCTGCGATTTCAAAGCAGCTAGGCTTCCACACACCAAACAGGAATAGGTAAAAGGAGGGAATAAAGGAACGGGCTTACTTCCACACAAAACGCCGCTGGCGCCGATAGTTCGTAGCACGGCGAAGGAAGACCCACGTCCACACGACGGGTTGAACCGGAGTATTCAGCTTCACCGACGCACGCGTTCACGACGGGTTAAACCGGAGAGTGTTCAGCTTCATCAACGAACAGCCACTGCCGCCATCATACGAGCAGAAAGCGCGTCGGTTGTCCACGTGTTTTCTCTTGACTGGTTCATAAGTTCACGGTCGCCATATGTTGAGGATAGGTTTAATGAGACTACTCAACCTTGTTTGTAGAATGATTATATTCATGTGAGAAGGCACATTACATTTATAATGGTGGACGCACGATCGCGACATAAAAATGCGTATTCGACCGGTGTCTGTTGCCGACTAAAGGTGGCGCGCGCGCTGCCGGCGACCGCGTCCGGCCCCCCCGCGCTCGCCCCGCTGCTTCCGCCGTCTCGTTTAGAAATGCGCTTATGGGCGCGTTCAGTAAGTACGTAATACACGAAAATTAAAATTGAAAAATCCTGAGCCTCTAGTCTAGAGGGTACCATTACTACAGATAGTCCAAGAGTAAATTGAATTAGGTCCTCGACTTGACGGTAGAGGATGTTATTATAATCGATATATTGGCAATTTTTTTTTTGTTATAGCAAAAGTATGTCGACCGCACATTGGCCACACCGGCCCATCGGGCATCCGGCCCATCGGGCATTTGCCCGATTTGTCCGTATGGCCAGTCCGGGCCTGCTACCAACTGACCAATCTTGCGAATTAGCATTTTTATAAGTTTCTGAAAAAACTCAGGTTTATTTTTAAAGTAAATTCTAATTTCATAAATGTACGTCAGCAAGTTACATTCGACGACCGACGACGCCGCGACGGTCTGATAGAAACCAACTTTTCAACATAAAACGCCTATTTGTGAAAAAATATTCATTGAAATGTTTTAAAATTATTTTACCTCAATTTTCAAGGAATTTTCCACTGAAGTTGACGTGAAAAAGTCTGAGAGAAAATTAAGTTATTTACTGAGTAAATTAATTTGTTTTAAGAATCTTGGGATTTTTTTAAAGAAATGAAAGAGAGATGATTTTTTCATGTTTTGGTAAGCGTTTAGTCCGAGGCGCCGCCGGCCCAGTACTAAAATAGAAAACTATTTTCCTTACTTTAAACAGAACCATAATAATTATTATTTATAGAGAAGGCCTATGATTCTGTGCCTCGTACATGGCTCATGAAGGTGCTGGAGTTGTATAAAGTAGATGCAACTCTACGTACCTTCCTGATGTCAGGTATGGGGGCACTGGAGAACGGTTCTTCGCTATCCACGATGTCGACAGATGCAGGGGAACAGCGAACCGATAAGGATCGAGCGTGGCATATTCCAGGGTGATAGCCTGAGTCCGTTGTGATTTTGTCTAGCCTTCAACCCTCTCAGCAGTGTGCTGGAGCGTTCAGGTTTAGGCTATCTGTTGAGGAGAGATGGTCAGGTCATATCTCACCTTCTTTACATGGATGATCTGAAACTCTTTGCCCCCAACAATTTGCAACTGATGAAGCTACTGAAGGTAACAGAAACTTTCAGTAGCGCCATCAGGATGGAATTTGGTGTGGACAAATGTGCAGTCATGCATGTCAAGCGAGGGAAGATTATGGAATCCGTGGGAACTCAACTCTCGGATTCCATACACCTTAGATCCCTCTCCTCAACAGAAACTTACAAGTATTTGGGTATGTCGGAAACATTAGGTATCAATACTGCCGACATGAAACAATCGTTGAGGGAGCGCTTCTTTGGCCGCCTGAATAAGGTGCTAGGCAGTCTTTTGTCAGGCGGAAACAAGATATGCGCCTTCAACGGTTGGGTCATGCCGGTTTTGATGTATTCCTTCGGCATACTCAAATGGACTCAGACGGAACTTGATGCCCTGGATAGAAGAGTACGCACACTGCTGACCGCAAATCGAATACATCACCCACGGTCGTCGGTGATGAGACTGTATATCCCGTGGAAGTGCGGAGGTCGTGGCTTCTTAAATGCTAAGACCCTACACAACCGTGAGGTATGCAGTCTCAGGGAATGATGAATGGGGAAGGCCGACGGGAAGATGCACCGAGATGTGGTCTCAGTGGACAAGGGCCTCACCCCGCTCTCCCTGGCTAACGAGAACTGGCGCAAGCCTAAAGTGTTAGACACTAATGACCGCGCAAGGAGGAATGGCAGGGTAAGGAGCTTCACGGACGCTTTTACCGGGCCCTACATGGGTCATGGGTTCCTAACGTCGGTATCCTGGCTGCGCTTTGGTGACCTCTTCGGGGAAACCGAAGTTTTGTCTGTGCAATAATAGACGAAGTTACGATGACGAATAACTACCGGAAATACATTGTGAAAGATGGAACGGTTGACATATGTCGGGCATGCCACCGTCTGGAAGAATCGATCCGACACATTATTTCTGGGTGTTCTAGTCTGGCTAACGGAGAGTACATGCATAGACACAACCTCGTTGCCAGGATTATCCATCAGCAACTTGCTTTGAATCACAACCTTGTGGAATCAGAAGTGCTATACTATAGGTATGCGCCCGACCCAGTTCTCAATAATGGTAATATCACGTTGTATTGGGATCAACCTGTGATAGGTTGATCCCAATACAACGTGATATCACTGACCGGACTTTTATTGCCAATAGTCCTGACATTGTGGATTATAGATCGATTGGAGCGTCGCACAATGATTGTTGATATAACGGTCCCGCATGACGAGAACCTCATGAAAGCAGAGAAAGATAAACAATTCAAATATCTAGATCTGGCTCGCGTGGTTGTCGACATGTAGTACGTGAATAGACGTGTGGGGAGTCATTGTGCCGATAGTCGTGTCGGCCAATGGCTTAATAGCCAAGAGCCTCGACCAACATCTTAGTAGGCTCTCACTTGGCAGCAGGATCAAGGGCTTGATTCAGAAAGTAGTACTTCTGGACACGGCACGTATTGTTAGGAGGTTCCTCTCCCAAGAGCCCTGACCACCGGCAGCTCGGACCCTGTTCCCAGCGCTGCTGGTGGGCTACTATTTTTTATATTTAAATATTTTTTTATAGTGTTTTATATAGAAATATTTAAAAATGTTAAAAATATGTAAAATAATGAATAAAGGAAATTATTTATAGATAAGTTAACCCATAGATTTAAGGCCAAAATATTAATATTTTGTAAATCATTTATTTCAATAAACAATTAATTTAATTTTTAAGGCGATTACATGAGCTAAACGCGAGTTTTATAATGCAAAAAAGCATATGATTCACTGCAATAAACAAAACCAGAAAAATAAATGATATTCTTCAGGATATACGCTACTACGATAGTGTTTTGAAAACATAATACAACAAATTTTATTCGATAGAAAAAATCACGAACTTATCTCTAAAAAAAATTTTTTAACGAGTAAAAACCATACTAAAATAAATGCGATCATTCTGATTTTTTGGCAAATAAATCTACAAGCAAAATACTAGTATCATAGTGTTTTACTTTTTTAGTCCAATCAATAGATTTTTTGTAAATCGCAAAAAAACACTTATTTCGCACTATTCGGCCGCAGTGACTGACGTAACAACCACTTCGTCGTGCAAGCTGATAAGAACTTTATTCTAACAGTGTTCCAAAGAAGTTTGAATACAGTTGCTTATTTAGCTCATGTAATCGCCTTAATATAAGCATGCGTTCCGTTGAATTGAAGTACAAGTAGACTATCTATATTTCTGTCTTATTTGTTAAAGCACAGTCGTTAAGAATCCTTAACCATCTTCCTTATTGTCCTATGAAGACTAGCTATGTCGCCATTGTCGACAAACGTACGACAAGCAGTTAACTTTTAAAAACAACAATAGTTTTCAGAATTTACTGTGTCCTAATTGGTCCTAGTAATATGCTCCACTATGCATAACATGACATCACGCCTGTAATCCCCGAAGGGGTAGGCAGTGAATACCTAATAGTACGGACTCCGTGGCTTCTACTGAGAAACTCATGACGGAAAAACTCAATTACAGTATGCTCGACCCGGGAATCGAACCCAGGACTGCATGCTCAGCTGTCGAAATTACGACCAGACCAACGAGGTTGTCTGTTCCACGAATTGAATGCAAACACGCTTGTTTTCTTTCATATTCCCCGACTTCAAAAGCCTTTCCTTTCAAAAGCCTTGTAAAGTTCTCAATAAAATGCCCTAAATAATCGCTGAAGCATCCTGACATCATCACTGGGCTATAAACTCGACATAAATACAGCCTCCGCTGCGTCGTATTAATGTCGCGCAGTTTATTATTCTGCAAGAGACAACGGCTCTCTATGTAGGTGCGTTTATATTGTACGATTCACAGAGTTATATTGATGCAATGTTATAGAGGAACGGCCGCTTTTTTGGGTCGGATATTGTTTCAAAAATCATGATAGAAATGTATGATTGTGTCGCGTCTTTACGTATTTTAAGTAAGCGATAATTTGGTTTCTTTCATTGTTGATGTAAGTAATAAATATCTTAAAAGGTTTTGCAGCACACAGTTTTCATTTAGCATAGTAGACGCCTTACCTGTCGAACTTGTCTGCCAAAACTACAGAAAATCAATAGAGAGAGAGAGTGGAACTTTACAACCTCCTTTACTAGTAAAATGACTTGCAAAACTCTCAGGATTGGGTAGAGATACAAACAGTGTCTCATCATTGGACTTTTGACAAATTAACGTTCAGATCGAATCGTCTTCGTATCGTGACTAATAAACGTCCCCAATCGATGTCTGCTCGAGTGATCACGGACTTAAACCTTATGTAATGGACGCTCACTAATGTAATGCTCTCTGTAGCAGATTAGTAACCTCTGAATAACCTACTGTTATCAATATTTTTTAAAATTAGGGATATTTAAATGTTTACCTGCTTATTTTTGCGGGCAACTTTATGTTTCATACACTTGCCCGCAAAATAAATAAATAAAACTGAACTAACATATTAAATGGAACGCTCTAGCGTGTAAGGACTTTTGCGCCTGAGAATTTAGCCCTACAATTTGTTCTAAAATCCCACCACCCCACTATCTATGGGATTCTCCCAAAACTCAAAGGATAGTGGGCAAATGTGGTCCAAGCGTCCCCAAGGATGAATCATATACCAAATTGAAGGATTATACCCTTTAATTTCAATAATTCACGACAAAAATAAGCTATAATTTCTCGAAATCTCTCGGACAGATTTTGATGCCCTTCTGCATGTTTGAACAGTATATTGTACCCTTTCATTTGGTATATGATTCATCTTTGGCGACGCTTGGACCAACTCCCATACATTTTTGCCCACTGTCTTTTATCTAATACTGACACTATGATTCTTCTGTCATCAGAAGCATGATTTATTAATTTACTGGAGCACACGTAGCCATATAAAAACACATAAAAAACAATGTAACAAAAATCAAACGAATTTTATTTTTATCAATTTAAAACTATGCAAATAAAAACAGTTACTCATCCAACTTGTAAATCATTACACGACGTATAACAATGAGAATTCACTGGAACTCAGTAGCTTGAAGGCTGTAACCACGTTCATTAAGGTTTGCCAATTAGATAGCGCTACAACTTCCACTTACAAAGTTTGCATGTACACCAGTTTGCTGAGCGCCCGATGTTTTCACAGGGCTGTGTCGCGGTCCGAATAAATAATTTGGGGTGTAACCGCGTGACCATGAGTTTTAAGGCGCAAACCCACCGCGGTGCACACTGCACGGGCACGCGGCACATTTTAACGTAGATTCATTTGTTTGACAACATGGGACTACATTTCCACGGCAGTACACGTGCGTGGCCCACCGCGCACGGAGAGGCTACACACGTATTTTTACCAAGACTTTACATTTGTATAGCATGTACCGCATGCACAGCGTGCATAGCGTTGACAGCGTTGAGCTATGTGAGCGCCTTATTCCAGCAAACCACGCATGTACAATGACGTCAATTCATGCAGAGCGTGTCTGTCTGTCTGTCAAAGCGAAGCTTAACACACGTGCGTAGCCAATCCGTGCGCCGTGGTGGGTATGTGCCTTTACGCTCAAATAACACACGTGCTGCTACAGCAATGTGGGGAAAACATTTATTTATGAAAGAAGTTAGTTAGTGCTTAAAAAGTGATACACGCCCGAGGTCGTGAACGAACCGTTAATTCGGATTGATTCTGAGCATTTTGCTTGCCGTGAGTTTGGCTATTTTGTTGTCGCGTTTTTCTGTATCTTATTATTCACGGCTGCAAGCGGAACTAAATTTTGGCGAGGTGAATTTAGATGAGGCAGGAAATGGAATATCCGTGAATGAATTATTTCGCCATTGGATTATGGGCGAAGTGGAGACGTTTGGAGGAGGCCTATTTCAGTGGACGTCTTTTGGCTGTAGTCGTGATGCCATAAAACATTGTTTGCTTACGTTTAAAAGAACTGAAAAGAGTTAATTATATTATTTCTACGGCATGTCAGCCCTACGAATATTTAGGGCGTCCCGCTCGTCAAATAGTTCCCGAATTAGATTTGTTCGCAACATGTGATACTTTTCCGCGTTCGTTAGGATCCCAGCATTTATACTATAATAAACGTATTATAATTATCTTGTATTTTGAGACAAGCCCGCCACACTATTCCCAAACGCCTATTGTAACGCCGAAAGAGTGCCGAGACTATGAAGCTCGACGAAGTCCCAGAGAAACAATTTAACTGTCTTGGATCCCGCAACGAAATTGGTTTGAAAAGTAGGAATAGAATAGAGGAGTAGGAATATTTAAACTTCTATGGATTTTCCGTATCAGGATGTGGAAACCTGTTTTGAGGACTTTTGACATTGAAAGGCAACAGGACAAAATATCACACTTCCGAAAAAAATGCAATAATGACCACCACATCGTTTAGAAGTTCTAAACTAACATGAGATCATTTTATATTGTTAACAATAGATATTTTATATAATTACGTATCCATCCGCACACTAAAACAGTTTTCCACACCATCCCACAGAATCCTTAGGTTTTAGAAGAAAAGAGTTGAGAATAGTCCTCTTGAACGGATATCCATATTGCGTTCTTGTTGCCCTGTGATTGTTTGGGCTGCCTCCAAGTCAAACCTAGGACTTTCCTACCGCATCACTATCACAATCTCTGCACCACTAACTCCCAGTATCTGTCGGCCGTAACTCAGTAGTACTCAACTTTACGAGAGAGCGATAGTACCTCCACCTGGTGCCGTAAAACCAAGCCGATTTCATTTTGTTCCTGCATTTTTATAGCTCAAGTTATCTTTACGGTCTAACGCGGTTGGCGATAGGAAATAAATAAACTAGGGAAATGCAGGTACCAAATTTTAATGGGCCATCCATATTAGCCGTAGAACCGATGACCGTTGGGGAAGACGTGTTCTTGAGTGGAGACCGCGAATCGGTAAGCGTAAGATGGAACGCCCTCAGGCTCAGTGGAGCGACGATCTACGCAAGTTGAGTGGGTGCGATGGAAGAGGCCTATGTCCAGCAGTGGACTGCTGTAGGCTTAGATGATGAAGTGACACCGATGATGAATGCTTTGAAAACGATGGATCCTGTCTTGTAACCCTTTTTTTTTTTTTTTTTTTCGGATGGGAAATCATCAAATGACTTCTCCCGCTCTGGGCGGAGCAGGAGGGTGTGTCAGACTTTTACTGACTAAAACCCATCCATGTTCCTTCATCGCCCTTTGTGTTCCGGGGCCACGGTATCTCTTTCGAACAGTCCCGCAACCCCGGCAGGCATTGGTCCTTGCGGACCCCTTCCTATTGCTGACTCTCTTTGAGGCGCGCGTGGAACACCAACGCGCCGTCGACACGGCCTGTCGTCATGAGACGGACGGACGGCGACGCCCGGGGCGTCTCCCGCGGCGGCCGGGACGCTGTGAGGTTCTCTCCCTCTCACGTTCCGCCACCTCCTTCTCTAGCATTACTGCTTCGCAGAAGGAGGTGACGGCGTCCCATTCCGTCTCGCTTCGGACCATGGCTTGCACCAGGGCCGGACGCGAGAGGTCGCCGCCGCCAATCGCCGCTTCGAGAACACGGCGGTGCTCCGCCCACGCGGGGCACACCTCCACCGTGTGCTCCACCGTGTCCTCCTGTCGATCCTCGCAATGGAAACACCCGGGCGTTTCCTCCCGCCCGATTCGGTGCAGGAACCTCCCGAAAACACCGTGTCCGGTGAGGACCTGCGACAGGCGGAAGGTGAGGACGCCGTGGCGTCTCTCCAGCCACTCCTCAAAGAGGGGACTTATCGCCACTGTCGTGGCATGCCCTGCACGGGGTTGCGACAGTCGCTCTCTCCATGTCGCCATGAGATCCCGCCGGAAGTCTGCCCGCTGAGCGACAATTTGTCGCGGCAGCGGAGTTTCCCCCCGGCGAAGCGCCTCCGCGCGCCATTCATGCAGGCGCGCGAGGACTATCGCCTCCATATCTCATGGCGGCAATCCGGCAAGGAGGCACGCCGCCTCGCGGGCGATCGTGCAGTACCCACGGGCCAGCCTTACGGCTACCACCTTTTGGGGCGCGTTCAGGTAGTGGGCTGCACGCAGCCTCAAGGAACGCGCCCACACCGGGGCCCCGTAAAGGGCCATGGACCGCACGACTCCCGCGTAGAGCCTCCGGCAGGAGGCGTTCAGCCCCCCAGGTTGGGCAGGAGCCGCCTGAAGGCAGCCCCAGTCCGTTCCAGTTTGGGGGCCAAACGTCGGAAGTGCTCCAAGAAGTTCCACCGACTGTCGAGGACGAGTCCTAGGTACTTCAAAGTCGACTCGACACCGATGGATACCCCTCCTACCGTGAGTATGGATCCCGGAGGTGGCGCATTCCGAGGCCCATGAAAGCACATGGCCTCGGACTTGTGCAATGCCACCTCGAGACCCAGTTGCCGGATCCTCTCAACGACTATCGCAACCCCGCGTGTCATAGCTTCGGCCGCCGCCTCGTGCGACACCCCCTGTGCCAGTACCAGCGTGTCGTCAGCGTAGCAAACTACGCTGACACTGCTAGGGAGCTCGGCGCGCAGCACCCAGTCGTAACCGATGTTCCACAAGGAAGGCCCTAGAACCGATCCCTGTGGAACACCGCACGACATCTCTCGCCGGTTCCATTCTCCGCTGCGACCGGGGTAGATAACGGCTCTATCCGTTAGGTCCCGACCACACGACGAAGGTAGGTCGGCACCCGGTGATACCGTAGTGCCTCCCTAATGCAGCTCCAGGGCATGGAGTTGAAGGCGTTGGCGATGTCAAGAGACACCGCCAAGACAACCCCACCCCGGGACACCGCATCCCCCGTCGTGAGGGCTCTCACGCGCATGACGTCCACCGTAGAGCGCCCCTTGCGGAAACCAAACTGGAGTTCCGCAAGATGTCTTGGAACCCTGGATCGGCCATTATTGGAATGGACAGCAGCAAACTGACTATCCCTTCTTCTTCCCACTCTTTAACTTGTGTTCAACGGAGGAAAATTCACTTGCAGTTGTAATAGACCTATGGGGAGGAATTGGTGATAGTAGTTTGTTATTATAAACAGTTCATGAGGATTTCATCTTTGCTTGAGGACAAGGATAAAAGTATTCTCAGTAACACTTCTATGGAGCCACTGGAAAAGGAAACATCTACATTTATGGTGAACACGTAGCTGGTATGTTCTAGGTTACGATCAGACTACTAACCAAAAATACTTGATATCACCTACTACATGTTACATGTTACATTAATACTAATTACAAAATTGTCAGTTACATCCATGTGAGGTATCGATTGAACCGCTCCACCTGGCGCGCCTTTATATTTAATGTTAGCGGTCCGTAACAACCATCATTACTTCTGCCATGCCCGTATTAGGTAGCACATATACATATATGTCGCTATTTACTGAAACACTGCGTTTCGTGTTTCCTTTTGTGTCGAGATAAACCATATAACAGCAATGGTAATATCTATTTTTTTGTATTTATGAGTGAAAGCTTTTTTCTGTATTCTATTTCGCCTGGAGGAAAATAGCGATTGAATTGGAGCTATGTATAATAGGCGAGACGACAAAAAAAAACTAAATAGTCCGTCAGTTAGATTATCAAAAAATATTTGACTCGTGTTTTTTCTTTTGTTTCGTAAACTTACTAAAATTGACGAATATGTCGCTTTTAAAATTTTCAATCTGACGTCACGAGCCCCAGCCTCCCGAGTTTCGATGCGTTTTATCTTTGTCAATATTCATTGATTTACAAAAACAAAAAATACGGGTCCATAAATTTTCAATACTCTAACTGACGGACTAAATAGATTTGCAATTTTTTGATACTGTCGTCATGCCTATTGCTACGGAGGCACAAAATCTACGCTTTAGACAATTGACGATCCGAACACAGTCTAAGTTAATTTACGTGTTTAATTTCACTTTAGTCAGCTAACAGGACCAGTACTATTGTATCCAAAACAGCGTAACGCACACTTAAATACAGTTTTCGCCAAAACTATGTTCCTACTTCCTGACTTGTAAACTCTAAGTCATTGTTCCAGGTGGTCGTCATGGGCAGCAGCACGACCTCAGACAAGACGATCAACACAAGCACCGACTCCGCGGCCACCGCGCTCACCTCGATTACCGGCACCGACGACTCAATGGACGCCGAGCCCGACGCCCCCGACCTGTCCGAGCCCTCCCTTATCGACGACCCCAACGTGCCGGTCCACCCTCCCAGCACGGCCCCCCCGCACTACCACAGGCCGACTAACAGCTGTGATATTGAGTCCCCTGCTTACACCAAACCACAATCAGCAACCGATGTCATAGACTCCCCTAGACCCGGCCCAGGGAGGTTCGTCTTCGACGTGCCCATGCCTGATCCAAAAAGACAAGACAAGCCAAGAAACAGAACACAAACGCAAGTCAGTCAGACCAGTGTAGCGTCGACATCGATCCAAATACCGTATGACCCAAAAATGGATACTCCCAAAAGTCCAAAGGCGAATCAGGCGAAGTACGAAACACATTTTAAATTCGAACCTGATCCTGTGAAGAGGAGAGGCAGTGAGCCGAGAGTGAAGAATAAGCAGAAGATTGAGAAGGAGTACTATAAGGATGAGGTGGCGAAGCTGCGAAGGCAGCTGGAAGGCACGGAGGTGTTCACGACGTCGAGGAGACGATCTTCTGCGCACCAGCACTCTGTGCCGCCGCCGTCTTCTAGGAGACAGTCTACAGGTATGAAATGAAAAATTTCCTATTATTTTCTTGAATGCACGATTATTAAGTTAGTTTCTTTTATGTTTTTAGAAATACATATAATTATAAAATATTGTTTATTATTATAGTTATTGGTTGTATGGAGTAAAGTCGACGTTGAGCTAGTTTTGGTATTTCTTCCCAGAATAGTCGGCTAGAAAACAGAACCCGATGAGTAAAGGTGTCATGTTAAACCTAGTTTCAAAGTACATACCATTTTTCAATATTGTTGTTAGTTTCTGTTTTTTTTCTTCACTATACATGTATTTGTTTGTGTTGACACTTATACCAATTGTGTTATTAGGGTTGGCCTGACAGCCAGGCCATTAATTTTCAGTGACATCTGTATTAAGGCCTCCCGTGGAGGTAAGGCCTGCTCTATCCCTATAAGTAACTGTACAGTGACAGTTTTCCTGTTACCTTTATAACACCCTTTTTTTTTCGGATGGGAAATCATCAAATGACTTCTTCCGCTCTGGGCGGAGCAGGAGGGGGTGTCAGACTTTTACTGACTAAAACCCATCCATGTTCCTTCATCGCCCTTTGTGTTCCGGGGCGACGGTATCTCTTTCGAACAGTCCCGCAACCCCGGCAGGCATCGGTCCTTGCGGGACCCCTTCCTTTTTGCTGACTCTTTGAGGCGCGCGTGGAACACGGACACGCCGTCGACACGGCCTGTCGTCATGAGACGGACGGACGGCGAGCTAGCCCATAGCCCACCGTCCACAGACCGGCTGCCGGGACGCTGTGAGGTTCTCTCCCTCTCACGTTCCGCCACCTCCTTCTCTAGCATTACTGCTTCGCAGAAGGAGGTGACAGCGTCCCATTCCGTCTCGCTCCGGACCATGGCTTGCACCAGGGCCGGACGCGAGAGGTCGCCGCCGCCAATCGCCGCTTCGAGGACACGGCGGTGCTCCGGGGCACACCTCCACCGTGTGCTCCACCGTGTCCTCCGGTCGATCCTCGCAGTGGAAACACCCGGGAGTTTCCTCCCGCCCGATTCGGTGCAGGAACCTCCCGAAACAACCGTGTCCGGTGAGGACCTGCGTCAGGCGGAAGGTGAGAACGCCGTGGCGTCTCTCAAGCCACTCCTCAAAGAGGGGACTTACCGCCACTATTGTGGCGTGCCCAGACCTTTATAGCACCCTAGTTTTGCAATTTACGGCCACATAAAGGGCGCTTACACAATCTACCAACACGTATACATTCGGAAAAAAGCTGCTATCACGATTATGCCGAGCAGAGCCTAACATGCTACAGCGATGATAGATGCCGAATGAAGTTTGTCAGTCGGTACGAGTCTAATAGAAATTGAATAATGAACCAATTGGTTAAGGTCGGCTTTACTGCCAAATCGGTTGTGGCAATCCAAACAAGTGTGCCGTTTATCAACACAGACCAAGTGATAGTTGCTATAGAAGAGTTTCGTATTTAGTAACAGTTCAATAAATTATGGACTTTTCCATATCGTCGTTATCGATGATGAATATCACTTCGCCTAGGCGGATGTCTAGGCTCACCCGGCTATCAACTATGCCTACAGATACGTTCGTATTCTAAATAGTTAGACATTTGTTTGAGTTAGATATCCGTGCCGTGTCTACAGCTCGTAAACACAGGCGATTACCTGAAATGTTCACTTAAATAGATGTTTTATCAAGTTCTGCATCTCATTATGTTACGGTTTTTATGTTTCATATTTACTTTAGAAGTAGTCGTAAACATGGAGTTTAAAAGTAACCTAGTAAGGGGTTCAATCAAAATAGCCTCACCGGTTTATCGAAGGTTAAGCTACTCTTGCTGAGACCGGTCTGTGGATGGGTGACAATTCAATCCATACCAAGACCCCTTCGTGTCACGAAAAGCACGTTAAGCAGTCGGTTGTCATTTAAAAGCTTTGACAGCCGTTGAAAACACGAAAGTCTGTCAGCCAGTCTTATCGCAGGGTTGGTAAAAGGCAGATAGGCAGTCACACCATGTTTAGTGCTAGTTAGACCAGAAGGCCCAATTTAGCTGGGTCAAGGCTAAGCATATAATGTTACAATTTTTCAAGATAACCAACATTTATGACCAAAAGCAATTTTAAACCTGTATCAAGTTTTCTCCCCAGCTGTCCAAGTCCACGTGACTGCCAACCCCCTCGACTCCGCAGCGAGCACCATCCCAGCAGGGCGCACCACCATCGTGGTGCAGCAGCCGTCCCTGTCGCTGGACTACGGCGGCTGCGCCACCATCCTCGTGAGAGACGCTGATGAGCGGCGCAAGAGCAGGGTCTGCAGCGATCACATACAGCAGCTGCTGGATGTCACCAGTCAGTTCACCTCCGAGGATCTGCATGAGTTTGATAAGAGGTGAGATTAGCTTGATATTTCTTTTACAGCTATTTTCAATAACAGGTTACGGAAGGTTGCTATCTCTAACTGTTTGACATTTAGCTTACGGACCGTTAGAAACAAAACGTCACAAAAAGGTTTCTTTGTTTTAGTTTCTATGAATCACAGTTCTCCGAGTGACAGGTAGGTGACGCGGATAGGATATTCCAAGCTAACTTTATTTATAGAAACACCGATAGCAATGATACGTAGGCATAGTAACTAACAGTTATACGTAAGTAAGTTATAGAAAACGGCCGTAAGTGAGCTAGGCGTAATCGTAGCGAAGATCTACGGAGGGCCATTGATTGCCGAAAATGCAAATATGCAATGCAATGGCGTGCCGTTGGTGAGGCCTATGTCAGCAGTCGATTGCTGTAGGCTGATGATAATGAGGTGGAATTTTAAGAGCTGTGATGGGCCACTGATAACGGTCCTTATCTTACGTATGTAACTCAGAACGCTTACTTTGTGTAAATTATTTTATCATCACTGGACTCCAACTCTAAGAGAGTTGGAACGAGTCTGGAGAGTTTATAAACAAAAAATCAATAAGGCAGGATAAAAGCCAGTGCTGATTGATCATTATGTATCTGCCACTTTCAGTACGGTGCTTTGAAATGAACCCCATGGGGTTTCCATAGAGTCCACCGCCGCTTGGCAATAGATGAATCAGTTGAGAAACAAAAAATTAGCATCTCCTCTATTTAACTGCTCCTTTAAGGAATTACGGGCGAGTAAAGCGATGACCGACGGTTTTCGTAATTTATAAACCGCGACACGATGAGAAACATGGAAACAATAAGGAAATGAGCCTATTTCCGCCCATGAATTTGTGCGGCCAGGGCTTTGTGTAACCTGATTTTACTTGTAGTGTTGTAGGTACGGTCAATGTAAATAATGAAAGAATGCGTCAAAATTTGGAAAAAAATATATATCAGCAGTGCAGGTTGGTCCTCAAGGTTAGGTTTCACTTCAGACTTCAGACCACCTTCTGGGTCTGTGGATGTGTGACCACCCCTAACACTATGAGCCGCTGAACTGTAGATCTCGGTTGTCGTGTGTAGATTCTTGACAGTCGTTACGGGTCCGAAGCCCGACAGTCTTACCAAGGGTGGCGTAATATGTCACGTGGTGATACGAAAACCGAAAAAAAAAAAATACTATTATTCTTGTTCACATTTTTAGTTGCCGTGTTTATCGTAGTTGGGGTTTAGTTTTCAACAGATTACTTTATTCTGTAAACCGTATTGTTTGTTCGTCCCGATATTGGCGACGTAGACTGTAAGTCTACAGTATAGTATACATCATGCATAGGCATACAATGTGTGCGATTTGTTTGATGTATGCAGTGCATCGCTTGTGCTGGCTAATGGCCCGTAATGGTGGAATTGGCTTACGTTTTCGCAATAGTAGGGAATAGTAATGTTGGAATAGAAAATGGGCTTGCAGTGACTAAGTAAAACATTACTGATACTGTTAGCCCATGTCATCCCAATGCTGGGCAAATAGAGGTCTTTGCCCAGCATTGGGATGACACGGGCTCATCCCCATTAGACTTTATAATTATTACCAGTCGTTAGTGATTACTAACGACTGGTAATAATTATATATTATTTTACCGTTTAAACGAATCGTAAGCAAATAGTTTCGCCTAAGCTAAGAAAACACTTCGCGTGTGACCAGAAAATAACACTTAACACTGCTTATCACAACCAATCAACATTAATCACATAGATCACTCATTAAACAGACAAAAGAATGCCGCAAATCACAATTTTACTTCGAATCTTCAACTTTGCTCGTAACACCTAGTAGCCAGACTTCAACTTTGGCGTAAAAGCCTCCTTTGTGACGTTGCGACGTTTCTTTTTAAAAAGATAAAAGGCGTCTTTTTTCTTCCTTTGTGGAGGTAATTCGCTTTGCTTGTGCCTCAGGCGGGCGCCGACGCAACTTTTTTAAATGTTGCCATCTCTTTGCAAATGCGTTGGCTGTTATATTCAATTGTCGGTGAGTCCGGGCCTTAATTGGGTGGTGCTGAATGCTTTATTGTTGGTACATTTTGTTTCCTTTTTTATTCTGTGTTATATGGCTAGTGACGGCTAGTGCAGTTGTTGGAGGGTTCTAGTTTATTTCGACGCACTTCTTTTTTATTTTGTTTTTTGGCGTAATGTATTTGCGGTGTAATGTAATGTATTGTAAACAAGATTAAAGTTTTTGTTTAATTGAGTACAAGAGATATCTGCAGTTCCTCCCGCCCTCCAAAAATATGTTTCTAGTGCATTTAATTTTCCACCAAACATTGATCCAACCAAATCCATACAAATGACAAGCTAGGCCAAGCTTTGGGTCAGGACCGCCTTTTCATCCCGTGAGATAATTTCCGACCTGGGAAGGGGCGGGTGGGCAAAACCGTGGGTAAAATCTAGCTATGTGTAATATTTTTGTCTGTAATCAAACTGATGCGAAGAGGCACCTACCGAAGTTTAGTTTAGTTTAAGAAAATTACTTGCTACCCCCTCGCCCCTGATGGATATAAAATTAAAAGCAACGTGAATATTCACTACATTTGAAATGCCTTTTAATCTAAAATACCGGGCTAACTCATCTCTAGGGGATGATTGCCACGATGCAGTGATATGCAGGAGGTACAGTCCAGCTGATCATCTTCCATTCGACAGTACTCGTTGGGCTGCAGCCTGACAGGCAACACCTGGCTGATGAGCGATCGTCCTTTTTCAGCTGGAGGATGAATCTTCGTCTTGTTGTTCTACAAGTCTCTAACTATTGAAGAATTTAGAAAAATCCCTAGTAGAATGAGGTTTCACCACCACCACCACCATCAGCCTATTAATGTTCCCACTGCTGGGACACGGCCTCCTCTCAATGAGAGGAGCACCACGCGGGCCCAGTGCGGATTGCAATGAGGTTTACGTATTTATTAACGGTAGGAAAGGTACAATCTGTACACTTACGGAAAATTGTGTACTGATCTGATTTTCAAACATCCTTCATTTCACGGAGGTCTAATCTCATAATACGCTTCGTAGATGGCGGCATAGGCACTGTATGCCGTCGGTTGCCGTTTTGCTAAAGTAAAATTTAAGCTGGTTCTGCCGCAATGGTCTGTTGTTGCGATTTGATGGCTTTGTCGGTGCAGTTCGTGGTTGCGGCTGCCTTCGGAATTGTACCTTTGTAAAGGTTGCGTAGAGTGAAACTTCTGTAATATTCTCTATGTTTACAGGAATACCACGCTCGGGTGAGCGGAAACATTACCCCCTCCCCCGCTCCCCGTGCGCTGCGCTTTGTGTTATAAAACGTATTGCTTCCGACCATTTTAAATACTACTATAGTGTGGAATGTTACTGAATATAGTAACGTTTTGTTAGTCATAAAGGATAGTAGTTTTAGGTTAGAGGTAAATAAAATAAAATATGGGACTTAAACATAAATGTGGGTGTACCTAGGCTCTTTGAGAATTACAGGAGTGATGTTAGGTTAAAAACTTTGCCTGGCAATCTTCTGTGGCTGCCATCTCCAAGGTCACATGCGAGTTACGCATCAGAACTGACGTCACGCAAAAAAGTGTTTTTTTTTTTTTTTGGGACAAGCCCGCCACACTGTTCCCAAACCACTGTAACTCCTGAAAGCCAGAATCAACAGTGGCGACCACCAGAAAAGCGCCGAGACAATGAAGCTCGACGAAGTCCCAGAGAATGAATTTAACTGTCTTGGATCCCGCAACGAAATTAATCAGAAAAGTATAGTGGAGGAGTAGGAAAAAACCGTAATTTCCACTTCCCTCCATTTCAGCAGGAGACAGAACGAAACAAGGCCAATAGGCACAAAGGGACGTTTACAACTGGGATAGGCCCAGTTGCCTAGCACCACGGATAAATATTAACATTAATGGGTCCTAAGTTGTGAGCTGTTATATTTGATTCCAATAATAGGTATGGCAAAAACGCTTGAACGCACGGAAATTTGTTCTAGTTTCCACAAGGTCTGTATAGTAAATAACTCCGGATGTAACCTGTACACTATCCAACATAATGTTGCGTTCATTCTGCCAAAGACTGCACTCCCATAAAATGTGATGTGCTGATTGTTCATATTCGCAGTCAGATGTGGAACATTGACAAAAAGGCGAGTCAACAAGCTTGAAGGAAAATAATTTACTCTTAAAGTTACCATGACCGGTGAGAAATTGGGCAACACAGTGATCAACATCCAACCATGTCCTGGCCAGCCGTTCACGAACGGATGGAAAGAACTGGTGGAGGTTTCGGCCCTTGATGGAATTATCCCACCTACCTTGCCATTCAGACAAAAGTTCCTCCCAGACGTCGGTCTGTGGTTTGAATAATCTAGCAATCTTAACACGGTCACGTAGGGTTAAAAAGTCTGCGTCCGCGGTCTCACGTGCGTACATTGCAGCCCGTCGCTGCACTTCAAGATCAACTGGAAGTACACCTGCAAGTACCGGTACGGCTTCAGTACTAACCGTCCTATACGCTTTGCATAAGAATATCAAAGCCAAACGCTGGCTTTGAAGCAATTTACGTCGTGCCGCTCCTATGGTGGCCCTATCGGCCCAGACAGGTGCCCCGTAGCACATACACCCCAAGTAAGTAGCCCCATAAATGGTCTTTAAAGTTATAAATGACAGACCCCACGTAGATTTTGATATTCTCGTTAAGGCATAAAAGTTCTTTTTAGCTTTTTCACCGACAGTTTTTATATGATCTATGAATGAAAAATTTATCTCTAAGACCAAACCAAGGTAGCACACGGATTGCTTTCTTTTCACGGAAACGTTATTAAATTTAATACTAGGCCACGATTTAAGATTACCTTTTAAAATTAGTTGATAAGTTTTTTGCGGTGCAAAGGTCAGACGGTTTCGATCGCCCCACTGAGATATTAATCGTAGGCAAGTATCAGCTAAATTCTCGAGACCAGCCCGAGTACTCGACTGAATGAGCAGCAGGCCGTCGTCCGCGTAACCGGTTAATGAACAGCCGGGAGGAAGGGGAATCGCGAGAAAATCATCAAAACCTAAATTCCATACATACGGAGCGATTACCGACCCCTGAGGACATCCCATGGTAAGAGGCTTTGACATAGAATAATGACCGAGTTTGAGTTTCGCGGAACCATTTAAAAAGTAAGAATAAACAAGATTATATATGTTTTTATAGCAGCCACGATTCTTCAGTTTAAGTAGTAGCATCGGCCACCATGCGTTATCAAAGGCCCCGGAAATATCTAAAAAGATTCCAACCACGTACTTGTGTTCCGAGTTATTACCAATTTTTCTAACAGAAAGTGCCGCGTCTACGGTAGATTTTCCCACGGTGAAACCGAATTGGTTGTTATGAAACTTTGGCCCGTCTGGCAGCAAACGTGGAACGATAAGGCGCTCCAGGAGTTTTCCTAAAGATGGCAGTAGGGTTATGGGCCTGTACGACTTAGGGTCGTCCGGTGGCTTATCACCACTTTTTGGAATTATTCGTATAAAGCCACGTCGCCATACGCGAGGGAAAACGCCGTCCGCAATACATCGGTTGAAAACAGATAGAATGGCGTCGCCCGCTGTTTTACACGCTTCTATTATCATCCGATTAGATATTTTATCTAATTTAGCAAAAAAAATTAGCAAAAAAAGTGTGTCACGCAAGCAATAATTCGCGAGATGAGGATATTACAGGTGGCTAACAACAACCGCCGAGTATAGTAGCCCTCCAGACACAACACCCGTCTGGTCCGAAGATCCTCCCTTTTGAACGAAGAGTATGAGGAATTTTCCGGCCTGTTCCTCATATTATGTCTATACAGGTGTCTCCGAATACAAATGGTTTAGCGTGCAGTTACTTCATCGTGACAACATCAAGATCCTCAAAATAGTCTAATGTCAGCATGCGGATACTGCCAGCAAGCCAATATAACAGCATCTAAATAGACTGGGATATAATATAACGATAATTTTGGTAAAGTCCTTTCAAATAGGATATGAGTCCAGCAGTCAATGAATTCGCTTGTATTTCTAAACCACCCACACAAATTGAAGGGTAAGCAGGCGGTTTGTTGGTTCTAACAACACAATAAACTCCAGAACAACACGGGAATCCCGTAAAATTCTATGAATACAAACACAAAATGGGGTAAAACATCCTTGTATAAACCCGTTAAACAGTGTTAGCGCTGTCGACTCATCCCGGGGGCTCACCGACGGGGAAGCATCCTTCTCAACCGCCAGGGGCGGGAAATTGTATCCTCTGCTCTACCTGCACTACGCTTGACGGTGTATGACTTCCATGGAGTCGGAGATTGCTTCCGTCGGCTTTTATAAGAACTGCCGCAGTCAAGATGTGTGAGCGAACGGTTTGAGCTGGATTTGAAGCGGTTAAAATACGATAGCAAGTAACACTGTGACTTTTTTGAGATAAAAATTATAAAGTGTAATGAATAGCATAATTTATGTGATGTGTTTTCGGGATAACAACAATTTAGAAACCTTTAATTTTGGTGGATTTTAGAGATATAAAGTGTCAAGTGTAGTAGGTGTATTCTAGTAATGTTCCGTTAGCACAAATTTTAGTGACTAACCTAAAAGGATAAGTGAAAAAGAAAAATACACTAAAATAGTGAAAAGAAGGAAATTATGTTGAAAGTATTTTTTTGATTAACATGTTATTGGCAATTTTTTTAATCAATATAAGTTTTATCGAGCTCAAAAGTGAGAAATAAGAGTTTGACAAAATGCCGGCGATTCGCTTCAGTATCATAGTGGATGACATGTCAACAGTGTACCCTGCTCCGGACAAAAATGAGTGAGTTTTCAGGCTCCAAAAGCTGAACGGATTTGGATAGAAATATGCGTAGGAGATAGAATACTTTCCGATAAAAGATTGATCTATCATAGAATCTTTTGATATCTTCCTACTTGCTATTATTCTCATAATTCATTTTTAAACCAGAATTCCAATGCAAACTTTAAATTACCAACTCCTTTTCCGCGTAAGCGAGTATCATGAACTTCCTCAACTACAAAGAAAAAAATCGCCTCAATTTTTTCATGAAAAACCTTATCACATTTCCAATCAACAAGAATAATGACCCGACCGGAAATCGAACCCCGAATCAATAGTTATTAAAAACCTTTCGATAGGGCTCAAGTCTTGATATCAGCTATTAATTTCCCATTATCGGTCGCCGAGACTTTCGGGTTGTTTCCGAAGCGTTGCGGACCGGACCGGCGACCCCCGAACCGTTCACGATGTTTTTCAGTCAATGTTATTTTGACCTTTTTACCAATCGGGTAGAATTTCTTGGCGACCCATTTAAAAATGTATTGAATGCCCGGTTTCACTAACACGACTATGGCATAATTAATGAATGCGTAAATAAAAGTGTTTTGTTAGATATTCAAAGCTATGCTCAAGGCCGAGGGTTGCAAAATTCAACAGTGCATAAATATTTAGTCATTCAAACAATACCTAATTGCTTCTGTAGGTAATAATGGGCATTACTTCTATAGAAGTCCGTGTCGGTGAAAAGATTATAAAACTACGATATGGCCCAGAAGTTTCTTAACCTTTTACTTTTTTAATAAAAGTTCTAGTAAATGGTAGAATTCAATAAGTGTTTTGACATTAAAACTATTTAGGTCAGCTTGGTATTCCATGAAATTAGAACAATTTCACCTCAATCAATCAATCCACGTCATAGACACCTACTGTTATCCACTCCGAGTATAGCAGTGGAATGGTCTGCTCTACATAAGTTAAATCTGTTATAAAATAGACATTACATCACGCCTGTAATGCCAGGGAGGTTAGGTAGTGGTAAATCTATAGTGCACCCACATTTCGCCAGTTATGCTTAACTCTGATATAAAAAGGGGTGAGCCTATTGCCATCAACTGCGCACAAATCCTGACTCCAAGCTGCTATTGGAGAAATTCTCATTGAACCTAATAGCACTTTGCCCGATCTGGAAATCAAACCCAGGACTTAAGTAACATAGGAAACTGACGATCAACCCCAAAAACGCCAACAAGAGCGCTTAACAATAAACCACACAACCAGTTCAACATAAGTAACCCTAACTACACAATAATAGTGAAAACTATTGTATGAAAAAGCTCGTCATTCATCTACCAGTCGTGTATGTACATGGATGTTGCGATAACAGTGATACGCGCTTGTTTATCGCCGCCATGCACCCTGATTGATGAGCAGAACTGTCCGTGATTGTACATGGAAAAATATGAGTTTGTAAAATAGTGAACAACTGGGCACTTGTCATAGTTGATTTACATTCTCTCATGGATGGGTGACCCATTACATACCAAGTTTCCAACATGCCTCGGTAAGCACGTTAAGCAGGTGAAGCAGTTGGTCCCGGCTAATATAATTTGTAGATCTTTGATAGTCGTTACAGTCAAAATAAACAGTTAACTGTTAACCTAGTTTTCCTTCAGAAGGCCATCAAACATCATAAGTTCATAACTATTTGAAGGGCGCCGATCAACTGCGTCGTTCCGGATCGTAACCAAAAGTTTGGGGTCGTACCTAACTTACCTACAAACGATTGTACTTGTTACATATTTAACAGAGATGAAGAACGAATGGTAAACCCGACCTGACGTCAAGCTATTGACGAGTTTGCTTTGCATTGACACATACCAACTAGTTGTAACCGTTCACGAAGCTGTCAACCAAGCACTCTACACATCACATTTAGAAAAATCTTACGATGTTACGTTTGATCACATTAATTGGGCCATCAGTTGGCCTCGTTAATAGCGGTTTCAGTTGCGTTTTTCTGCATCATCATCTGGTATGGCTGGTTGTCAAACTTTCGGGCCACTGATTACCAGTAACGCTTGTAAAAGATCTTCAAATAACAGCCGGGACCAACGGCTTAACGTGCTTTCCGAGACACGGAGGGACCTCCGATGGTGTGAATGAATGGTCACCCATCTACAGACAACTCGGCAAGCGTAGCTTAACCTTCGATCGACTTCTGCGTCTGTTATTATTTAGCCACGAGCCCCCGCGGCTACCAGCGGTTATTAGTAACTTATTGGAGAGCAAGCTCGGGGGAAATTGAAATTGTTTCAAGCTTTGTGGTTATCCCGAAGTTTGGTTGGAAGTATGATTTGAAATCTTAATTTCAAGGAAGTGTAGCTGCTGCCTGTGGCTTAGGCCGCGATGATTTCCGATACCCACCACCGGCTTGTCTCGCTGTCTACCCTCTGGTGGTCATGGATACAACCTTTTAAAAATGTTCTCCTTGAATGCCATTGGTGGACAGTGACATGACTTTCTTAAATATTTCTGCTGGCCACCACTGATGGACAAGCCGGTGGTGGATATCGACACTCATCGCTTCGACTGCGTGGTGGTCGGAGTATCCTACGGGAACGAGCTAGCTAAATAAATTTATCTTACTTACTAGCCCAGTGGTCACGGTGGGTACGTCCCATCTCGTAAATTTCCCATTTCGACCACTAAACAAAATAGCATCACAAAAGTCCTATTAACAATTTGTTGCGCTATTAGTATAATATTAGTATGACTATACTGTACGTTAAGACTAAAATAAAAGCAACACGAGGTTTCGAATTAAAGTATAAAGGTGAGCGTCCACATGTCCGCATCGTACGCATCAGGGGCCCTACTCTCTAACGTTTCGTCCGTATTTCGGATCTATCCGTCTCTCTCGCGCACGTCTATAGAGAGAGTGCGAATGAGAGAAACGGATAGATCCGAATATACGGACGAAATGTTAGAGAGTAGGGCCTCAGACGCATCGTCTCAAACGGATCATAGTATTCTTTGTATAGAAAGTCACACAAGTACGTCCACTTATCCGTTTTATGCGATGCGTCCGATGGGGACATGTGGACGCTTACCTTAACTGTTCAAAGTAGAGACTATCGATTTAGAACTTTGAATCTCTCCAAAACTCTGCTGTGTTTGTAAAACTTGAGGCCTTTCAAGCCTTTTGAACAGAATACTGTTCAAAAGGCTTGAAGTTTTACAAACATATACGCCTGTGATCCCCGAAGGGCCCACATTTCGCCCAGTTATAGGGGGCGAGCCTATTGCCATCAACCGGTCATAAATACAGACTCCATGACTGCTGAGAAAACCTGATGGAAAAACCCATTAACACTTTGCCCGACCTGGGAATCGAGCCCAGGACCTCATGCTCAGCAGTCGCGCTTGCTACCACTGGGCCAATGAGGCAGTTTTACAAAATCAACAGAAATCTTTTGTAGGTATAATATAATACATGTAATGTATTATAAATAGTAAAATTAGTAGTAAAAAGTAAAAAGTAAAACTAAATAGTAAAATTCCTAACATCTTCGATACTAAATTTTATAGTGATCTGATCAAAAATGTGAGTTTAATTAACACACAATTTATAATACCTTCTTCTTAGCAACAATCAAGGATTAAACGTGTACACACATACGGGATGTATACATTTCATAATCCTCTTATGAAAAATAAAAATATAAACCACTCAACAGATGAAAAGGGAAGTCTTACTGCACACAATTTTCAATTGATCAAATACAGCACAAGAAAATACAGAAGGACGCGTGATTAATACATATTAACAATCGCACGGGTTGATCGAAGTTCTTGCTGAGGTTGGTCCGAAGATGGGCTCCAAAATTATAATACTGAGTTACCTCCGAGGCTCAAAAAGCACGTCAAGCAATTGTTACCGGCTGTCATTTCTAGATCTCTGACAGTCATTACGGATAGTTAGTAGTCCCCATGCGGTCCGTTCAGACTAAACACCCGTTTGAAAATCTGATTAACAGTCTTGCCAAGGGATATTGTGTTACCCAGTTACCGGGACGTGGAGGTCAGATAGGCAGTCATTCCATATAAGTACTGGTCATCAACTGCATCTGGCTAAACTGGAAGTCGACCCCAACATAGTTGGAAAAATCTAGGCAGACGATGACAAAGATAAAGCGAATTCCACCTAAGTTTATCAAAACAATTAAAATGCTCTGTAGGCCTTCGTTACCATTTCTGGCGCGTGTGATCACAAAAGGTGCTTTTGATCGTATATTATTGATGGCGCTGATGGCGAACAAATAGACGCGAGTTAATCTTTGACAGAGGATTCGACGTTGTCACCGAAATGGTACAATGATCGATGACCATGTTTGCAGGGGATGCGACATTTAATTTTAATTTTATCGGCTTTGTGCAAGTACTATATATATATATTTTTTTTTTTTTTGTGGTTTTTTTTACAACATACTAGCTAATGGAATAATTTAACTTAAAGGTTATATTGTTAAACATGATGAGCATGTTTTTTTAAGGTCAACGACAGCATTTCTGGTAGTTATTTGATATAAGACATAGAACAGTATAATGACATCACAAACACATTCAACTTATTTTCTCACTTTGTTTTGAAGTTATAGAAGTTTACTTACCATATTCTGGTTATGGAAACAGTTAACCGAAAAAGGCAAATGGCCGAATCCATTTCCCATATTTAACTTGTGTTTTATCTCTTTTCCCATACTTAACTTCACAACCATAATTAATTAACTTAGCTTACAAATGGGCAGGTGGAATCACATGCCATTCACCGTTAGTGATAAAACTCCGTAAAGTTAATGATACTGTTCTTTACTCGATTACTAGTAGCTAGTTGATTGTTATTGAAAGCTTTAGGACTTGTAAAATAGACTGCGAGAGAATACTGATTAGCGATTATTGATGTGTGTGACATGCATACGTAAATACTCGTAATGGATGCCATTTATTTTATTTCCTTATGTGGATAAATTAGCCTGGTGACTTATCACAACAAAACAACTATTACACGATTTGGGATTGATTCCCCGACTAATGTGATAGTGATGTTTTGGCGCTCAATCTTGGGGTAAACATATTGAAAATTTTTAATGAAGTGTATTTTAAAAACAAGATAATTTTCGTCGTTAGTTCCATTTTTGGCCATATGCTAAAAGATCTTTGTACACTACGCTATGTAGAAAATTCAAACGAAGAAGAGAAATAAAAATCAAAAGAGGTACAAAAATATCCACGATTTTCAACTGTTACTAACATTTAAAGTTTTATGTATGAAGCTGGTATGCTGTCCATCCCCAGGTACGGCAGTCCCCACCACTCCAGATCGCAGTCGGTGAAGGCGGGGCGCTCCAGGACCGGGGAGCGACAACTCCTCGGGCTGCCGCAGCAGAGGGCGCGCGTGGCCTCCATGCCCAATACAGGCGTCGAGGAGGAGTACTACAGGCTGAGGCACTTTAGTATTACTGGTGAGGTTACTTGATGGAAGATTTTCTTTTTTAGAGTATTGGAATATACTTCGATGAGTTTTCTGATGTTCGATTTGCGGGATATTAGGACTTACTGTTAGATACTACCTTCGGATGGGAAATCATCAAATGATTCCTCCCGCTCTGGGCGGAGCAGGAGGGAGTGTCAGACTTTTACTGATTAAAACTCATCCATGTTCCTTCATCGCCCTTTGTGTTTCGAGGCCACGGTATCTTTTAGAACAGTCCCGCAGCCCGTTAGATACTACCTCAATTAAGTCTAAGACCCTTACTGAGCGCTTTGGCAAAGAGTTATTACTGTTTCTGTCGCACAACTGTCAAACTACAATTGCAAGACAAAGAGGGGAACATGTCCATGTCAAAGAATGTGCTACGTAACGTTTGTAGATCTGGGTCTGAATTCTCCCAGCTAACAAATATGTGATGATAATATTTGTTCACAATAGTACAATAATATTGAAGAGATAACATATATGAAACAGCCACTAGCTGCTGGGAAAGCTTATCTAAATCACAGCGCATCCTATTTTTAGGAAGGTGTAGTAAGAATGTGAACCTCAGTTCCAAATAAAGTTTAAACGGGGAAATGCCACCACACGCGGCAGCGCCGATGGTGCGATCGGCAGCACATTCTGTTTCTCGCTCTAGCAAATGGCGGTTTAGAGCGACAGAAGAGAATAGGACCATGGAAAAGAGTGTTTCTGTGCTGCCAGGTGAGGGTCAACCCTAACTTCGTATTCCACAATAACAGACTACCTAGCTAGTCAATCAACGAAAGTACTGGTCCTACCTCAAACAAACGTACTAAAGCACACCAATCACTTTGCAAACACCTTCGGGCATTCGGCCAATGCCTCATCGCATACATAATTAATTCCATTGATAGACAAACCCTAGCCTGTCTCAAAGGCAACAACGGTCTAGATCCAGCTCAGACCTAAGCCAACACTAGACATTCTCAGAATACACATAATTTACACTAAGCTTGATTAATCTGCAGTTCTAAGAGTATAGATTTAAAGAGATGATTGAACTCGAAATGTAGATAATTGTGTTCTTGTGATTGGAAAGTTGGCGTTCTAGCTAAGATGAAATCGAGAATACGAGGAATTCAAGTATACCTAGTAGATACTAACGAGATGAGCGTTGGGAGAAAATACATCCCATAAAAAAGTTATACAGGGGATGAAACTACGTTCCATCGGGGTAAAATGTTAAAGAAGGTTTATCAAAACAAGCCGGCAATACTTGTCTTTCTGTCTTGATGTTTGTGTATCAACAAACATCAGCAATTCTTTGTAAATCCCAGATTGCCAGCGACAAACAGTAACATAGATTGATAGTTGTAAACGACCAAAGTTTTTTATATTACCTCACCTTCGAAATGACCAAACGCTATCATTAAACGGTAGACAACAGCACACTTTTCTCTTACCTCTTGAAAACTCCTAAACATAACAGTTACTGTTACCTTATTACCCGTCCTAACCTAAAGCCTTACCATGACAGTAATGGGTACCATTTTCGCCCTTTTCAATTAATTCGTAGCAGAGTTAATCGTCCGGGCAAGATTGAAGTATCTTGTTAATGAATATGATTTGTTTACAAAGGATATTATGATAATAATAGGTTTACCTAAACCAGTACATGCATCAACTAAAGAATCTAAAGCCGTCAGCATATCGAACTATAACCGACATATTATTATGTCCATCAACTTCAGGAACATAATTATATTAGGCCTCCGATAATGTGAGGGGAAGTCTTAAGATATTTAATATGCTACTAACAAAGTATGGACATTATCTAGTCTGAAATAAACCTTTTTTTTTTATAATACACCTCTTGGGTCCAGTACGGGTTGGTAGATGTCACATCTCTTGATAGATGTCCTCTAATTTTGGCTTCAGGGAGAAGCTGGTTTCGTCACGATGTATTCCTTGACCGTTCTAAGCTTAGCCCAGTATTAGAATACAAAGTGCAATTGCAGCTCAAAAGGCTTAATTAAGTGTGGCTTCGCGAGGTTAGCTAGTGGTCCGTGTCTCTGTCCGAATAATCTACGGTCCCGTATAACAAAGGAGCTTTGGTACCGAAGCTTGAAACAAGATCTAGAAATGCAAGAATAGGCGAGACGACAAAAAAATAACTAATTATTCCGTCAGTTAGATTATCAAAATATATTTGACCCGTGTTTTTTCTTTTGTTACGTAAACCAACGTTGACGAAGATATGACGCTTTTAAAATTTTCAATACGTCACGCCTAGGTATAATTTTTACCTAGTTCTGACGTCAGGAGCCCCCACTCCCGAGTTTTGATGCGTTTTATCTTTGTCAATATTCATTGATTTACAAAAACAAAAAATACGTGTCCATTAATTTCCAATACTCTAACTGACGGACTAAATAGATTTGAATTTTTTTGATACTGTCGTCATGCCTATTAATTTTGCTCTATTGTTCTAAATTGTCGATTGAGTATGAACAAACTATATGTTTAAATAATATCAGGCCTGGATAAATAGTAGTACAAAAACATATTGCTAGTTAAATTTAAATTACGGGATGAGCTTACTGCCTTTTACTATGTGACGCCGCACTGCTTTTACGTGTCTTTCCTGACAATTACAAACTCTTACTCCAAAATACCCATGAAACAGGCTAACTTCCCAATTTTCCTAAAGCAGCTGACCCCGATCAGAACATCTACCCCGTTTAAAAGCTGTCAGCATCATAATTGCAATGCAATATTGACACTGACAACTCCTGAACGCCGTTCACTGCAATGGTGAAATCTGATCTTAATGCTTTTAGGGGACTACCTTTTCCACATCTAACCAGTTCTCTTCCCCACCAGGTAAAGGCGTAGTGAACCGCGGTGACTCGCTTCGCTCCCGTCGCTCTCGCTCCAACACCTCGGTGGCGTCCAGCGCATCCAGCACAGAGGCTGTCACCAGAGCCTCCGCTCCTTGCTCGCTGGCGTCCTCTAGGTAAGAACACACTGCGGTGACCGCTGGTGGACGCGCCATTCAAGATTATATTAAATATAACTCCAAATTGCATCGCCCACGTCTGACAATTGTAACGGCGGAACTGCATTGGGTCGAGATAAACCAAGAAACAGCAGTCACCGGACTTACGGTGGGGCCACACAGGTACTGAGCTGATGATGGTAATTGTTCATGCTGGAATAGAAGCGTGTAATCGAACTATGAATCTCTTTACAGTTTTGTCGCACAAGCCTTAATTGGGCTTCCGTTTGTCAACCTCACGTAATACTTTACGAGCTGGGTATGGGATAAATTAATTACTACCGATTAAAAAACAAATAACTTTAATTATCACAAAACACTTAGAACTCAATCACAAATACACAACTGATCACTTCGATTCGCTTCGTTGTGTAGCCAAAATCAGACTGCCTGCTCCCGCAAACACGTCGGCTATTTATATGGCGACCGAACGTTCGAGAAAGATCCACGACTTCCTAGAATCTTCTAGACAATTCCATATGAGAAACTTCCACAACTTGTACAAAGGAAAGAAGTAGGTACTTTATGCCCTCGGCGTACGGTCGAAATTACAATGACAATTCCTGATGTTCTTTTGTAGGTAGTTTGCGAATTTGTACCTACATTATTCGGGACTCGTTTTACCTACCTACTACTACCTACCTACCTACTTGTAGGCACCTACTACCGTAACTGTAGGTAAGTACGGGTACGACGTAACAATACTAAAGCTTGACGCCTGGTTAACAACCAGCTGATGGAGACAGATGCAGATCCCAACAACAACAACAACAACAACAACAGCCCATAACGTCCACTGCTGGACATAAGCCTCTCCCATGATGGGAGGAATATGCCGTAATCTCCACGCTTGGCAGGCGGATTGGAGATCGCAGTGATGAAAGACTAACAGAAAACGCTGCTGCCCATTCTCTGGTCTATGGTGGCGCAAGGTGTTCTGCCTCAGACATTAGTCGCCTTATACGACACCCGTGAGTGTAATGGGTTGGTTCTATTCTACTCTGCCGGATACCACACGGCTGATCACGGCTGATCGGCTGGCAGATCCCATACATAAATAAAAGATGCAAAAAGACCCTTAACGAAGCCGAAAGGCACTTGTTCTCCTCGTCATTGCGATCATTTTTTTTTTGTTCTAGTTCATACCTGGGAACATTCTAGTTACGGAGATATTGGGGTTCAAAGTTCCAACTTTTTGACTAGTTTTTTTATTAATACATGTTTTTAATGTAAGATTTATACTTTAAACACCTTCACGACCCCCGTACTATTCAATCCATCTATTAGCACAATGTTTTAAGTGCGTTACATTAAGTCCTACCGAAAAACGTGATTTTTCACCCCAAACAAAAGTCATTTCCCAGCAAATTTTTTTCGTAGAGTTGCTTAGTTTGATGTAGAGAATACTTGTGATTGGACATTAGAGGCTCAGTCAAAGACAAATTATTTCGGTGTCCGTGCCGCTAGCTGTAGTATACCGATCCTTACAGAAATAGCTACAGTCTACCGTCACCACTAATTTAGGCAAAGGTTGCGGTCGCTGTCCGTCCGTCAATTACGTCACTGCTCGGCTTGCGGTTACATCCAGTTGCTAATTAAATATAAATGTAGTTAGTATAGTGGAAACCAGCAATACTGGTAAGCATGAGGTCTTGGGTTCAGTTCCGCAGTCAGGCCATGTGTTCTCAGTAGCAGCCCGGAGTCTGTATTTGTGCCCGGTTGATGGCAATGGGCTCATCATCACATTGGACTTAAGTACAGGATGTAAACAACCTCATCACGAAGCCGTCAGCCAAGCATTCTGTACATCAAACTAAGTAACTTTATGCAAAAAAAATTTTTGAGTGAAAAATCTTGTTTTGCGGTAGAACTCAACGTAACGCACTCAAAACATTGTGCTGATGGATGGATTAAATAGTACGGGGGTCGTGAAGGTGTTTAAAGTAAAAATCTTACATTAAAAACGTGTATTTAAAAAAAAAACTTGTCAAAAAGTTGGAACTTTGACCTCCAATATCTCCGTAACTAGAAGGTTCCCAGGTATGGTGTAGAACAAAAAAAAATGATCGCAATAACGGGGAGAACAAGTGCCTTTCGGCTTCGGTAAGAGGTGTTTTACACCCTTTATTCCTGAACAAATCAAGCTAATCAATAATAGTTTACCTTGCCATCAGTGAACGAATTTTGGAAATTGGACATGTTATGTAATTTTTAACCGACTTCCAAAAGGAGGAGGTTCTCAATTCGATTAGTATTTTTTTTTTGTATGGAATATTTGGCGGTTTCTACATTTTTTATTGATGTTTAGGGATTAGTAAAATCAAACATGCCTTTGCATAGGTAGCCTTGCCTTTTTGGACATGCTCCAACCAACGATCTTGAAATAAACCATGTTTCTACTGTCCAGGGACTCATCAGCCGGCCTCAGCTCGTACCGGGTGCTGGTGCTGGGCGCGCCCGGCGTGGGCAAGTCCAGCCTGGTGGGACAGTTCATGACCTCGGAGTACCTGCACGCGTATGACACCAGCATCGGTGAGTTGGCGACATATTTATTGTTCGTCTTGAAATATTTCTTGTTGATGATTTGTTGTTTATGAGCTATTGCCAATGCCTCGATTGAACAGGCGGTAATAATTAATCAAAGCGTTGATTTTACTTTAGTCGAGCCCTATCCAGTAGCTGTGATTTCGGGTTGTAATGATGATGACGACGCCAGAACTTATCCGGTCTATTCAATATGGAATTTTAAGAAAGTGCTTCAAAGTGCACTGTCGTCGTATTTTAACTGATGGTGATCCTTTCCGAGGAGGGTTCCTGTGCGAAATGAGCGCTCGATACAGACCGCGTCACCCAAATGTAGAGCATGACGTTACAGATGACGAGTCGGGGGAGCGCTCCGTGTGCGTGCTGCTGGCCGGCGAGGAGTCCGAGATCACCTTCCTGGACGCGCCGCCGGATAGTATCATTGTGAGTCCACTAGCTTCTTACTTACTGAAGATTATATTAGTTCACATTACCAATTTACCGCCCTTATGGGTCTGCCTTCCCTCGGGGCAATTTATTTTTGGCTTTTGCTACATTACTTAATTGGAAATTGGAGCATTCACCTGGTTTGTTTTCCAACTATTAAGTAGTGGGGCTGCTTACTGATAGCGCCTAGTACGACTTTGTCTCAGACGAATTCGTAACAGTATGTATAAGACAGAGTCCTATGTAATGACCCCTCTGGACTATCCATTATCCTATCCATGAGACATCCATAACATTAGTAATTCAGGAGGTCCTTAAAGCAGGGATAGGTGTCCCTACTAATTTGATTTCAATAACAATCTCTTAATCTACTTGGCTTTTCCTAATAAAATCTTCTCATGCACCTTTTCGCGCCTCATCCGTACATCTATCTTTTCCACCTTCCAGACAGAAGGCTGTGCGCACGGATACTGCGTGGTCTACTCGACGGCAGACCGCGCCAGCTTCATGGAAGCCGAGAGGAGGCTCCAGATCCTGTGGGCGGCTGGCCACACCTCGCGGAGGGCCGTCATATTGGTGGGGAACAAAGCTGACCTGGCCAGGTCGAGAGCTGTTCCTACTGACGGTAAGATATCTTAATAATAGGTTCTACTACAGCTGCAACTGAGCATGGGTCTTTTTGGCAAGTGACTTTCTGACCGGTACTTCAAGTCATCTAGTGGGCAAAGACCTTAAGTGTGCTCACTCCAATTCGCTACAAGCTACGAATGACCTGAACAAGTTTTTGCCTTATATTTCTATTGATTTATATTTACATTTGTGTAAATATCATTAGGGTCTACAAACGTTTTGAATTAAACATACAATCATGAATCAGCAGCCGTTGTATTTAACTTATAACATAAACATAATATAGGTACTAAACATGATAATAAACGCAGCAATTAGAGCTCAACTCAAACAATTCATACCATTATATTTTTCTGAAATGGCCGAAACAAACTCATGATTAAACCCAGATCTCGCCAATTATGTTGGTTAGCACAAATTTTACGTATTTAATTAAATTCTTGACGATTTGTGTACAGACCAATTAGTACCGACAGACGCCCGCTGTTAACAACGATACGCCACATTTTGCAAGCAATAATTTACCAGGCGCTTGTAAATGTTATTGAAAATCCCGATATTTTTCATGTGTGATGTGCATCCCAGTAATTTATTTCATGTTTCGTAAATTGTTATTGGCTTTTAACGCTCGTGTTCTCCAAAATAATAGGTCGTCGTAAATAAACCTGTACAATTTAATTTGAGCGCCTGCGAAATGTGGATGAACGATACGTTTACATTTTAAATGCTATAAAAATTTTGACATGCGTTGGAAGTAAATTCATTTTCGGTTTTATGAAGTTCTTTAATCAAACTATCAATTGTGTCCATAATCTTTGACAGCAATCTTTATTTGAAAACCTACCATTTTTCGTTACTTTCGTAAATCTTAATCTTACAAACACGATTTATTTACGTATTTGTGTAGTACTTAGTACCTACTATTTATAATACGCTCAGGCGATAGTTTAATTATCTAGTAACCTTAACACATAAGACATAGGTATCCTGCGTGTTATGTCTCTTCGGTTATGTCGGAGTGCCGTCCCATCGAACTATGAGAGTAAAGAAAGAGATGCACGGGTGCCCTATCTCTTTCTTTACTCTACACTTTTTTCTTTACACGTGCGCACAATGATATTACCTATATTCTACTTCGATGTCTAGTCTTCGTTGAGATTAGCCGCCATGATGGAAAAACGGTCAGAGTATATTTTCTTTTTGTGTGGGAACTGTAGATCTGACAGGAAAGAAATAATCTCAGCTGAATCCACATTAAAAGGGGTATACTCGTAAATCCTAACTTTCTTCCGTCAGCAACAATTCAGTCATTTGTTCAGTGACGCACACTGTTTAATTTCCTTTTGAACTTTCCTTTAGAAACCTGTCGACTGGACTGGGACTCAAATTAAATTTGATTTATGTCCATTTTCACTAAAATTAAGTGGCACCTAAGAGAATCACTGGATTTTCAACCTTCGATGAGTCGAAGTCTCAGCACCGAAGCTTGAAAATATACTGTGTACACAAATATACTGTATACTGTGTACTGAATCTGTATTGTACAGACGCCAGCACATCAAGCTATCCGAATCTGTCAAATTTCCCCAATCAATCTGGAACCTTATGCTTTAGCGATAAAGTTGAAAATCTATTAAATAAATTTGACAGATTGTAGTAGCTTGATGTCTGTACCTACATTAACATTGTTACACAGCTTCTTCACAATATTCTTGAATCCAATGAAAACAATGGCGACTTATCGCTGATAGCGAAATCTTCTAGAGAACCTTTGGATGGACTAAACGCTCTTATTTTACATTCACTTAGGTTTCACCCTACGTTAGTGAGAGATTAGAGTCCAATTAATGGAATCCGTATTCTATCTCGGGAATACACGAAATTACGGCGGCACCAATACTCAGTATTACGCCGAAACGACTCTAGACGAATTAAGCGCTTCATTTCAAACGCTAGTACAGGGAATTTTAGCTTTGAACGTTAGCGAGATGGTAATTGCACACGGAGTATGTAGTTCTGTTTATAAGACAAAAGAATATTTTCAGAATATCAGAGAGAGGAGAATAGTATTTTATATTCACTTTTTTCTATCAACCATATTTTTATGTAACGCGAGCGACTATTTGATCCTGTTGTAGATTTTTTGGCTGAGACTCATCTCAGCTCAGTTAGTTACATCTATTGGTGTATAATGCTGTTTTAACTCACTTTGCAGTTCTTGTAAAGATCTTCGCACACCACACAGATTCGACGCCGACTCGATTTACAGTACCTAAACTAAAGGATATACCTAATTGTGAGTTTTGGTATAAAGATATGGCTCATATTTCAATGCTTAACTATGACCCAAAACAAAGTGGAGTCGGCGTCGAGTCTGTGTAGGTAATATGCGAAGAACTTAACTCCTGTGCGGTATCTGTAGTATACTTAAAGAGATACTTTTTCGGTACAGTGGTTTATACTGTTTAGAATGTTTTCTGTCTGCAAATAAATATTTAAACTTGTAATATTCCAGAGGGCAAGAACCTAGCAACCTCTTACGAATGCAAGTTCATTGAAACGTCGGTGGGCATCAACCACAACGTGGACGAGTTGCTGGTGGGACTGCTCACTCAGATCAGGCTGAAGCAGCAGCACGCGGACAGAGTGAGGTGAGCACATACCAGACGTCACGTACGGTCGAACAAACTATTTGGTTTACAGTTACACACACAAATTACATTGTAAAATGTAAACCAAATAGCTTGTTCGACCGTACGTACGCTTCACGTAGACACTGCGTATACAGGGTGGTATATTGAAATGGGGCAGTGAAGTATGCTTAATCGTTTTAGCTACAGATAAAAAAATCTTAGAAGATTAACCAATTTTTTTTTAAATTTATGTCTGTATTCACAGATTTTTGATAAAGTTAGCAAGAAAAAAGCAAACTTTCTCCATATTTTTTTTTGGTGCCAATTGGCCCCGATTCAAAGGATCAAATAACTCTGTGGGACCAACTGAGGTTTCAGTACTAGAAAAATCACGTAAAAGTGCTTTTGGTGTCGTGTTCCAGAAAACGCAGCAGCTCGCGCAAGAACCGTGCGCGTGCGCGCTCCCCGCTGGAGGCCGAGCCGCCCGCGCCGCCCGCGCCGCCCCCCTCCGTGTCCGCCAGCAGCACGCCGCGCAAGCGCACCAGGCTCTCCGCCAGCGTCAAGGTACAGGGTCTACACAAAGTGACATTCTATCTGCGAAAACGATCACAGAAAATTCAAAAATATATTGAATTGACTTGCTTCCGAAAATCTTTTCTCAACTCTGTCGAAATTGTTTGTAGAAAAATAAATAGATTGGTTTGAAAGCGCTTATTGTTACTTCTCTAGGCCTTGATGGAAGTTATTTAATTAGGTAGTAATATCAAGTATCTAAGGATATTGAGCAATACTGAGCCGTTCACCGGTAACCATTGACTTCCTAAGTATTATATAAGGAAGTCAATATACGGTGACTGAACTTAATACTAATACTGTTATACTTATTATAGGTAACTTTATTAAATGCATAATTATAAGAATGCCTCAGTGGTCGCAAGCGCAACTGCCGGTTCGATTCCCAGGTCGGGCAAAGGGATATTGGGTTTTTCTATCAGGAATTTCTCAGGAGCAGTCACGGAGTCTGGATTTGTGCCCGCTTGATGGCAATAGGCTCAGCCCCTATTACATGCGACGTAAACATAACTGGTGAAATGTGGGTGAACTATTAGGTACACCCCTACCGAGCCTTTCGGGGATTACAGGCGGGTTGCTATGTTATGTTAAAAAATATCGTAACTTAAGGCACGACGTCTGTCGACAATCTACAATGGTTTGCAAATACACGCGGTACGCAAACCTGTAAATGAATCTTCTTCTTTTCTTCTCTTTATGAGAAGAATATCACACTGTGACAGTAGACAGTATCAACAAAACAGTTTAGGTGTGAGTGTATCTGGCAGGCGCAACGAGGTGATAGCTTCTCATAAATACATTACACAATAACGAATATCTTCTGAAGTACAGCTCACAGAAACTCAAAATTTTGGATTTGTATGGTACTTACATAATAGTTTCTAACTCCCAGCACTATTGGGCGATCTGAAAGTATAATAACAATAAAAATAATCATAAGGGGCCCGCTATAGCTAGACACTTAATAGAAACGTCATTTAATCAAAAACTGTCGAGGTACAAAATATATCTTATTTATTTTCTTTATGTACAAAATAATGTCTTTATGAAAAGCTATCACCTGTTGATAAATCTCGTTGGGGCCTGCCAGATAGACTCACACGCAGTTTAGCATTACATTTCATTAGCGACTGAGTTAACACCAGAAAGTACTAAAGCCAGATCTTTTAAAGCTGCCAAGCACAATTGCTGTCTTGTGGCTTGCATGACAGTGCGACACAGATACCAAAAAAAAAACGGTTTTTTTTTTTCAGAGTAGCTCTTGTCTCCAAATAAAGTACCTAGAATAAACTCCTTCTACTACTACTTGGTCATTTGAATACACGTTTTTGTCCCCAGGTCCGAGGGCTCCTGGGCCGCGTGTGGGCGCGCGACTCGAAGTCGAAGTCGTGTGAGAACCTGCACGTCCTCTAGCACTCGGCCGCCGAGTCCGTCGCCTGCTTCCCGTTCTTCGACTGTGCTGCCACCTACACGTGAATGTGTGGCAGTTTGTGGACGTGAGGTAGACTGTGACGGTGTAGTGTGAACTGACATTTTTGTTCTCCTAAATTTTACTAACTGAACGCATTAATTTAAACTGCGTTCAAAGTCATAATCGCTACAGAATATTATTGCGGACAGCGCTTGAACTCGGTGTTAACGTACTGATCGCGTTCATTTTTATTGGTAAAGCTCTTAACGTTCATGATAATACACAAGTTTAAGTTGGTACTGTAAGTTCAAACGACCTTTAATCATTTACACGTAAACATAGAAATCTGCATTTCTTGTTATTGAATTGCATACCGCAATAAAAGTTATATAATAAACACTTTCTTTATATACTACAGTCAGTTTTTGAGAAAATAAAAATTAAGCTCAAATTCACACTACATCTAGCGTAGTCTAGTTCACAGCTCGTCTATGTCTGAAAAACTATTGTCTGTCTACCCCATAGCACCCCTTGTAGCGAGAACCCCAACACCTTAGTATTCTGCGAGTCCTATAGAATTACTGTATTTAATCTTCTCGTCGATAGATGGTGTTAAATTAAAGCGCCAACTGTTGACGTTTTGTTAAAATAATATTTAAATTAGAATAATAAAACCAATATAAATGTTATACCAATCCAATTGGTTTTATTGTTCTATTAATAAAAGGGTTTTTATCAGTCTCCTAATACTATTAGAGCTTCTGACTTGTCTAAACTTACTATGCTATACAGAAAAACGGGTAAAATAGAAAATCTTTCGGGAAATTGACGGATCGGCGGTAAACAAGTAAATATTAAATGGATTAATGAATTTGTTAACAAAATATAAATGTTGGAGGACTGAATTTAAATAAATGGTAGTAAAAATAAACTATTAAATGTTTTTGGAGAGTGTGACGGCGTTGTTAGCATTGTGACGATAGATGGCATTGACTATAAATGCGTCAAGAAATGAGTCAGAATACTCAGTTTTTATTTCAGAAATCGATTGAATTAGTTAATGAATTATGCTTTTTAAAAATTACAGTATTTAAACCGAAAAAAAATATTACACGCCATCTATCGGAATGTTCTACACCAAATGCATGTCACTCAGTAGAATGGTTTTAAATTTTCATTTCAATAATAAAAAATTGGGAAAGAATTTTAAAAATATCATATAGATATTTGTTAACGATGGTATTATTCAAAGTAGTTAGAGAGGCTTATTGAGTATTAGCTAACGAATGACTAGAAATTAATAAAATATATAATTGTGATCCCGGTGTGTCTCCTAAAATTAATGTTTGTACTCCAAATAGATGTATGTCATTTTATATATTATAAATAATTAAATTATTATGTGTTACTTTGAATTATTGCAAATAAAATTATATGTTATGTTTATGATGGAAAAGCTGTCATTAAATTTTAAATGTTTTTTTTTTAATGCAAACTGTATAAAAAAAATATAAAATTATTAAATTACAATTATAATTATTTAGTTAAAAATAATTATGTTTTATGTGATATCGTTTATCTAGTCGTAACTATAAGAATGAATATTCGCTGTACATTTATTCAAAAAATCGGACATTATAGTGATTGTAATTAAATAAATGTAAAAATTATGTAAAATCCCGAAACTCATTGTGTATCTTCCACTAAGTGTAACCCATATCTTACATTACCTATGAAATATCTTACTTATTATGTAACCTACAAAAGTTATTATTATTATCCCAACTATTTAACATTTTATACTAATCTCAAGTAAAATAATCTATGTCTATTGTCCAATTATCAGAATATGTACGATTTGTTTTTAATTTTATGATATTTTTAACGTTAAAATTAAGTGTAAGTACTAACAAAAAGACGTAAATAAACTTACGACTAAAAAGGGCGTAAGTACACTTATGACTTTATACCGCTTCTTATTTCGTTAATAAGTTTTAAATCTAAAGTCTAAAGTCTAATCTTTTCTAACTTTTCTACCTTAATCGTACATTTCAAATTCAGACATCGTATTCACATTCATAATTCACTTGTAGACTGAGCTTAGTTCTGCTAAAATGTACTAACTCACATCAAAATCTCTCTCATTTTCCGAAGTAACTGATTTTGGAAATTAAACGCTGATTAATTTTAAATCTGTCGTTTTGGATGTATTTGGGACTGAGTAGGTACACTGAACAATAATATACCAATTTTAGAATGTTAGATTAGTTTGACATTTATAACTGAAATTAATAAGAAACGCACCTCTACAGCTCTTCCTAACCCTTGTTATATGTGAAATAATAAATTGTGGGTTGTCTCATTTTCGCAGAACAAAGCCCCAACTGCACAAATATATCAACAAAATATTTGGGTCCACCGCTGCAAAATTTGGCGTAACGAATTAAATTAAGGCTATTGTTTGTTTATATCGTGGAGAGTACATAGCTAGCTAGGTAGAAATAGAGCAACGTCATTGATGTAGTCATCAGCTGACAACAGGGCTAGAACGTATCGCTTAGCGTAGCTTATACATAGATGCTGTTGAGCTGGAATGAGGGAAGCTGGTTATTTAGCTCCGTGCACATCTCGGGGAGTTAAATTCGTCTTTAGACGAAGAAAGAAAGGATATTCTTTAGATTAAGAAGGGATTCTTGAGCTGTGGACAGATGCGTGTCTAGTATTCATATCGGAACACATAATATCAGATTATTATGCAAATTGGAAATCAAGTAAATGGAATAACATCTTGTGAACATCTGACTACAGTTAAAGGATATAATATTGTAAATGATGGCTGAAACTAACATCAATATATGAAAAGTATAATTAAAATAACATTCGAAAAGATTACGAACTCTAAAACATGAAATAAGAAAACAGAGAAGGAACAAAAATTACGAGTCCATCCAAAAAATAGATTGCCAAAGAAATATTACAAAAAAATACAAAATGTATGTTCCTCAAAATTATTAGTGCAGAAGTTTTTACCAGTTATTAGAAAACCCGCATAGTGTTTTTGCTTTCCTTTAGAAATAACGCCTTAGAACTTAGAGCATATAGACTGGAGGAATAGAAACCGAAGAAGCAATACAAAGGACACATGCACAAAGTACGTCCAAATCCGCAAAGTACGCTCAAATCCACAAAGTACGTCCAAATGCACATAGTAAGTCCCAAAACACAGAGAATGCTATTTAAATGCTGAAAATACGACCAAATGTAAGAAGACGCAAATATTTTCAAAATAATTTTGACTCCAGTTTAAATGCTTTAGGCCTTAGATTTAGCGATGTTATGTTAAAGGAAATGATTTCAATTTGAGTGCCTGATGTTCGGAATAACATAATTATTTGATCCCTCCGTAAAACCTGTTTGCCTTATTTTATTAGTGTCGTGTTAATTTCATAGGTGGCGCGTGCTAGGTATACATAATAGTATATTATATATTAGTATTATTGAATTACTAGTCGTTAAAGTAATTTAGATGTATTTTTAACTTCTCTACTCGATGTTAAATTGTAATTCAGTATTGTAATTATTAGTGTTTTGTCGAGTTTTGGTACTCTGATCGATTTGTCGTTATGATATCTAGCTTTTTCGACATCTAACAGGTTAAAAAAAACGGCATGATAATAAAACGTATCGTTATGTACTCGTGCTAAAATTAATTGAGATGATTAAAATATAAATTATCTTATTAGCTGCAGTCGATCAGATAACCAAAACTAACAAAATAAATATGGTCGTGGAAGTTGTTAACGCTTCTAATCGTTTACCTTAAGACATATTTTTAACCCCAGGGTCCAAAAAAACACCAATTTCGCCTCACACTTGGACTATCCTGGCCCATCCTAGACCACCCTAGACCATCAGCAGTAGAGTTTAGTCGTTCTTAGGAGCTAGGTTACTGAAATATTGACTATAACTAACGTATCAACATTTTTATAAACTTCATCAACTGTAAATTATAACATAAATATGCGAAAAATAGATTTTGTACGACAATTAATTAATTGGAACAGTAATATTTCCTAGAAAAGTTTGTATCCGGGTTTTTATTACAGATTACTTCGCGTTTTTCAGATTACCTTTTTACGTACATAGAACCTTACTTTACCTACATATATAGCCAGAGCAATAAAGGATCTGTACTTGCTCTTAAAACGTCAAACGCGAATCAAATTGTACTAAAGAAAGTAGGTATTATTAATTTTACAATTTTCATTAGGTACTAAGGCCCGCTTTAACTACAAATGACTAAATGCACTTAGCACTAAACGTTTTAAAACCTCATTCTGTCTCTGTCGTCTTCAAACGGATGTTCATTAGAAACAGCGTGATTTTCAAACATTTTAAGTAAACGCATCTGTGCAAGTGGATCTAACCGTATTAAATAAAAGTAATAATCTTAGCAGTATCATGGGATTAGAATCGGAGCTACATATAAGAAAACTTCCAAATGAGACAAACTTGTATCCAGGGAAACGACAATAAGGTATCGCGAATTAAAAGAATCGTGCCGTTTGACGTTTCTATAAAAATATTTATAAATGCATTTATTAGGAAGTAAGCTTTTTTATTTAGCTTAGCTTCTACAACTGGGAAGAAGAATAATTTCAGTATCAGTCAAGTTACGCCCTTTAAACTAAACGACGCCCGGCGTAAAAAGTCGTAACTATACCAGTTACGACGGTATTTACTTTCACGCATTTGAATTGCGGATTGACAAACGACGTAGGCACGTAAATGAAACATTAATTTGACCATGAATGGAGTGTGAAGCTAATTCTACTGCTGTTTCCTTTCTCTATCCCTCGCTTGCTTTGCAAAATTGTTCACACTTGTGCGGGAATGACACTTTAGTGACGTTCTTGGCCCAAGTCGTGGGTCGAGCGAATGTGGAACATGGAATTTCGATTTAACAGGACATCTGGGCACATCACATCCATCTGCTTAAGATTAATAAATACATTTTGAATTTTTACCGTTGTTTTGAAAGAGAACGGAATATAGACAAAAAGGGTGGGGTCGAATTATTAGAACCATAATATCTCTTCGAAAAGAAATCAATAATTAATTGGTAATTGGGTAAACTAATGGCAAAATAATCTATCGTGAATTATTTCAGCAATTACCGATACAGATTACCTCATCATAATTTGCCACAGTTACAAGAACACATAGTTGGCAGTGTGGGTAATTCTAAAAAAAAAAATTATCTTTCAAAAAAGTTCATCGGATCGAAGTTTGATCGAAGTTCCATGATCTTTAGCATTCGTATTAGATCTTATTAACCTTAAATAGGTTCACGCCTAATTATAATAATCCCATCGGACCACGTTAAGCAATATATCTATATATTTGATAGGCCCGTAGATATTTCATAGATTTTTAGTAGGCGTAGCTTACTTTAGAATTTTATATATAAATAGTAAAATATATTACTATAGTCGATGTCTCCGTGTGAATACGTCATTTTATGTGTGTTTAAATATTATTCACGATTTTATATTGTATGTGTTATTATCTAATAATATTAGGTAGATCACATTAATCTGATATTGTAAAAAAAATATTTGGAAAAAAATCTTAATTGGTAAAAAAGCCAAAAATAAGAAACGACGATTTTAAGACTTATTAATGAAACACCAAAAACTTTTTTGTAGAAATAATAATTTACAAATAAATATTTTTACAATATCAGATAATAAATATTTATCAGTGTAATTATTAAACAACATTTTAGATAAAAACATTTATCATTATTGCATTTAAAATATTTTACTGGTAGTAGAAAAAAACTGTCATTTTGTGACATAAACAACATAAACTTTTTTGGAAAAAATGTACCTACACTTTGTAAAAAATCTTGTGAATTTTGTCTATTTGCACGTTAATTGTGGTTTTACAAAAAATACCCATGAAGGTACTTGTTGCAATTACATTTTCAACATGCAATTCATCAACATTTAAAACCAATTAAATACAAATCGTTTTATTTCTGTTGTAAGCTAAACGTATTCATTGAAACATAAGTAATTCTGTTTCTTTCATCTTTAAACGATTGAGAGAAACAGAAAGATGTCTGCAATACCTACTTTTAGCACTAAACGCACGTTTTATTACTATTGGTGCAAAATCCATTTCCCACAAGTTATTTGTAAATAGACAAAATAAATGCTTATAAAAACCGTGTATCGCACATTCTATAGAAAAATACTTTAAATAATATACATTTTTGTAATAATCATACAAATCGCCAATTGACTGTCTAATCGGAATATCATTTTGAACTATAATATTATTAATTATTACATATCCGATAATATCAAGTTAACAGTTTAGAAAAGCTCAAAAATGAGCAAAATTTTTGTCTTTGTTTTTTTAATTATTGTGCAGTAAATTAATTGTTTATCCGTTGTTAAACGTAATTTCGAAATATATTCTGATGTTTTATTATATAAAATTAAATTAGTGTTTTATTTAGAACCCTAAAAAAGTCCTCGGTATTTTTTCTAATATAACAAAGTAAAATTGAAACAAGTTGTTGTATTTCCAAAAATATTATTATCTATTTCGTTACAAAAAATCTTAAAAGTAACTTACTGAGTATTCTTACATCTTTCTCTTAACGAATGGGAAATTGTCTCTTACGCAATAAATAGGTATTAAAACTAAACTCTATTTGTTTACAATAATGTAAACTTTTATTACATATTTGGGCAAAACAAAACATGCAAAATGCATGACAGTAGAAAAATGGTAATCCCTAAAAAACTTAGGTGAATTTGCACTCTTCATTTTGTATTTGTAAAATGCAAGACAAAAGGGGCACATTGTCTAATAAAGAGTTATGGTGGGAAGCAAAAACCCACACAAACATAAAACCTGCAAACAAAACTGTTTATTTCGGCAGTCGTGTGGAAAGCTCTGACCAATTTGATTCTATTTCAATGTTTCATTAATATGATTGCACGTTGCGGTCACTGTTTCACACTAGTACTGCTTAACCTTTCAGATATTACAGGCGTGATGTTATGTATTCCAACTGCTGCATGGTTGTTTAGGCCAGCGGCTTTCCCAAACAGTCTCGCCGCGTCTGTTATCAGTGTCTATACTTCAATGATCAAGTGATCAGAAGGTCTCGTTATCAAACCACTGCCACATCTTCGGCTTCGTGTAGTCCAGCTCGTATTCCTCGCATTTCTGCCCAGTTATCCTGTAAGGACAAACAACAAATATAAGAAGTGTAAGTCTATACTGTAAGCCATACCTAATTTCCTTTTGGATACGTAGATTCTCTTTCCACAAATATATCCAGCTGCCAGTTGCATTTGGTTAGACTGGATGCCGATCCTACCAAGTTGGTAAAAGGCAGAAGATGATGAAAATTACTCCAATCCGAACCGACACCAGCGAGATAAATAACGATTGATATAAAGCCCTCCGTATCAGAAGGACAATCTAGTAAAATGCCCTTGTGGGATAAATGGCGTTAAAGTAAAACGACCTACTAGTAAAACGTCTGAAATTCAAAATCATCACTTGGTCTTGACAAGGCAGATATGAGTGGCAACACTGGGAGGGGACGCCTTGGAAGGACATGCCATACACTGACAATATTGGCGCAACCGGCGTGGCAACATCTGGTCATGCACCATGCAGGTATAATGTCCATATTGAACGTGGCCGATGCTATAGGATCGTAGCAGGTCAAGTTTTGTTTAAAAAGTGTGTGTAAAAAAGCGTGAGGGTACATCAGTATGCATCTAACCTGGTTTTCCTGACGCACTTGACGATGGGGTGGGTGTTCCTGAAACATTGCGGCCCGAGGATGTTGAAATACGTGACGCCGATCTGAGCGGACACCAAGGAGTTGGTCTTGCGGAGACAGTCGCGGAACTTAGCGTCGCAACTGCAGTGAGACCTGGGGGAAGGAGGGAATTTATGAACACATGTTTATTGATAAATAAATAAACATTACACTTCGGAATGAAATTACGTTTTTATGAAAAGAATCGTAGGTATAGTATCTCAAAACCTCAGATCCATATTTACGTTCGACACCATTATTTTTAACCCGCGGCACGTTGAGATAAGTCATAATCAGGAGATCATACGTTAGATATAATCGTTTATTTTGTTAAAAAGATAATAGGCACGTGAGTCTAAATTATACGTACTTATAGTAGTAGAAATCACCTATTAACTTAAAACATTTCATTGAATCAAGTAATTATTGGTACTTAATCAATTAATCATCCACAATTATAAACGCTTACCATTTCAAACACACTTTCAACTCTAAGTAAAATAATATAATCGTGCTTGAAATCGCTTATTATTACTAAACATTGCATCATCATTCTGAACGTCACCGTGATGATGCAGCTTTCTTTAAACTACAGATGTTTGGTCTTAATCTAGATGATTAGATAATTATCAGGCCGGTGTATATCCGATAACTAATTAATTAATTATATAACAACATTCGTAATGGATCTATAATATGTAAATAAACTCATTACGGATGTAAGTACCTACTTATATGCGTATCAATGTCACATCCTAGGTAAACATATTTTCTAGTATAAAGCTAACTCAAATTTACGATACTAATGGGCCAACATCTTAAGGTAAATGCTAATTTGTATTTGAATGGCGGCAATTCGTCACAACACACTCAACAGATAGATCGTGCCTACTTATTGGCGATTAATTAAATATAGATATTATAGCAGAGCTGAATAAAGTGTTTAAAGGAAACCGCTCTAATTAGTCAGTCAACAAGAATTGAAACAACATGTCACCTTGCCAGTAGGCCAGTATTCGTTTTCTACAAAATTCATTTCGACCCGTACTCAGATACCGTTTCAACTTGGAGTAATGCAGGCTATCTATCAGTTAGCTGCATTTCTAGCTACTCCAAAACATCAAGCAGCTCAAAGATCATTCTTCTGCCCATATCCCAATTTATTGGGGGTCAGCGCAGAACGTCTTCTTCTTCCACACACCTCTCTCTCCCCATGGTTTGTTGAAACGAAGGCTGGACAGTGTTAAGGATGATCACTTGGCTGCATGTCTAGCTACTCTACTCACACCTTTCAGCAGTGACCTCTTTTCTATAATATATTAATAATATATATTAATATATTTTATATAATGTATGGCTAGAAAAGAGATCACTGCTGAAAGGTGTGAGTGGAGTAGCTAGACATGCAGCCAACTGATCATCCTTAACACTGTCCAGCCTTCGTTTCAACAAACCATGGGGACCTAACACTAACAAGGGGGTACTAGGGAGGTAGGAAACTTGTATTTCTGTCTACCCCAATACAGCAAGCAGCTCACAGATGCGTCTCGCTGAGTACTAACAAGTAACAAGCGTGTAGGTAGGTAGGAAACTTTCTCCGCGCGCCGATCACTTGCGCAAGCGCTTATCTAATGATGCAGATGCTTAGTGCCGTTTACTGCTTCACGGTTGTAGCTATGATGTAATTACTAATTATTGAAATCAAATTAATTTAAAATTTTGTAAATAGAGTCGAGAAATAGCTTTACCAACAGATGAAAATATATTATTGAGAAAGCAAGCTATCAGACGTAAGCACAGAACACTGATAATGCCATTGAAGCGGCAGAGTTCTGATCAAAGCTCATATAAAGGGATCGTCAACACACAAGAGAGCAAGAAACAGAGATCACAGTTCGATAAACTTAGTGGGGTGTTCATGAACATGGGAAGATACCAAGTTGGGATTGCAATAACACAATGTGGATCCCGCATGGTTTCGTATTCAGCATAAATTAAGCAAATGCAACATATAAGAATAGACGGAAAACGTGTGTCATTCAGCAATAGTCCATCAGTAAATCAATATTACGAATCTCACACAGTGATTTCCATATTATTTAGGGCTTACTGTTTTTTTTCTATCTGAACGTGATGCAGCATTTGCCAATGAAAAGGTGTCGTGTAGGTACCTGCTTCACTAGATAGAAGTAAGATTTCAGAAACCTTATATACCTACCTCAAATTCATCATCATCTCCTGCCCTTATCCCAATTCATTAGTGGTCGGCGCAGCATGTCTTCTTCTTCCATACTTCTCTATTACACGTCATCTCATCAGACATACTATACCTCAAAATGTTGTTAAAAATTATCATTAGCTTTCCCTTATCAGCAGACAACCCGAAAAGACCGAAAACCTTTTATATTTCAATCTCTAACCACAAACAAACGGTAAAATAATTCCGCGCATTCCTCTCCAGTTCAAAAGCCACAATAGCGGCTTCGTTTGACAATTAGATGTTATTCAACTTCCGGCAGACGTTACACAACATGGCGCAAGCGCCGCTTGTTACGAACTAAGTTAATCACATGGCACGGCGACGCCTCGGTAAGTCTCATTGTATAAGCGTCAAGTGTGTAAGTGACATTAATTTAGATAGTGCAAGAATTATTGAAAAATAAAAACAGGTTTGGTTTTTAATAACATAACACTGTTTTAGGCTTTCTCGGTTTTAATCTAATCTTTTATTGTTACTTACGCAAATGAAAAATGAGAAAACATAAAAATTTCAATCGAGAGGATGGCTTCAAATTGTCTAGTACGTGGCAGCCGGCATCATAATAAGGACTCCACAAAACCTGGTGATACTGTGAGTGTGTTTTGTCGTGACTTAGTGTCGAGTTCCAGAAGTGCGCGTAGCAAAAGACAAAGAAAGAGGGTAGACAGATTTGTCTGCTCTTAACAATTTATTTTCCATCCACCCGCATTCTCCAGTCAACCCGCGATCATGGCGCTTACAACAGCGTCGAAATATCGGGAGCTCAAAACAATTACCAATCACGGAAGATATCCCGTAAGTGACAATATAAGTTTAACGTAACATAACATCACGCCTGTATGCCAGTTATGTTTTAACTTACATTTAATAGGGGGCGAGTCCATTGCCATCAACCTGGCGAAATTCCAGACCGCGTGGTTGCTACTGAGACATTATTGACGGAAAATCTAATTACATTTTGCCTGACCTAGGAAACTTTCGGGCTACTGACTACCTGTAACGACTGTCAAAGATCTACAAATGACAGCTGGGACCAACTGCTTAACGTGCTTTCCGATTCACGGAGGAAACTCAGTATGGAATGGTTCACCCATCCTCAGGCCGACATAGGCCAGCGTGGCGATTTCACTATTGTTTTTCTCAGTAAATAATGTAAGTTATTGCCTAAAAAGGTCAGACGCGTCCACATTAAATTTCATTGTAGAGAAGTGATAAAATGATCAGTTTTATAGAATGAGTGTCAATGTTTAGTGTAAAACCCGAGACAAAAATGTATGGAGGGCCGGTCGGCGTTTCAACCTTAACCTGAAGATTGATCCGAGCTTTCACCAACTGTATGTAAACAATTGACAGAAATGAGCACTAAATGTGATCGGTGTTTGTTCTTGCTATAGATCTCTTTACATCCATAATATTGAGGCAAGGCGTACTATACAGTCTAAGCTTATGTAAATAAAAAACAACATTATCTATGGTTCTCATTTTAACCATAGTGATGTTATCATTATTGATTTCCTAAAACTACATCTGAACCTGTTCCTGGGTTCGATTCCCGTGTGTCGGGCAAAGTGTTATTGGCTTTTTCTATCAGGAATTTCTCAGTAGCTGAGACGGAGTCTGGATTTGTGCCTGGTTGATGGCTATAGGCTCGCCCCCTATTACATGGGACTTAAACATAACTGATGAAATGTTACACCTGGACCCTTTCAAGCTCAGAAAAGAGAAAATGCGTTTCAGTTTTTCAGCCACATTCAGTCTCGTATTACAAATCAACCTTTGCAAAAATAATTAGCCAACAGCTGATAATGAAAACGCACAGTTGTAACAATCAATTAGCAACCGGTTGCTAAGACGACCGGTTAGCAACTGCTGAGCAACCAGTAGTTTCTTGTTACTACATCTTGCAATGCTACGGGCCTTAGGTCAAATACTTCCTACATTATTGCCTAGCCTAAGAAAGTTACAATATTGAAATGATCTACCTCAACAGGGCCCAGGTATGCGTATATGTAGGTATAGGTATACGTAGGCGGTAGACATCAGTTAAAAAAAAAAACCTACCATGTGCGAGTCGGACTCGCGCATGAAAGGTTCCGTACCATCGTAGTAGCCCTCCTTTACTTTTTAATTTATTTTCTTACTTATAGTTATAGCGGCAACAGAAATACATCAGCAGGTCTGCTGGCAGAAATTTCTTAAGAAATAAGCAGTTCCTATGTACTCATATTTTTAATGTATTTTCCTGTGTTGTATACATACACATACATACAGTGTGTACATAAATAGTAAAATAAATAAATCATCTGTGAAAATTTCAACTGTCTAGTTATTACGGATCTTGAGATACAGCCCGCTGACAGACAGACGGACGGACGGTCAGCGGAGGCTTAGTAATAGGGTCCCGTTGGTTACACTTCGGGTACGGCACCTTATTAAATGCTGCTGTTATATGTCATCAATGGTTCGTAAGTACAACTTCATTCGATATTACCTGGTTTGGATGTTATCACATCAAAAATGGAGAAGTCCTTAGATACCGCGTTTTAATCTTGTTGTTGGCTACAAAAAATCGTAGCTTACGTTCCATGCTATATTTGCAAACTCTTTCTTCTCAGAGCGAACATTTTTTCACAGGACTAAACGGTGAGAGCTTCTAACAATTGATATCTTTGTTATAAACGGAAATCAACAGTAGTACTTACATCGAAAATTCGAAACCGAAAACCAAACTTTAGGATTTTTATTTAATGTCTGTTGAACATAAATGTGTACTGACGACATTCAGTCGCCATACAAAGGACAGGCTGATCTGTGACGCAGTTAGTAATAAATTATTATAAGCTGACACAGTCAGTACAGTTTTCACAAATACTAAGCGACATCTAAATAAGGTGTCGCTTGTCATTTATCTTGGCAATGCCAGTTGTCAGACTTTCGGGCTTCTGACTACACATACCGACTGTCAGAGATCTACGAATGATGGCCGAGATCGACTGCTTCCCTTGCTTTCAAAAGGCTTTCAAAAGAGTTTCCTCGTGTGTCTGTGTGTCGTACACTATTGCGAATATTGTTCTAGCTCATTCTATCCTCCAATCAATTGATCAATTCAATATAATCATCTTTGTCGACACCAAAGTTAGGTAATATTGCCCACTCAACCGTAACGTTGCATGCAAACTTAAACACAAGCTAACACACGGTATTATCACCACTACCACACACCATATAAGGTCCATCACTGATGTACGTGTGACTTGGTAAATAGTACATAGGAAGTACATATTAACAGTGTCCGCCGCATTGGTTCATATTTGATAGGCATTAGGAAGTTTCTAGTGTTATAATGATTTGTTTGGTAATTAACTGGATAGGCCATGTCAATAGCAATTACAGGGGCCGACGTGACGTAATGTTACGTTTGTGAATCCGGGAAACTTGGGTTGGGGTTATTGAACTTTTGGTAGAAAAAAAAAACCTACAATAGTAGAAGCCTATAGGTATCACTAGTGGAAGTGTTTCTTGTAAAAGGAGACAAAGAGATCGGCCTAACTACGTTAAAGGGCTGTTAGCTCATTGCCAAGAGGTTCCTATTAAAAGAGAGCTGGTAAAGTGGCGCTAGGGAGCGGGCTATGCTCGGATTTTTTTGAAGGATAAATTTCGGAACTAAATTATCCGAAATAGATCTGAAGTCTCTGGACTCTCTGGCATAGCTTGGAGAGTGGGCAGACTGAAGTGGCAGTGGTTGACTATGCCTATGAGCAAACAATCATGAAGTGGGACCGCGTATCGGTTAGCGTAGCGTTCGGCGCCAGCGCCCCCTAGGCCAAGTTTATTTGTTAAAGTTGGAGAGAGAGTTCGCGAGTTCAGAGTTCTCAAGTTTGTCTTGTCTAAGAAACTTACTATTAAAATATTAATCAGTGTATAGGCAAAGATCAAACCGATTCGAGACACGCCGCCTCTACTTTACCTTTCCTTTTTGGAATGTATTCTTAATTCTATTATTATCATGTCATACTCTAAGATCACAGCCCCAAGAAAACGTAATCACCACTCGCAGTTCATTGACCACCAGCTTCGCTTACCTTCCTGGTACCAACACGCGCGCACGCGACGCACGCAACCATACACAAATGTGCTATTAGTAATTATACTAAACGTACGAGTTCTCTGAATAGTGACCTTGAACATGCGCAAGCGCCGGCCGAGCGTGACCGCGTTCTGTGTGACCCAGTAACCAATTGTGTTTGAGGGCTTCCTAGAATATAAAAACTACACGCTCGAAAATATTAAATTTATAAAAGCAATTATAAGAATAATTATAATCTCCGGGGAAGTCAGTAGAAAAACGGAATAAGAAAATCACTACTACTGAAGACGAGAATGAAACCATTTTCTGCAAGCTTAGATACTGATAGGAAATGTTGAGGGAGGATACGACCTTACAAAAATGGCAGAATCATCTAAACTTTCTTGAGTGCAGGGTCGTTAGGAAGCTATTGGTCAAGGATGAACCTCTTGCAAGCTGATAACGGTGGGAGACAAGAGAAAAGGTAAGCAACACAGCAGAATCTAGTACGTAGAAAGAAACTTCGCGAAAATATATTGTGCATACATTGGACCAGCATGATGGATCAAAGCTGTGATTAAGAGTCCACTCCGCTCTGGTGGAGACTGGAGATCCTGCGGCCTAGCAGTGGCAGGCTGATTATGTTAAGTGTGATTTATTTGAATAAAATATACAAGTATGTATGACGGCCAGCTGACATGTTTGGCAAACATTTAGTAATCCCGATAAGGTCACAGTTTCCAAATCTATGTTTGCTGCATATTGTCAATATTTCTCAATCGTTTATACTAGATGCTGCAGCGTCACTTAGTTGTCAACTTGTTGTTGAAGCCTTCTAACTTAAAAAGCCTACTCAACTCTAGGCCATACCATAAATCTGACATGTTGAACTACGAGTAGTTACTGCACAGTACCGCTTGCGACCACTAGAATAACTTATTCTACTGTTCAGCATGTGCAATCTTACTCGCAGCCCCAACACGATATTGACAATTCAAAAATATTCGTCGAGTAGACGAATTTTTTAAACATTAAAGCAATGGATTAACGAATTTCCTTCAAATTTTTCGGTTACTGTAATAAACACTTGGGGAGCAGATCGGCTCTTTTAGTAAGAAGAGCTCCCAAGTTCATAAAGTGTGTGATATTTGATTACTAAAGTTGTTACAAGCAAACAGGAGGACGTTACGTCCTCTTCCATCCCAATCAAAATCATAGCCCTTCTTAAAGAAATTCAACATGCAACATTGCAATAGGATTGAGGCTTTCTTCCATTACGTTTACTATAGTTTACCAAGACAGGCATTAGACATAGCTATATACAAGACCGCGAACTGCCGAGAACTTTCAAACCTATTCTTATTGAAATAAAATGTATACTTTCTATCATTGTGAATTTCCTTCGGTCCGTTAACTAGGCTTTATCTAAGCCGGCTATTCAATAAAAAGAAAACTACAATGAAATCTGTAGTTTCGCGGCAATTACTCGATTGTTCTAACTTGAATGCGCCTGAGTGGTGTAACGGCGTATTTTATTTATGTTTTTTGTAAATATATCGCAAGGTTTAGTTGTCTAGTTATTGGTAGTTACACACTTTTAATTTCTTCAACATTCAATTTATATTGCTTTCTTTTTTATTGACTATTTAATTATATTTAAGTTGGTAGCGTGATTGCCTCGTTAGTCAAGTGGTCGCAAGAGCTAGGAACCCGCTGAGAATGAGGTACTGGGTTTAATTCCCAGATCGGGCAGGGCTTTATTGGGCTCTTTCCACAAGGTATCCCTCAGTAGCAGCCTGTAGGTTCGCCACTTTCTACACTTTGGTCCGATTGTGGGGTGTACGTACTATGAGTAAACCCCTGTCTATCCCTTAATCGAAAAAAGGTGTGTGACTTTTTTTTAGTGTAATCGTACTGCGTGCGTTATTTTACTCTTTTGTAAAATCATCCAATAGTTGGACGTTTTCACACTTATGAGTACCTATTAAAAGGTGTAATTATCCTCTTTTCAAATTACCAGTTAGGTATTACCAAATGTTTGTACCAAAACAGTTCGTTTTTCTATAATAGAACTGGTTGCAGATAGATCTTTGTCATTACCATTCTTCTCAAAAAACGTTTCACAACTTACACTTTATTTGCTTAAATCATCGCATTAGGGTCATAATATTACCATTATGGTGCCTATTGCCATGGGTTCCGCAATCCGTGATATTTTGTGCTTAAAATTATGGTTACACCATCGATGGGACAGTTGACACAATGGCCCATCAAAGAGGTGTTATCTGACAATATACAATTTAGTTAAATTATATTGTTGTTTATGTGTGTGTGTGCTTATTAGGGATTAAACGAAGACGGTTATAATTACGTAGGACACTGGTTTCCACACTAGTATCATATAGATGCTGTTGCCAATTCTTGACAAAATCTTTTAATATTTTTTTTGTGACATCCACTGGGAGCGGTGTGGGAAACAACGTCCTTGCACAGTTAGTTTAACCTATGACAGCTGCTACCCAACAACAACCTTACTGTAACTAGAATAAATCTGACAGTAATGAAAAACCGTAGGTAAAATATTTGTAGTATAAACTTTGCTCAGAACCTCACGATATTCTGGACACTGGTATCACAAAACTGGTTCTTGTTAGCTTCCTCTCCTAAGAACATCGTGTGATCTTACCTGGTAAACAGCCCAGTATTGGTGAGCCCATACTTGGTCTCCCCCGCGCGGATGTACAGCTTGCAGGCGTCATGCTGCCGGCAGCAGGTGTCCGTAAAGAAGAACAGCCCCAGGTCACTGGAGCGGGCCGTGGCTGAGCGCCCGTCGCCGCACCATACTGTGCCTGGGGTGACGAATCGATAATAAATTAAAGATCACGATTACAAAAATAACTACATAGGTTCGGAGGTAATGACGGGAGGGGTGTACTACAACCTGTAACCGAAGGCGTTCATCGACGGGAAAATTAATTTTTTGGGCCTGCGGTGGCTATCGCAAACTGTATGAGGCTGACACAGGATCATGGAGATTTGTACGAGCACAGATGCCTTTACCCAGTGTGGGAGAAGTCAGGATGTGGAAGATGATGGTGATAACATGAAGTCAGTGTTTACTATCTGACGACTACTCCGAAAATAAATACCAAAACCAACTCAGAGGTCACAGTCTCCTTTAAGTCCAGGCATTGTCTTAGTCAGATCATGCAGATTAGCGTCTGAGATCGTCTTTGGATAAAAGAGCCACACAGACTTGAGTGTATCCATCCAGTCAGTGCAAGTTTATGTCAGTCATTGGGTAGCTAAACCTAGACGAAGAGGGAAGGCGGAGAATAAATATACATACCTGGATAAATCGCCTGCACGCGATCCTTGAACGAGTCCACGACAGAGTTGGCCACATTGGCCACGCTGGTGACCCCCGAGGCCAGGCTGGCCACGAACCCGCGGTTGGTGTCCAGGGAGCCGATGTCCCGGGCGCCGGCCATCAGCTGGCTCAGCGGCATGCTGATGCCGGAGGAGATGGATTTCAAGATGCCGCGCCCGAATTGACCTGGGGAAGAGAATATAAGATTTCAAAATCATCTTCTGCCTAGCCTCTTCCCGACTATATTGGGGTCAGCATCCAGTCTACCGTATGCAGATGAGTACCAGTACTTTACATGGTTATAAAGATTTAAAAACGTGATTTACAAATTTCAGTGTCTGAAGACAGGCTGCGTCGATCCCAAATAAATTGGGATAAGGTCAGAAGAATGATGTCTTCTGATTATCCTTTGTCTGTCGCCGTCTGTTTTAAAACTATGTACTGTTTAGCCAAGTCGGGCACACATTGTTCATTCAACACAAGCGATGCTTATTAGTTTGTGGCCCATCGATTTATGTCAGACACAACTGTTTTGTTTCTTTTGATTTATAAAAAACGTATTAATTACTATTACTATAATATTTAAAAACACCGTTTGAATGAACTACATGTAACTATAATAGTTGAAAGAGTTGAAAGATTGATTGTGACGTCACACATAAAAAGTCTTGTGGTAAAGAATGGTTAAGGAACCAACCATTGTGCCCAACTTCCTACTGTCGTGTCCCCCAGGGTCGTAAAGGGGACTACATTTTAAAATAGCTATAAACTAAGAGGACTCACACAGTCCCACTTTTTTACATAAATCCCAAGAGCAGATGTTTTCTTTTCTGGTGGTTCCTTAGAGATTGAGGGCAATATTAGAATAATACGGTTATAGTAACCTATGAACCGTGACTCTTCTACATTTAATATCTACATAATTATTATGACGTATTTTATTAACTAATAAATCCAGGGTCAAAGCTAACGAATGCCTTAGGCCCTTGATCTTAGTTTAGAATTATAATCGGAACAAAAAAGTCGTAAAACACGAATAAAATTACAATATTGGATTTCCCTTTACTGACTCCACTAAAAGATTGTGAAAGAATAACTAAGAATGGCCGTTTGTACTTTTCAAGGAAGCGAGATTTTCAACATTTTGATTCAAAACAAGATACTGATGCAATAAATGAGTACATAGGTAGCAGTTTCACGCTCAATCCATACAAATAAATAAAATTGAAGTGTCTGCTTGTATTTTTAAAATAGCAGGTTTTTACTGAATGCTTAAGGAAGTATACACGGAAGCAAGCCCAATTGGGTTAAAACCAAAATGGTACAGGAAAGTTTTATTTACGTTCCACGGACGTCGAGCATTTGTGCTAGGATCTAAGATTGAGAGGCTGTTCGTGGCTGTGCGGTACCGATTGTCGCTTGTTTGCATCTAGTACAGTAGGTACTATTAAACTTGAGTATGGGAGAGAGCTGTGATTACTAGTATTGTGTAGGAAGGTAGGTCACGTTGTGGTTTTGAAACTCCGATTACTTATGGATTTTATTGTGTTGTTATAGGATTTTACTTGGTAAATATTATCGGTGGAAAGCTTATCTCCAAGATGCACAAGACAAATGATAACAAAAAGGATTTTTAATTGCCCATAATTATCACAAACAAGCACAATTTATGAAAAAACAAGACTTTCAACTAAATGATTTTAATTGTGTGTCGTTTTGTAAAGCAAAATAATATGAAAACACCTACCGCCACTCACACGGGATATAAAATTAATGCAGTGAGAAACTCGCGAATTCAGGATTTATCGCTTATCTTTTTTTCTCATTAAATATACTTATATATATCAATACAAACTTCATTGGCTTCCTGGTAACAATACTAATTGTGCTCACTAACTAAACGTGATCGTTATCCATGTTTTAATAATTTAATAAAACGAATGAACTACTTTTACCACAGAAAAATGTACCTAAATATAAATATTCTAATATACCACGCGGTTATCATGACCTCATGGCTCCCAGTCCCTCCACGGCCACCGAGAATAAGCTTCCAAACCGCGCTACTAGATGGCGTTGTACCGATGACGCACATTCCTACATCGCGGTGTTAAGATTCTCAGCGGCTGAATGACCCTCCTCGGTTCGCCAATTTCGATTAAGACCTTACTTCATAGGATCATTTCTATAGTAAGCTCTTCTCGAGACTTTCACACTATGTGAGTCCTCACAAGTCACGTTGATGAGATGTGGCGTGGTACCCTGAGCGTGAGGCGGGCGGTGGAAGGTCTTTCATCAGCCCTCGATGATCGTTCACTCCCTTTTGCTGGGGAGTGTGGGGCACCGTCGCTGTCTGAGTGGCTTGTTTTAAACCTCTATCCATATTCCATAATAAACTAAATTAATTAATTTATATTCAATACTAGTTATTATAATATAGTACATGCCAGTTATGCTAAGATCATGATGTCAAAAGTCAAATCCTTGTCCGAATTCTTGCACGATTTTAATGGTTTAAAAAACACTACTTCGAGCTTCGAGCTACTATTATTCCGCAGCCAGTCCAGTCGGTTTCACCACATCTATTAATAGCTGTCCGCGGTTCGAACAATGTTCTGCTATACAGACCATCTGATAGTTGGACGTTTTGCTACATGGACATTTTGCTAATTAGACTTACTGCTCATTAGACGTTCGCGCTGTTGGACATTTAGTTACTTAGACCTTCTGATCAGGAGGGAGATATTCTAAAGGATTCCTTCCAATGTTATTGCAGTCACTTGCGATTACTAGACCATAAAGACATTGAACAAAATTAAGCATTTTACAAATCGAGATGGCTGTTATAATGATACACATCTTATGTTTGTCGGTTTTTCAAGTGCTTCAAGATCAGAGATAACGGAAATGCTATTACGGTTTAGTGTGATGGTGTTGCAACAATCTTTTATATCTAGCTCCGTGATCAAAATGACCCCGTATGGGAAAACATAATAATGTTGCACGTTACGAGTATCCATAAAGGCTGGTGTACTGTACATGCTTCTTGCAAGCGTTAGGTAAGTAAGTAGAAATGACATTGCTATTGTTTGAAAGACTTACTGTTCTATGAGTAACTAAAATCGGAAAAATTATTTTACGTGTTTACTGCCTATATATGAGTAACGCTGTTCCTTTCAAATGACTGAAAACGATAAGCAACAAAATTATATTTTATTGCTATATCTAAACATAACTCAGAACCGCAGCCAAGTGGTCACATTTTGAAACGAACTCACTTGTTTTTTAAATTGACATTATTATGAAAATAAACAAGTTGCAGAAATGCGAAAGTGATTGTCATTATCTAGGCCCTGTTAAAAATAGAGTTTAAGTGTAAAGGGTGTAAAAAGACTCTTAACGAAGCCGAAAGGATTTGTTCGCCCCATCATTGCGAATATTGCGATCATTTTTTTGTTCTACACCATTCCTGGGAATCTTCGAGTTATGGAGACATTGGGGGTCAAAGTTCCAACTTTTTCACAAGATTTTTTTAAATGCATGTTTTCAATATTATAACTTTGCTTTAAACTTTAAACACCTCCACAACCCTGCACTATTTAATCCATCCATCAGCACAATGTTTTGAGTGTGCTACATTGAGCTATACCGTAAAACGTGATTTATCACCTCAAAAAGAAAAGTCATTTCCCAGTAATAATTTTTGCGTACGGTTTCTTAGTTTGATGTACAGAATGCTTGGTTAACGACTTCGTAGAGAGTCTGTTTACACTGTACTTGTGTATATGCTATACCCAAGGTGTACACTGGCTTAAAGTATCTTTGTATTAATATCTTGATTTATCTTACCAATCCCGCCATTCTCCTCCCGACTCCTGAGCCTCTCCGCCTCCAACATCTCGCTCTGCCTCTGCATCCTTTTGAACAGATCCACTAGCCCCTTGGGCACCACTCGTTCAGCCACAGTCTCCACCACACTGCCCACCACACTGCCGGCTAGACCGAAGATCACTGACAGGGCATCTGTTTTCGGAGCAGTTGTTGGTACAACATCTTTAGAATCGTAGTAATCTTCTGGGACTTCCTCTTGTTCTGTATCTAACTCTGTAAATATCGGCACGTCTGATTCTGAGTCTTCTTCATCTCCGCCTAAGTCTACTCTGCTTATATTCTCCCGACTTGTACTATTCAATGGTACTATAGTATTACTCTCAAAGCTAACTTCAGTAGCGTTCGTAAAAGGCAAGAAAGTGCTTGGGTTTTCGAAAGAAATATCAGTTGTAGTATCGTAAGGTGTAGATGTGCCTACTTCGGTGGTTTCTGTATATTTACTTGTATATTTCTCAGTGATTGGTGCCTCTGTTGTGGTTTCATCATCACTGTAATATGTTACAGTATAAATTTCTTGCGTTGACGTCGGTAAAGTAACCGTCTGCTCAATTTCTACTTTCGGCGTTTTCCTTGTAGTTGACAGAGGTATAACTGTTAAATCAGGTTCCTCAGTACTTTCTAATATACTTACAAGAGTATTTTCAGTTGTTGTACTTAACAGTTCTAGAGGTATGACACTATAATCTATGGTTGATGTTGCTTCTAATTTGGTTTCGGTATTATTTCTATCACTATCTAAATTCTTATCAAAATCCTTAACTATGGTATATCTATGTGATTCTTTGTTAAATAATTCATTGGAATTCCACGGGATCGTCCCATACTTCTTATTGTATTTGAGAGTGTATTCCTCGTCGAAATCAATGATACTGTTGTCCAGGTTGTCCTCTCCATATTTGTCGGGTTTTTGTGTGGAGACGATGGACTTGGAGTAGGAGTATGCCGGACAACCCAGGAGGAGCACAGCACTGATGATGATGTGCCTCATTTTCTGCCTCCCACGGTGGTACATTCTTGTTTAGCCATCTGTAACAAAGAAAGAAAAAGATTTAGAAAATTTGGTCTACAACATTTTTAGTTTTTACACCACCATTAATTAGTTGCGTTTATCATCATCATGTTTATCAGTCTAGCTCGGAATTATCTATCTGCTGGGTATAGACCTCACCTTCTGCCATGCCTGCCAGTTGTATGCTTCCCTCATCCAAGTGTTTCCTGCAATTCTGGCGATATCGCCAAACCAGCTCATGTCAGCAGTTTCTTATGTATGATACCAATTAGAGAATGCGCTTTTTGCATAAGTCTCAAATAAATCATGTGAAAAAAGTGACATAATATTATTGCGCCGAGTTAGTATCATTTCGTCAAAAAAAGCAGCTGGTCTAATCAGCAAGTGGTCTAAAAAGTAGCTGGTCTAAGTACAAATTGGTCTAAAACGCAACTAGCAGATGGTCTAAAACGCTTCTTACATAAAACGCAACTGGTCTGCGCTATCCGTCAATAATGCAACTTGTCTAAAACGTTCTTTGTCTAAATAGCATCCCGTCAAAAATTTATAAAATTACCTCAGTAGAATAATACTTTATTTTTAATAACTTCGTAACTGTTGGACTGCCTTCTAACAAACTAAAAATGTTCCTTTTAAACTAAAAATGCTCATTTAATTAAACGTTTTCTTGCTCCAAATGCGGCCTTTTTTATTTCACACATATTATAAAACTATTCTCTGGATATTTTTAAATTATTCTTAACTTCTGTTACTTTCCTCCATCGATCAAAAAAATTGTTGATCGAAGCTTTCCTCAAAAAGTCAAATGGTGAAATCAAACCCTCCATCAAAGCAGTCAATAGATTACTGTATTCAGTATTGAATTTAATATCAACCTTTTTTCTATTATTGACATAAAAAATATTTTTGATTAATTTAATATCCTGTATTTTAGACTCTTGAAGTATTTTTTGCAAAAAATGTACGGGGGCACTCGGCTATTCAACCTCCTCCATGCTGCGACATTGTTTGTCGTGCGATATTTATCCTTGGCACAGCTAATCATGGGCATTGAAAGCCAGTGTTTGTTTACATACTGATGGATTTTTTGCATTTCTTCCGTATCAGGTGTAATTTGTATAATATTAATCCAAGCGTCGGCTTTGTAAGTGATGGGCAGTAATGGCATATTTGCGGTTAATCTGACAGCGTGGCGTCCTTCTCCAGTTGATGTGAGATTTAAATCGTTACCCATCTTTCATACTGCTTTATTAAAATGGAAGTAGCATCCGGTCAACTTGGCTTGGGGGAATACCAATTTGAAAGCATTGTATTGGGCTACTTCGAAGTCGCGTTTGTAAAAGTCTATTTCGAGCAATAGCTTTTTTTTTTGAGCGTTGATGTATGTGCTTTTCATTTTGTTAAAAAGAAGGGCATAGACCACTGGAACAATGTAATTGTTAATACGTTTTGAACTTTCAAGTAATTTGGTTATAGATTTTAAAACTTTCTTACAGACTTCTTTTTTACATGAATCTATTATCGTTATTAGACCCTTTTTGCTTTAGACCAGTTTGTACTTAGACCAGCTGCTTTTTAGACCACTTACTAATTAGACCAGCTGCTTTTTTAGACGAAATAATAATAACCCGATTGTGTTTTAGACTGAGCCATTCCTGATTAATTGAAGACCTGACCTGACTTGAAGATTTTAAGTAGTAACTTAGGATCTTATTTGTTAGTACTTGGAGGTAGAATGATTTTTAAATGTTTCATGCTTGCTAATTTTAGGGAGAATATTATAAAAATGTATCTGAAGTTTACACTATGTTGTTATACGTAATAATATAAACTATTTATGACGTTATTGGTACTTTAAAGTATAAAATAGAATTATTGACAAGACCTTACTCAACAGTGGCGCCATCTGGTGAGCGCAAAAACGATAGCCCCCGTTGGGATAAGGGCAGGAGAATGTTGATGATGATGTCTATAATTAATTATAATTAGAGACATTCAACGAACGAACGATGACGTCCCACAAGGAATGACAGATACAAAACAATTGTTTGTATTTTATCACATGTACCTATGTTAGTCTGTAAGGTATTTATTTACGGGCCAAAGTTGCCTGAAAATAAAGGTTTTATGTAATTCAAAAACGTATCCAGGGATACCTCATTATAGCCACAGTGTTGCAATTATCCGTACAGTACAATAAGTACATTGTAAAAGCGTAACATAACATAACGACGTCTATTGTGTGGACTTACATAATTTTCACAGCAGATGCGCACGCGCCTGTCTGCCGTAAGTACGGTCAGTAACAGAAGTAGATTAAAACAACATGTGACCAAAATTTACTGGTTACATTACTTTCAGATATTTAAGTAGCTTCGAGTTTGCACCTGTTTTCTTAATTATCAACGACTAACAACTCTTCCATTTGTTACAAGTACCTACATATTGAGCTTTCTTTGGCTGCAAATCTGAACGAATCAACCTCATGTTTAATTTTATTTATCTTTTCAATCTGTACTGGCTCCGCGTGGTGGCTTCCTTCCTGTCACTCTAGTCATGCTCACTCTAATGTCTCGCTGATGGTGGCGCATGTGTCGGATCGTTTAGTTCCCTTCAAAATGGTTGAGTTGAATGGTGCTGAATTATTGATCCATGCGTCATGTTTGTGAACGGGCGCTGTCAGTTGTGACTGGTCATCTCTCAGTTGCCATGGCTTATTTGAATGTTTATTTTTGAATTGTTTTTTTTTTTATTACTATGGACACTTTTAACGTGCACATCTTGCTACATTGTTCTCACATAATATACCATCTCAACATGAATGATGTAACCAAGATTCTGTATCAATATATTTATATAAAAGAGTGTCCATGGAGTTACTTTCCCGTTCTTCTCCATAGAGATCTACGCTAGGGAATGGGCAACTACAGTACTTTCACAGTTATTATGTCTTGTGACTGGGACTGTAGCTACTTTTTATTTTCATCTACTTGAAATAAATGCTTTGATTTTGATTTTGTCACAGAGTCCAGAGAGGACGCCTGTGTTGATTTTGATGCTGACGTTACCATACGCTTTTGAAAGGTTCTGGAAATGGTTTGCTGTGGATTGTATTCACAAAATCATTGATACATATTTTAGTAAATTAATATCTCTGCTTGGAGTCTTAACATTGTAGGAAGTCATAATTATTACATTAGTCACCGGAAAAAACCAGGTTATTATTTAAGAATTTTATTTTGTTCCGCAAGTGAATTCTGCTGAATGACTTTCAATGAAAATAATTATGTTTTTTGTATAAAATTACTGGTTTAATCGTAATAGTTACGGTTAAACCAATAATTTACCATTATTTTTTTATGATACCAGAATCTCCTAAATATAAATTTGTTTTGTTTACATATCATAATGTTGTTTGCTTGACCGAGTCTTCGAATAATTATGCTTGCAAGCTAATTTAGGGAAACAGTTCCTTACTGCTGCAGTGGCTAAGCAGTGGACCATATTTCACCACGCGGAAACAGTAGTACATGTACATGTCTTCGAACTTTTGGCTCTGGGACATTGCGGTTTTCCATATCCATACGAGAGTTTCTTTCATCACCACTAAAGAAATAAATTTCTCAAAGTAATGTGCCTATTTGTGCTCGAAGACGTCGTAATGTGCCTATTTGTGCTCGAAGACGTCGTAATGTGCCTATTTGTGCTCGAAGACGTCGTAATGTGCCTATTTGTGCTCGAAGACGTCGTAATGTGCCTATTTGTGCTCGAAGACGTCGTAATGTGCCTATTTGTGCTCGAAGACGTCTGTGTTCTCTGAAAATCTATTCACGCTATGTGTGAAAACTTACGCTCGTTGTTGGCAAAAGTTATTAACTTACCTAACGTTAGTTTTAATAACGTTTAACCAACAAACGGTAAGTTAGTCACGGGCCATTATCATAATAATGTCAACATAATTTATGATAATAACTTTTATTGTAATGTTTCGAATTGGTGTCAGTCGGTCAAATTAATTCCAAAATAGTAGGTAAGTATATTGTATTATATTGCGCAAAAGGTAATAAGATAGATGACAATTTTAAAGACAGAATGTACACAAATGGCACTAGAACAGCAATAAATCCATTCGCACGGTATATAATATTACCCAATCCAATCTCAAATACACCTACTTAGGTACAATAATATTAAAGTTAAGTAGTTACACCGGATACCCATGATATCAATTCCAGTACCCTTCACTTTCCGTACACAGGTGCAGTCTTGCAGGTTGCAGTCAAAGAGTATCCAACAGAATGGAATTCTTTTGTTATGAATTTATTAATGTAGTCTTGAGAAACAGATCAATATTTGACAAAAAAGGTAAATGTGTGGACCTCGAGGTGAAACGTGAACTGTAGTATTTATTGTGACTGTACAAAATCCTATGAGATTGACATCTGGTTAGCCGGACTATCATGTGTCCGCCTTAAGTGCCTCCAGCCAGGGCCATAAAACTTACAAACTTGCAACGGCAACCAACAATCAATGCTTTTAAAATAGCCCCATCATCATCATCATCATCCACAGCCCCACTTCGCCCACTGCTGGGGATAGGTTCCTCTTCGCTTTTCCTTGCATCTCCACGTTCTGCGTTCTACGAGGGACCTAGTCTTAGTGTCCTTAGTCCAGTGCACCCTAGATGTTCAGCCCCGCTACTGCTAGCTAGCTAATATTTTTATTGTGTGATTTTTTTGGGGATTATTTTGTGTCGGCTTAAATCTAAGTAAATCTAAGAAATCTTAAATCTAAGGAAGCTTTGATTTCTGATACAAAAAACATGGTTGCCTGCAATTTACTTAAATTGTTTCGCGGCTTCAAGCAAGGCGATCTCTTAACTCCCTTAGTTCTTAATACATAGGTACCTATATCAAATAAATAATTGTATCAAACCAGTTTCTCACGATTCGTAAGGATATCGCTTGCGAAACAGTCATTCTTCGTACACCGCTCACTTGCAAGAAAACCCGCACCATATTGTACAGAGAAACTGATTGTTTTTGCATATTCGCAGTAATTGAAATATTTGCATATCTATAAATAAATGCGTATGCAGGGACGTTTAAATGGAGATTCTTGTATCCTTAAAGGGCAAAGCAATCAAAGTTTAAAAGCACAATTTGCTTCCATCTTGGGGTGTTAAGCCATGCAGGCACTTTGCTTTGTGTAGGTACTCCTGACTGCTGAGCATGAGGTCCTGGGTTCGATTCCCAGATTGGGCAAAGTATTATTGGGTTTCTACATCAAGAATTTCTCAGTAGCAGCCACGGAGTTTTGATTTGTACGTTGTTAATGGCAACCGGCTAGCCCACAGGGCGCAAGCCTATTGCACGGGTCTTACATTGGTTTTTAAATCATAACCAGCGAAATCTGGGTGTACTATTCGGTACACCTCTACCTTAACCTTCACAAAACGGTGAAAAAAAGATCTTGAGGAAATATCCTAGAACTACCCACCAGCCTGCGTTGGGATGCAGGCTGGTGGTTAGTTCTAATTTCCTATTGGGCCCACCCAATCGTATATTATGGCTCATTGCTTCACAAGGAAACCCTCTGTCCCAACAGCGGGAACGCTATAAGCTGATTATTTTGGTTCTTAAGAACGCGAGAAGAAATCTTATTGGGAGGGAAAAAACTTATTCCTCTCATCTTTAGAAATTGTTAATTAAATACATTAGAATAGATTTACCTATCGACAAATAGGCATGAACAAATAAAACTGAATACTTTTCAATATGAAAAATTCAATATTAATTTCGGTGTTTGCGTATGAAATGAATGAAGTCGGCGTTAGTTACGCTTCTTAAATTTTTTCGAGTAACTACTTTAAAAAAACGATTCTCCTTCTAAATCCTTCGGATTATTATAGAAATTGTGTCACGCAATTGAAATGCGGATTCTTATTAGATATGATTCTTACAGGTTTTCTGGAATAAGCAAGTTTTCCTCTACTTGGCACATTGTCATGGCTACCTTAACCTAGCGCGAATTAGGAAACTAAGAGGTCAATGGTCTTCCGTCAAAGATTTATTATTTTTTTATTTTTTGTTTATCAAAATTATTTATGAAAGTAACGGGTGACGTACATTACATACATACATTTTATAATAGCTATAAAATAAAGCAATTAATTTCACAATAACTAAAATACGAATAAATATGGTTATGCTAACCGCGCGAACTGGACTGGAAACATTTTTGGTGATGCAATATTCAAAATGTTATAGTTATAAATTATCTAGACTAACTTGTTTTATAATTTATGTAAACTACGCTAAAATTGAGCAATTTTTGGAATTACTTAAATAGGTATTATTAGAACAAAGGTGAGACTTAAGTTTTGAAATATTTTTTGTAATATTTAAAAGAAATTGAGTTTCGCCAATCGAGGCAACTAAAAATCAACAAATAAGTAGCCAGGAAGACAGCACAGCTAGGGAGCAGTGGTGTCTTCCTGGCTACTTATTTGTATAGATAAATATATACCTAGGTACTGTAGAAACTTAATCTTTGTGGTTTAAGTCTAACTTAGAAGCTCTTTTTAGTATGATATACTCCTTCTCCACGACCAACGAAACTCGCGTTTGCCTGGAGTCAGCGTCTGCACAGAAGATGTTAAAAGCGTGTCGCCGCGAGTCGCAGACACAGGTGACGAGTGGTTTAATAGCTACAAATTTGACGTCCACGACTTGAAAGCGGTTGGACAAGTGGCCGCCGCTTGCGCGGTCTCGTTTAGCTTGACGTGAATTGCGTCACGAGTAGCGTCGCCGGAGGTCGTAAACGAAGCCTTACGCTTCATACATTCATAGGCAGTGTAACTAAGAAAAATTAAATAAGAATCTAAACATATTTCATCATTCCGAGTTATGAATTCATGGTCACTATGATTGAATGCTCAAAATAAAGAAAGATGCATGTTTGCATATTGAAATGTCAATTTTAAAGGAACGCCTTGAATTTGTTTGATGATTGACGAGTGATTTGATGAAGCAAATTGTTGTTATTATAGGAACCGGTTTGGAGCTCTTGACCTGAAAGAATTTGGTAAGAAATCTTTTGTTCAATAAACAAAAGCAAAGGTTTTTGTTTAACTTTTTCTTTCAAAATGACAATGTATACTAAGAGCACAGGAAATGTAAGATCTTTTGTTTTATTTTTAAATAATTTTGTCATAATTCTGTTTTTCATCATTGCCAATTTTAATTTAATTTAATATTGGCGCTTAATACTTACTAAGTTTGCATATTTTAAACGCGCTGTAATTTAATTATAAGAAAGAATTAAATATGTCGCTGTATCCAGTGTGAACAATTGTTGGTAGACCTCATATAATAAATAAATAAATAGCTTTTGCATTGTCTGGTGCAAGCTATTCGAAGATTGTAATATGACTAGCAAATCGGTAAGGGATGACAAGTGATATCATCAGCTTAAAACATCATCATTATCTTGCTCTTATCCCCATTCATTTGAGGTCGGCGCAGCATGTTCTTCATCGTCCACACTTCTTCAATAGTCGTCATCTCAGGAGTTACCCCTTATCTTGCCATGTTATCTTCCACACAATCCATCCATCGTTTTTGTAGTCTTTCCTAACATTACCACCCAGAGCTTTTTTGTAGACTTCCCTAACATTACTGCCCAGAGCTTTTTTGTAGACTTCCCTAACATTACCACCCAGAGCTTTTTTTACGTTTGCTTCATCTGAAGTCAAAACTAATATCACATTACATCTACATTATCCTACCCTTATCCTAAATCATTTGTGGTCGGCGCAGTATGTCTTCTTCCTTACTTCCCTATTATCATCTCATCAGACACGTCTTTCCTTGCCATATCATCATACACACAGCTTAACTATACTTTTTGTGGTCTTCCTCTTTTATTCCATAAGCACCAAGAGTTTTTTGTCATGCTTGCTTCATCATCACCTGCCTTGCCTATTCCCGGTCAGCTGTATGGGGGTCGCCTACCAGTCTAATCGGTTGCATCTGAACACCAGTATTTAACATGGAGCGACTGCTTATCTGACCTCCACAACCCAGTTAATACTGGGAAACACGATACCCCTTGGTCAGACTGGTTGTCAGACATTAGGGCCACTTACTGCCTCTAACGACTGCCAAAGATCTACACATTACAGCCGGGACCAACGACTTTAAGTGCTTTCAGAGGCACCGAAGAAACTTGGTATGTAATGAATGGTCACCCATCCATGGGCCGACCTTGGCAAGCGATGCTTAACCATGAATATCTTCGTCTGAAGTCAAAACTAACATTTGCACATAAATCACAATTATTTGTCTAGTAGACAGCTATTGAATATATGATCACCGGCATCTGCGCCTGCGCCCTCGGAGGCGTTTCACAAAGACAAACATTTCGTCAGTCGGTCTTGACTTTTACTATCGGCTCTCGAATCGACCACACGGTCACGAGACCACAATGTTAGTATGGTAGAATTTACCACAATTAACAATAATTGATTAGTATATTGTGTGTATTTATATTTTTACACAGAGAACGAGAAAGCTTGCTCATTCCGTTACGTTGCATTTCAGTACGAAACGATTTTCAATGATTTTTAATCACGGTGTTATAATTCGATTTAAATATTTGGGTGGATACGCTTGGGTGGTGTATACAATGATTATTTTCACGTATTTGAAAAAACATAACCCTTCCTTGGCAATCGGGTAAAAGGATGATTAAGTGCTTACACCGGTATCAGTACTTTTTAAATCGAAACCCTTGAACAACGCTACTTAGTCGCAGAAACGCCTATGCTCTGTTCTACGAGTATTTGATAGAAGCAAACCCCGTTCTACGTAATTTCTCTCGCAAAGTGAGCATTACGTTGATCAAGTACGAACTAATTGTAGCTCTGACAGATTGGATACCATTTTTATGTTCAGACTTAAAGCTTGGTGGTACTTCCCTGGACCAACTTTTCACAAAGAACTCTACCATTTCTGAATACGTTTATACTTTACAGTACCTACAAGAGTATTTTCAAGGATTTCTACGCTCAAATAGTGAATTCAATGATGTGGGTGCAGTAGCTTGTCTATTAACCTATGGTCTACAACCATAGCTCAGAGAATTGTATGGTCTATGGCTCATGAGTGTGAACGGCCATGATCCCAATACGGGCCAATCATTAGGGTTTAGTGAACGGTGCTGATCGCATTATGTTGTTAATTCTACAATATGCAGATATATACAGAGGATGTCAACTAATGATGATGACAATGATTGATATAATGTTTGTTCTAAATCTAGGTAAATGTTTATTTGAAGGATTTCATTACAAAAACCTCGCATAAATTAAATCACGCGATTTGTTTGGACTGTAACATTCGCCTGCCGTCGCTGGAAATATTTCATGGACTTACTCGAAAGGTAAATGAGTTTTTCCGAAGAAAAAAGATTTTTCAGAGTTTAAATTTCATTTCCATTTTGCCAAAGGGCCATAGATTCATTTTATCATCCTAAACATCAGTCTGAGAGACAAACAACGAAACTCAGCAATCAGAAGAAGACACAAGTCATAGATGCCGAGGAGTTGGGAGGGCCGTCGGCGGCCAGTTGCGCGTTCAGAACATGACAGGCGGACCAAACAACCGCTCTTGTACAGACAACAAAAAACTGGATAAAATTCTACCATGCGATTAGTATCGGCTAAACATTACTCCGGCAACCCGCATTAGCCCGACAAACTGAACTAAAAACCACCGAAAAACTGTTTTATTTACCAAATTATGTCACAGAATTGTATTGATTACAATGTATTTTCCAAAACGATTTGAATGGGTTTCAATTGAAAAATACTATATTTACCATAAAAACACCAATTCGGCATTTCCAAAATGGCTGACATAAATATTCTCGATTTGATTTGACAGGTGATGATGCGACAGAGCTTTTTGAGAGACAGAGAGAGACATTATATCAGGAATAACGATGCAGGATTGACAAAAAACATTGTCAAGTTGTTGATAGCCGTTGTAGAAATACGAAACGCGTTGAAAGCGATTGCGGCCTATCTAGCTCACTGGTGATTCTAAAAAGGAACATGTCTCGCGACAGGATCCTTTAGAAATAAGTACTTTGTTCATAATTAGGTCATGGGGTTCAGGGTTTTACCGAGATGAAGGCCCTTTTTCTGTAATATTGTATAGATGCAAATAAATAAAATAAAGAAGTGAGGCAATGAGGTGTTAGGGCTATAATAATAAATTTTTAGGGCCATGCTTACAATTAAAAAGAGAGACTTTTTGTTATTTTTATTCCTAGTTGTTAAGTTATCTTTATTTTATCACGTCTGTTAAATGATGATACCTCTGTTAAGTAGTAAGATAGCTAATTGAGTGGATGATGGTGGATATTTCTAATTGTTTTTCTTTCCTATTCTTTTTTCTTGATTATTGTGAATGTGAGGACCATGTGCGTCACATTTTTATTTTATTTTTTGTTTGTTTTTTCCCACGACTGTCTGGCAGTTTGAGTATTACAAGTGACCCATACCCAAATGTCCTTTCTTTGGTATTGTTCGTCGTTTCGTTGAGCTCCTTGAGTTATAAGTCGAGCTACACGATAACTGACATATGCTTGCACTGACTGGATGGAGGTTCACTCAAATCTGTCTGACTTTTTCTTCAAAAGACCATGTATAGTTACTCATGTAACTTGACCAAGATATCTGGACTTTTAAAGAGACTATGACCTCTGACCTCTCATTCCCTCTCATATAGAGCCTGTGTATCAGCGCGTGTCAGCGTGTGTGTGTGTGTATCAGCCTATAATGTTCCCACTGCTGGGACACGACCTCCTCTCAATGAGAGGGAATGGGCTATAATCCACCACGCGGGCCCAGTGCGGACTGGTAGATGTCACATGTCTTCGATATTTTGGTTCTAGGACATGCTGGTTTCCTCACGATGTTTTCCTTCATCGTTTCGAGAGCAGTGGTGATGAAATAAATAACACAAATTAATGCACCTGTCTGGGTTCGAACCCATGACTTACTGTTCGTAAATCGGGGCCGCCACCACTGGGCCACCGCTGCTCTCGGTACTTATTATAACAAAAAAACCTTTTTGATTATTTTTGTCTGTCTGTCTGTTTGTTTGTCCTGGGTAATCTCCGAAACGGGTGGATCTATTTTAACGGGACTTCTACTAGCAGATAGCTGATATTATAAGGAGTAACTAAGGCTTTATTTTAGAAAAAGGATTAGGATCCCGTGGAAAAAAAGCGATTCAAATATGGAAGTAATATTTTATAATAATCTTACACAGACGAAGGTAGCGGACAACAGTTAGTCTATCATAAAATAAAACTAACGGCTATCAATCAAACAAGAAAAAGCTAAAAAGATTGACACACAATTGTTAATAAAGGTTAACGCTATTATTTAGCAATTATTGCACAACTTTTTTATAAGATTGTAAAAAGTATTTGTAGTATTTTTCTTGTACCAAGATATTCCAAAACGCTGTATCTTCTGCGTCTGGCTAAACATTTTTTGAGGTTGATTAACTTAGTCCGATGGGGTATTCCTCTGAAATACAGTGTGAATTCCTATCCATCACAACGATGTTCCATCTCCTGTCCTGATCCTTGTGCAATTTCTCCAACTCCTTGAGGAAAATGTCCTAAGCTACTACTAACACTGTAGAGGAGGCCAGGTTCTGACCATAAATCGCGAACAGAGCGAAGAGTAGCTATTTACGAAACTGCAATTTATTCCTTATTGAATTTGGAATTAGCACATTCTGTAGCAGTAGAGAATGTTCTAATGATCAACTGCGACAAAACAGCAGCAGAACAAACATGTAGAAACAGTTGTATACCGACCGTGTGAATCGACAGTTAAATGCAAATATTTCAACTGTACAGTCATACACAATTAGCAACTTCGGAAAGTGATTTTCTCAAACTGCATTAATTGCAAATTCACAAACATTGTATTTTGGAGCCCATAGTATCGTATTTCACAGTTGGTTATTCCACGACAAAATTGCAAGCACAAAAAACACAAAATCACTTTTGAATTGAGATAAACCTAACCTATTGGTGCTCTTGACTGTACAGTTGTCAGTCAGGCACAAGAAACTCTACAATAAGATAGAAATCGGTTGGAACCGGCAATGCTTGCGACATAGAAATCTTTAGTGAATTGATTGTAGGAATAATGGAAGTTACCTACAAGTAAAACACGTTTGATATTTTTGTTAGAAATAGCGGTCAAGTGCATATAAGTCATGAAAAACTAAAGTAAAATCAGGCTTTTGTCCTGCGCACGTGTTTTGATTGCCAAATACAATTTACTTTCCAAGATTTTTAATACAAAAATTGTACTTCATCACGAGAAGAGCCTATTTTTATTGATGCCAAACTCATCTTTCAAAATATAGCAGACTTGGTGGTTCCGTTCAAACTCAAACTCAAAGCATTTATTTCAATTAGACCATTACGGCACTTTTGTATGTCAAAAATACAAAAATTACAAAGCTACAGTCCCAGACACAAGACATAATAACTTGAGAAAGTTACTGTAGTTGCCCATTCCCTGGCGTAGATCTCTATGGAGAAGAACGGGCAAGAAACTCCATGGACACTCTTATAAATCAAAATATTGTCACAAAATGTTGGTTACATCATTCATGTTGAGATTATAGATACTCGTACTTGTATATGTGAGAACGATGTAGAAAGACGTGCACATTATGAGCGTCCAGAGTAAAAGATTAAATCAACAAATCAAAAATAAAGTAATTAAAATGAACCGTGGCAGCTAAGAGATGACCAGTCCCAACTGACAGCGCCCGATCACGAACATGACGCGTGTATCGTGTTCTATTTGAGGATCTTCTCAAGTGTAAATCTAAAAAAGCTTTATGCAGTCCGTGGTCATAGGACTGACTTATGCCAGTTTGTTTTGTAGCGGAGTTAAATTGTCCCTCGAGAAGGATTTTTAATCAAAATCAAATAACATTACTCAAACTTTAAGTGATGTTATTTGATTTTGATTAAAAATCCTTCTTCTTTTGATTAAAAAGCCTTTAAGTTTTAGAGGCTCAAGAAATCAGAACTTTACGAATGCCAAAACTTTCAAAGGGCAGTCAGTAAAGCCCTTCACTTTTAATCAAGTTGTGATGTACAAATATGTAATATATACAAGTACGCAGCCGTAAAACCATTTGTAAACAAGTTACGCCCATTTCGTGCTAACGTTAAGCGACATTTAAGTTATAATCGCATTGTTGACATGTAGCTCTCGGTGCTGAGTTTTATTTAGGCGTCACGTAGTGTAAGTGAAAACAGGCACCAGACGCAGATCTCTTAGCATGTCGTTCTTGTGAAACAACTTTTATTTTCCACATTCAAGTGACAGATCGACAGCAATGAATCGCACGGAGAGGCAGTTGACCCAGAATCAGCGCAATTCTTGTAATCTTGATAAAAAAATAACATGAATGCTTTACGACAAGTATTTGACTACAGTCGTATCTCTATATAACATCACGCTTGTTTACCCTAAGGTTATGCAGAGGTGTACCAGTTCGCCCACATTTCGTCAATTATTTTTGCTGCTACTGCTGACTACGAGGTCATGGGTTCCGATTTAGGCTCGATGCTAATTTTGCTGGGAATAATGATTTTTGTCCGGTTAATGGCAACAAGTCCGCCCCTACCAACAGCAGAATATAATGTTTATGTTATTTGAGCCATGTCATCATCTGCCTAGCCTTTTCCCAAATATGCTGGGGTCGGGTTCCAGTCTCACCGTATGCAGCTGAATACCAGTATCTTACACGGAGCGACTGCCTGTCTGACCTCCACAATCCAATTAGTACTGGGTAATAAGAAACTTGTCTGCCTGTAATAACGACTGTCAAAGATCTACAAATGACAGCCAGGACCAACGACTTAACTTGCTTTTCGAGGTACGTAGGAAACTCGGTATGGAATGGGTAGTCACCCATCTACGGACCAAGCTAGGCAAGCGCGGCTTAACCTAAAGATCGACCCCGAGCAGCTGTTATAGACTAGCCATAAAGATGCATAATATTTCGGATACATCATCTTATAATAGTGTCTCTACGAGTAAGTCTTAGATAGATAGATGGATAGAATACTCCTTATTATGAACTTACACCATAAGAATCGTAGTAGAGTACTCGCCTACAATGAACGGTTTCACAAATCTAGATATTCTACCTGCTTTTCTTGAGGATTCTCCAACTATCTCCAAAGGTGAAATAGCTTAAGTAGTGGGTACCTGAACAATCTGAGCAGCCACTTGTACTCGTAGATACTGTCGCAATGTTAGAGGCAATACGGCATTGCTTCATGTACTTGTGCTTCTAAGCAACATTACACAGCTGGTTACAGTGTACGAAATACTTGAGTTCGTGGGTATCTGGCTACTTAACACTTGTTCACATGGAATGGTTGAGCACTTGCCCTTAAGTTTAGCCTTGGTAGAGAAGATGATATTTGTTATGCAAATTAGTTAAAATTCTACATGACCATTGTTTGATTTAAGCTAACTAGATGTGATCGACTTTTGTCAGCTGAATACTTTGAGAAGAAACACTGGACTAACATGATGCTAAAGTCTCTTTCGGTACAGTGGGTCGTCTTAGGAGCTGTTTTGAAGTAAATTGCATTATAGTGGTCAGGGGGCCTACCATGACGTCTTAAAGCAGGATCGTTTTAATCTTGTTCCAGTGTGGGAGATGGCGCTAGACGTCCTCTATAGCTCCCTCTCTTACCTACACTATAGAACAAGATTAAAACGATCCTGCTTTAAGACGTCATGGTAGGCCACCAGATCATACAATGAGGAAGCCAATCAATTAGGAAAACAGTACGTCTTGTATACCTAGGTAACCTACCTCTTGGTGCTAGTATGTTATTTTTGCTGAATCCACTTTCACAGCTAAACTACTTAAACAATTTGTACCGAGAACGTCGACTGTTATTTAAAGTTAAACATGAAAATAAATAAATTTTTGTTATTTGCGGACAAATAATTATTTTAATGACATATGTAATGCGTGCATGATGATGCTAAATTAGTTCAGGTTTTAATAACGATGACTTAACTCAGAACTTAAGTAATAAGAATTAACATAACGCGAGCATGTTGCGGTAATCGTATTAAGTTAAATAACCTCTTTTTTTAAGTCAGTTAAAAAGCATGTCTGTTGTGAAAAAATATAAAAACATGCTTCTACAAGTAACAGAGAAACTTAAAATCATAAGGTCATTTACATGCAATCGAATAAAAAATACTTTCAACTCAACCAACCTGAGTTCAACCGGCGAAATTTGTTAAAAAAACACACGAAACTGTTTTAAAAACTCTCACTTAAGTTTTTTATAACTCATCTCAAAGTCACAAAACAAAAGAATAAATCGATTTTATTTTCTTAATAAAAAGACACTAATCGATTTTCGATCGTAAACAAATAAAATTCAAATAAAAAACGAACGAAGCTGTACGTAAACCCGCGCGTGTTTGCCGCCAAAACGCGGTGAAATGTCAGTTGCAGCGCGCGAAAGGTCGCCGGCAATATGGCGGGGGGCGAAATATTGTTCATGTAATTTGTTAAACCGGATAATATTATGAGTCTACGTCGAGTTATGTGACGTCTCTTAATTTTATGTAACTTTAAAGACGGAACTTGATTAGCAGTATTTTAATTTCTGATACTGATGATGTAAGAACGAAAAAGCGGCAAAGACAAAGTCACATTCTGTCAGCAAGAACGATGATGAAAAAGTCAAAAATGTATTGGATTGACATAGGCTATCGATAAGCTTATATCTAACTGTAATGTCTTTCAGTCATTGTAGAAAAACGAAATGCTTTGAAATCGATTGCCACTTGTCTAGGCCGTCTAGGCTGACTTCCTTGCAAAATAAAAGATGTCATAAATTATCTTAGTAGAAAACTATGCATATGCATATGCATATTCAGGATAGCAAGTTCCATGAATTACAGGGAATGCCAAGAAGTTTTAGTTTTGGACTGTGTTCTAAAAATGGCGAACCTGTACTGATCAAACTAATTTCCCTACACTCCACTCCACTCTACTACGCCCCACTTACACATGAGATAACATAAGCTAAATATGTTCTACCCTAACTCACTTAGAACTGACGAAGGCTGGTCACTGGACTGTGCCGCCTATTGTGCATAAGAGGAAGAGCATATTTTGTTGATTTTACGCATTAAGGACAGGCGTTTTAAATGCAAGTTACGTTTTGATTAAAGATTATTTTCATCTTAGAAGGTCAATCTGAAGTTTATCCATGGTCAACCTCTTTGGTGTGTAAACTTTTACAAAATGATACCTTCTTCGTCGGATCCCAAGTTTTCTACCCGGGTCAGTTAAATTCCAGTTGTGAAAATTACAATTCGAAGCAGCTATGAAAAATAAAGGTAGATCTATACCAAGTGTCGTCAGCAGAATATGAAAACAACAGAATTCGAGAGTCCAGCAGCTTTTGAAACTAATATATTGCACTTTTTATTTAATTTAATTTGGAAACCAAACGCACTGCTTCTTCGTATCGTTGTCCTCAAATCATCTTCACTGAAAATTGCAAAATCGGACAGGCAAAACAAAGTTAACAGAAGCTATACAGCCAAAGCAAGTACAATTTTTAAGACAAGGCAGATTTGCCAACGAAGTTTCTTAGATCTATATAGGACACGTATCTTCGCTGCCAAATCTCTGATGAACACGATTTTGCAACATTTTTATAAAGACATGGACATGGATGTGCGCAATTATATTTATTATCTAGTGTGAAGGGAATGTGTGGCAATGTGCAGAGTGGATCCTTTAGTGGTGATACTATCGCCTACTGGTCGGTGCGCTGCGAATTAACCGGTGGTCGTAGATAATCTCCTGTCGGCAGTACAATATTGTTGGCAAGGAATTTTGACTTTATGATATTGCGACATTATTTCCGAGGATCATAACACTTGACGGATGCTTGTGAGAGACCTATGTCCAGTGCAGCAGAGGACTTATTTCTGCTAAAGTGATGATCATGAAAACAACATCTTCATTAAGAACCTTTTATGACCCAGCACTTCATCTGCTCCTGTACACTCTTATTTAAGTCAAAAGTTAAAGAGATCTGGCAGCCCCATCCATGAAGCTTAACCAAAACAAACAAATTGGCCTTCTAAATAATATTCTACAGTAAACCAGTATTCAACTAAACCTCGTCACACATGTCACGAGCAGCAGTTAGATGAAGCAGTTGTTACATAAACTTGCGACAAGGCCGCTGAGATGCACGCCCTGATAACAAGTTGCGTTAAACTACATTAATGACCACTTTTTGTGCGTACCAGTAAATGAGCTGTAACCTACATGGTCTGACCATGTCAGGAGGTACAGAAATAATTTCGAACCATCTGCTCAACTTTATACATTTGGTTGGATAGATCTATAGTAATTTTATAAATGCTGACCGCCTTGTTGGTCTAGTGGACGCAGGCACGACTGCTGAGTATGAGAAAATAAATATCAGGGCTGGCAGTCTCGACAGAGATAACGACAAAATCCATAAGTTTTGATTGCCAATTATTAACGAATAAATTTGGTTGTAATAATGATGCTTGCGAGAAACGCAAGTCTCTACATCCAAGATGGGTTTCTTGTAAGCATCTTTATTGCAACCGAATTCTTTCGTGAGCAATTAGCAATCGAAAGTTAGCGATGTTGTTATTGTTACGAGCTGGGTATGGGATAAATTAATTACTACCGAAGAAACAATAAATAACTTTAATAATCACAAAACACTTAAAACTTAATCACAAGTACACTACTGATCACTATTCACTTAGATATCACACTTACTAGTTCACTTCGATTCGCTTCGTACTGTAGCCAAAATAAGACTGCCTGCTCCCGCAAACACGTCGACTATTTATATGGCGATCGAACGTTCGAGAAATATCCACGACTTCCTAGAATCTTCTAGACAATTCCATAGTGGGTCATTGTCCTTCGAGTAGGTACTTTATGCCCTCGGCGTACGGTCAAAATTACAATGATGTTCTTTTGTAGGTAGTTTGCGAATTTGTACCTACATTATTCGGGACTCGTTTTACCTACCTACCTACTATTACCTACCTACTTACTAGTAGGTACCTACTACCGTAACTGTAGGTAAGTACGGGTACGACGTAACACTGCCCCCTCCTTAGACATGCTCGTCCCGAGCATCATTAGCCCCGTAGTATCGCGCCAATCTGTTTACATGGACAATCTTAGGCGCACCTCGTGGACCCTTCTGTATTCGGTAGGTGACATCGTTGATCCTAGTCACAACTCGGTATGGTCCATCCCATTTTGCTTGCAATTTCGGAGACTTCCCCTTGCTCCGTACTGGGTTATGCAACCACACCAGTGAACTTTCGTCGAAACCCCTACTATTTGCCTTCCGGTCATAACGGGTCTTCATCTTCTCAGACATCTGTTGGCCGGATTGTCTGATATGCTCATAAACATCATTCAACTTGTTACGCAAGTCAATCGCATAATCTGTTACACTACGTGGAGCATCAGGGGGAGTTCCAGTGATTAAATCAGCAGGCAACCGTAATTCCCTCCCAAAGTTCGCGAAGGCTGGCGTCACAGTCGTACTTTCGTGGACGGCGCTACGGTAGGACAGAAGAAATGGCTGTATATGCTTGTCCCAATCCCTTTGTCTGCTTTCCACGACTTTTGCCAGATATCTTTCCAACGTTTGGTTGAATCGTTCCACCATTCCATCAGATTGTGGGTGGTAGGAGGTGGTTCTGGTTTTGTGGGTACCCATTAATCGACAAGTCTCCTGAAATACTTGCGATTCAAAATTCCTTCCTTGATCGCTGTGTATTTCTAAGGGTACTCCAAAACGACAGAAGACTTCCTGAACTAATTTATCTGCGACAGTTGTAGCTTCTTGGTTAGGAATAGCGAAGACTTCTGGCCACTTTGTGAAGTAATCCATTACCACCAGGAAGTACTTGTTTCCGCTGTCACTTTCTGGAAATGGTCCCGCAACGTCTAGTGCTATCCGTTCCCAAGGGGCTCCAACGTTGTACACTTTTAATGCACCTCTACTGCGTGTGTGGGGTCCTTTCACGGCCGCACAACTGGTACATTTGCGACACCAGTCCTCCACATCATCTCGACAGTGGATCCAGTAAAATCGTTCTCGAATTCTTATGTCCTCCTGAACATCCATCATGGTAGAGCCGTAAAACATCCGGTACCTTAGCTTTAGGGACAACCATTTGTAGATGACAGCTGTCCCCTCGAGCGTTTTCCCATTTACGGCACAAGACTCCATCCTGGATCACCAAGCTGTTCCATTGTGCCCAATAACTCTTCGTGATGGAACTCATTGCAGCCACATCACTCCACTTGGGTTTAGGAGCACCAGCTTTGATCCACTCGAAGATCGGTTTGATGTCCGAGTCATTTTGCTGAGCCTGCTGTAGGGTTTTCTTCCATTCATCGCTGAGATCCGTTCTAAGCATCCTCACGGGCACTACTTCCTTAGTCTCTTGCCTGGCACAGTGCTTACAGTCTTCAGGACAAGGTCTTCTTGACAAGGCGTCTGCGTTACCGTGGGTTCTCCCACTGCGATGTTCAGTTACGAAGTCAAACTCTTGCAGTAGTTCAATCCATCTCGCCACTTGCCCCTCTGGATTCTTGAACTGTAATAGCCACTTCAATGCAGCGTGGTCAGTTCGTAATTGGAATTTACGTCCCAACAAATATTTACTGAAGTGCTGCAATGTCTTTACTACGGCGAGTAGCTCCCGTCTTGTAACGCAGTAATTTCTTTCTGGTTTGGATAAAGACTTGCTGAAGTAAGCTATCACAACCTCTTGGTTTCCTTTCCGTTGAGACAGCACGCCCCCAATTCCAGTGTTACTTGCATCTGTGTCAACTATGAAGTCATTTTCAGTATCAGGATATCCCAAAATAGGCGTATTGCACAGACGTTTCTTTAATTCCTGAAATGCGACGTCGCAGTTCTCGTCCCAACAGAATTGCCGCTTTTCCTCAGTGAGTTTGTGCAAAGGTTTTGCAATGTCGGCAAAATTCTTGACAAACCTTCTATAGTAGGAGCACAAACCCAGAAATGCTCTGACCTGTGTCTTGTCTTTCGGAACTGGCCAATCCTTGACGGCGACTACTTTTTCTGGGTCTGTTTGAACACCTTCCCCCGAAACTATGTGTCCCAAAAAGTTCACTTCTTGTCTGAAAAACGAGCACTTTTTCGGACTTAACTTGAGACTTGCTGTTTGGATTTTCGACAGCACTTGGTTGAGGTTTTTAAGGTGATCTTCAAATGTACGGCCCACGATGATTATGTCGTCTAGATAGACAAGACATGCGTCTCCAATCAATCCGGCGAGTACTTGCTCCATCAGCCTTTCAAACGTCGCAGGAGCATTGCACAAACCGAATGGCATAACTTTAAACTGCCACAACCCTTTTCCTGTTCAAAATGCAGTTTTCTCCTTGTCCTTGGGGTCTATTTCTACTTGCCAGTAGCCACTTTTCAGGTCAAGTGTGGTAAACCACTTCATACCAGTTAGCGTATCCAGTGTGTCATCGATCCTAGGCAGCGGGTAGCTATCTTTTTTCGTGACATCGTTCAGTCGTCGGTAGTCCACACAGAAGCGCATGCTGCCGTCCTTTTTCTTTACCAGGACCACAGGCGAACACCATGGACTGGATGAAGGCTCTATAACACCGTCCTTCACCATTCCCTCAATCATGGTTTCCACCTCTTTTTCACGTGCAACTGGCAGTCTTCTTGGTCGCTGACGGATTGGTAACTCGTTACCTGTATTTATCTTGTGCTGAACTAGTCCAGTTCTCCCTATGTCAGCATCATTTGAAGAGAAAGTGTTGGCGTACTGAAGTAACATCTTCTTAGCCTTGTCCATTTCCTCTTTAGTTAAATCGCAGTTTTCCAAAAGCGTTGTCACGTCAAACTTTGGACTACGAATTTTATTTCCGGTAGGCAGATTTTGCAATTGACGCATCCAAGCTACTTCCTCGCAAGTGCCGATCAAGGTGCCCTTCTTAATCACTTGCTCCTTGTCACTTGCATTCAGTATGCGTACTGCCGAGACGTTGGTGGCCTTGACCAGAGTCCGTGCCATCTTCCATGGAAAGTCATTGTTCACCCTTTCTATCAGAACACTGCGATCTTTTTGTCCAGAATTCCGTGGTAGACTAATTGGCACAATCGTTTCTGATCTGCGAGGAAGAACAATCTCCTTCAGGCAGTATACTTTCCCTGATGGTGCACCTTCCATGAAGACTTCCTCTGAACCACATTTCAGTACTCCTTGATCAACGTCGATCTCACAACGATATTTCCGCATAAAATCCAAGCCCAAGATGCAATCGTCCACTATGTCGGCCACGATGACATTGTGCTTGTAAAACCTGTCACCCAATTTTAACTCCACCTCCTTCTTGCCTCGGACGATTATGTGCTGACCGGTAGCTGTTAGTAATCGTATACGGTCGTGGTTATCGAAGTAGTCCCCAAGAAACCGACTTGCTAGGTGAGAATTGACGACCGTGTGAGAAGCTCCAGTATCCAACGTCAGTTTGCAAGGTGTTCCGTTGACTTCGCCTTTGATGGTCAGGCTGTTCCCGTCATGTGCTTGCGAGATCAAGATTCTCGGGGCTTTTTCAATACCAGCCAGCACCCGCCCCCCAGTCCTGGCATTTACTCGTTTCCCTGCTGTGGCTGGGCAGTCACTTCAGCCACCCTTCCCTGCTGATCTTCTCTCGAAGTGCTGCGCTTAGGACAGCTTGACCGAAGATGACCCCTTTCTCCACAAGTGTAGCACCTAGGACTGTACCCTTGCGGGCGGTCGCGAACAGGTGATGCTACAACCTCCCTGACGCGGTGCGTTCGGTGGTCCTGCCTCACTGCCTCTACTTCTAAGGCATGGGCCAAGGCGTCTTTCAGCGTCTCATGGTGCCCAAGTCTCACAGCAGCTCTAACTTCCAAGTCACGTATTCCATCAACGAACGCTTGTACCAGATTCCCATCAATAAGTGCAAGGGCAGACTGGTATGCTTTTCGAACCAGCTTTTCAACTTCCAGGGCCCACTGCTGCAGGTTCTCGGTACTACGTTGAACACGATCCTTCAACTTAGCACGAAATACGTGCTCCAGGTGCGCGTCGCCGTATCTGGACTCTAACGCCTCCAGCAGCTGCTCGTAGGTTACATCCTTGCCGAGCGCCTCAAGAATGTTTAAGGCCTGGTCTCGAAGGGCCAAGGTGAGCGCGGTCATGGCTTGCGGTTTAGTCCATCCATTCACCTTCATAACGGCCTCAAATTGAATTTTATAAGCCGACCACGAAGATGTTCCATCGAATGGAGGCACCTTAAAGCCCCGCGCTGAAGGTGCAGCAATTACTGAAGCCACAGTCACGTCTCCAGTCTTCAGTTTTCCCAAAGCCTTTTTCACCCCAGCGATCTGAACTTCGGCCTTTGAGATACGGTTCTCGTGCTGGTGAACCTGATCCTTCATCACTTTCAGATCTTTGCCAAAAGTTGCATGAAGATCCTTTATGAGGAGCATCTGCTCATCCTGGCGGCGGGCCTGCTCCTCTTTATCTTGCTGCAACTGCTCTTCCAACCGGCGAGCCTGCTCCTCTTGACGGCGAGCCTGCTCCTCCTTATCTCGTTGCAACTGCTCCTGTAACTGGCGAGCCTGGTCCTCTTGACGGCGAGCCTGCTCCTCTTGATGGCGAGCCTGCTCCTGCAGCAGCGCCATTAAAGCTGACAAGTCTGGCGCCACTGATGCTGGAGAAACTCCGGATGGGCCAGCGACTGGCACTGACGTAGGCTGGACACCACCCGGTGTCTGTGTCGGAGAATCTCCAAACCGCCTTTGGTCCATGTCCTGCTGTCGCTGACTCCTGGTACGGATACCGTCCGTGTCGTCCTTAGGTAGAATTGGCATAATTTATCCCACTTCTGACACCAAATTGTTACGAGCTGGGTATGGGATAAATTAATTACTACCGAAGAAACAATAAATAACTTTAATAATCACAAAACACTTAAAACTTAATCACAAGTACACTACTGATCACTATTCACTTAGATATCGCACTTACTAGTTCACTTCGATTCGCTTCGTACTGTAGCCAAAATAAGACTGCCTGCTCCCGCAAACACGTCGACTATTTATATGGCGATCGAACGTTCGAGAAATATCCACGACTTCCTAGAATCTTCTAGACAATTCCATAGTGGGTCATTGTGCTTCGAGTAGGTACTTTATGCCCTCGGCGTACGGTCAAAATTACAATGATGTTCTTTTGTAGGTAGTTTGCGAATTTGTACCTACATTATTCGGGACTCGTTTTACCTACCTACTTACTAGTAGGTACCTACTACCGTAACTGTAGGTAAGTACGGGTACGACGTAACATTATTATCTCTGTCGAGACTGCCGGCCCTAGACAGCAAAAAAGCTGCATTTTTTTTAAACTTTGCCCCACAATTGGATTTTTTCCTGTTACTCACATATACACAGCCAAACTCGCAACAATTATCTGTCATGTGTATCCGCAACAAATATTTGTGCCGTGCGGGGATCGAACCCGCAACACGCAGCGCAGCAGTTAATCGCTCAGCCACTGCGCCAACCGTGCCAACTTAAACCTCCAAGAAGATGACTTCAGGCAATAATATCTAGGATTCGTTTTAAAATCTAAATGTAACCACAGAATTTCTATTTCAAACACACTCAGATCACTTACAAAACCGAGCTTCTCACAAACTATGAGCATCGTGTCAGGTTTGGAGGTAACCGAACATTTGACCGCTTTGTGGATTTAATGACGACCGCAGACCGCCAATGAGACAGTTTGTGTAACATGTAGACCTTACGACCTAGCACGTTGATACACGTGGCTTAAGAAATATTTGTAATGCTTCTTATTTCAACAACAGTGCTATTTAAGGTGGAGGTTCCGATATGATACCCTGTGATACTCCCTGTGGTACATAATTACTTAGAAACATTTCATTATTGGAGTTTTAGGGACTGACCTATGTAATTCTGTGATCGTTCCAAAAGTTTTGACTTCATCCAGTAAATGATTTGAATTGATTTAATTTCATTTTATTTTTGCGATCTGTATTACTGGCAACACCCAGTCATTCGTGTTCAGCAAAAATACTGTATAATTCTCTTATAATTTAGTAAGAATGCAGCTCAATTAGAAATCTTCACAGAATGATGAAACGTCTCAATAATCTCGAGTCATTATCGTTCCGGTTTATTATATTGAGAAGTCTGAGCTGTAAACGAATATAAGTTTGTAACAAAACAAAAAAACAAGCTGCAGCGTACCCACAGACCAACAGTCTGGTGATTTGATATCATTTGCTATTTAGACTGCCGACTGTTGAGCATACAGTCCTGGGTTCGATTCCCAGGTCAGGCAAAGTGTTATTTGTTTATTCCATCAGGAATTTCTCAGTAGCAGCCTTGATTCGTGCCCGGGTGATGGCAATAAGCTCACCCCTATAACATGAATGGGACTTAAACATAACTGACGAAATGTGGGTGTACAGTTAGGTACACCTCTGAAGCGACTGCCTATATCGCCTCCCGTCTGACCGACTGGTGACGCACAGTCAGTGCTCTCTATTAATCTGACTGACCCCTTTTACCCTCTTCCTTGTTGTAAGTGAGATTAGGGTCGGCAGGGCTCTCTTACTTCGTAACCAGAGCTAGCCAAGTCTTTTGAATTGACGTTAATACCATTTTCAACGTATATTCGTCAAACATCTTGCTCCAATTTGTCCGCTACTTTTACGAAACATCGCAAAAACAGTATCACTATCAGTGCTAACGGATGTTTCAGAACTGGAGACTATAGATAAGCCGTCGACAATTAGACGCGGCGCAGTCGGAAGGTCGGGCCGTCCGGAGCCTGCAGCAGACCGGAACGGTTGCAACACGATGAGACGGCTCGCGGCACTCGCCGACGAATTAGATGTATTTATTAGAGTTTTCTAAGAGGAGCCACACGGGTCGATCTTCTAGGTTAAGCAACGTTTACCGAGGTCGCTCCGTGGATGGGTGACCTGGTGAGGGGGTAAAAACCATATTGAGATTGTATTGAAAAAAAAAAATCCTTTGCTTATGGTTAACACTAGTGACAGTTGTATTTTTCTGTATCGAGGAATTGCTCTAGATGTCGTTACTTGTCGCTAGGTCAGCAAATATATATGATTGGCTGGATTTAGTTATCTTAGGGTCTAAACTAGTAAATAAAAATGTCCCTAAAAATACCCCCAAAAATAGAACGCCCCTAAGAATCCCATCCCACTTATTTACCCCCTAAATTTAGGGGGAAAACACCTAAGTTGGTAACCCTGTATTTAATGAATTAACCGATTGAAAGGTAAAAAAAAAAAAGAAAAAACTCCTCTGCCATGGGCGTTTCTACGACCATACCTTGTTTTGACATTTGACATTTCTTGGTAGGTAACAAAAAAGTTAACGTGTGTTGGTGTGTTTTCATCTAAAAGTACTCAAATTGACCAAGAGTATGTCTACGGGTCTACTAATAGATACAAAGAGGATGATAAATCCATAAAGTTTTACACAGGTTTCGAATCCCATAAAAAAATTCAATTAGTTTACTGAACTATAAGTCTAATGGTGTACCTAATTTTGGAGAGTGTATTACCTAGGAAGTATATTAAATAAAAGAGTACTTTTAATTCTGCCTTTTTATTATTTTCAAATAGTCCATGTACATATGTATATTTATTTAGAATTGCAGGTTCTAAACAATGTATATAAAAGTTAACATTTCATTAAAATATGCATCATCTCACCTAATAAATATTACCTTCATGTCCTTTCACGTTCGTTTGTCGTTTTTCCTTCATGTTCTTTCCTTAAAAGTGTAACTGACAAAATAACAGTATTGTTTGCGGGAGTAATATAGCGGTCCCTGAATTTGGGCATAATATTGCTTTACACTGTCCTCCTCAATAAGTGTAAATGCCATCGGAGGTAAAGCGGGTGGTTAAAAGATGGCGATATTCATATAAATGCTGTTTTTACGCTGAGTGTGCTGCAAATAAATAACAAAAAATTAGATTCAGATAGTGTATGAAGAGCTTTCTAAAAAAAATACCAACAAATGTATTCATGTTAGGTACATGAATACATTTGTTGGTAATTTTTTTAGAAAGCTTACCTATCAAAATATTCTTGGATTGCCTGTCTGGTGAAGTGGTGATGATGGGAAGTGGAGAATCCGCATTTATATCACTGAATGTATAACAATGGGGACACTGGTATACGATGTCGTCTTGAACGTAGCAGTCGGCCAAAGTTCTGGTTTCTATCATACGCTTCTAATCTATAAATTAAAACAAGATAATTAGCCAAAGAACACAAAAAAAAATCTAACCTAAATCATTTTAATTCTTTCTTGAAAGTTTCTAAAATATAGTTATTTCTTAATATACACAGAACCTGGAAGTGGCTTTGATTATGAGAAGTGAATTTATCCACTTCTTTTCCAACTAATAATGTAGCAAGTGCAATACATGTTCAGTACAAAAATCCCTTGGTAAGTTTTCATAAATGTTTGTATTGTATCCTAATATAATAAAATAACACTAAATTTACCTTTCTGCCGAATCGACAAAAGCTGCAATCACATGTGCTTTCTTATTGAAAATCATCCAAAATCAAAATCATCCAAACTTTCAAGAAATACGAGAGAAATGTGCTTTGTAAATTTTAGTTCATGACAACTAATTTTATTCCACACCTTTTTAATCGCGATTATAAATAGTCTGATTTAGTTTGTCAATCTAAATTTTAGGGGAAAACGTCAATTTCAGAATAGCAAACTTGCCATTTTTACTAAATTGAATAACTTAGGGCTGTCAAACTATAATCTATTTTGGTTATGTCACTTTAATCAATTTCAGAATGGGAAACGTCGTTTGACAGGAACAAACTAAATTTTAGTGATTTTTAGTCTAGTTTAGTGGAGTTTGTAACACGAGAATCGGCACCATTGTCGTCTACAAGTAATTGTAGTTCAAAATTTCAGCATTGAAATACACACATCAAAAATGTCTAGGGATCAAGCATTTTTATGCGGATTTCTTGAGATTGAGATGTGGCTTTGTAATAAATTTATGATTTTATAAATTTATATGGATCCTTTTTGGTGCATTTCATAATTTGAATCAGGAACTCTCAATCAAATTCGAGTAAAAGATGAAAATAAGCTGTCAATATTTTCCCTATAAAAACATACAACGCATTGAAGACATTATTAGTGCTACTGTTTCCCTACTACTGATTAAAACCAACGTTATTATGGAGCGGCGACGTCATTTAAGCAGGGAAGAAATGCTCAGAGCCGTGGGAATGATAGAAGCTGGTTCCCGGCAACGTACTGTAGCTTTAGCTCTGAATACAAGTCAGAGTGTTATCAGTCGACTTTGGACACGTTACCGAAGCACTGGTACCGTGGCTGAGCGCCATGGAGGACGGTATCGCTGCACCACACGGAGACAAGACCGATACATTCAAATCTTAACTCGAAGAGCTCCAACAATAACCGCCATGATGTTAGCCGTGAGGCTTCATCACTCTTCAGGGAACTTAATTAGCGACCAAACAGTCAGAAACCGCTTGCATGAAGTGAACCTTCATTCCCGAAGACCGCTACGGGTACCACCTATAGCAATGCACAATCGTAGGATTCGATATCAATGGGCTCTTGAACACAGAAATTGGGCAGAAGAACAATGGCGTTTCGTGTGCTTTTCTGATGAGTCTCGTTTTGGTATGAGACCGGATACAAGACGTATACGACACTGGAGAACCCCTGGACGCCAACAGCGATTAAAATCCTGCCAGGAAGTCCATCCTTATAGTGGTGGAACCATCATGGTATGGGCGGGTATTTGGATCGGCGGAAGAACTGAGTTGATTTGGATCAGAGGCAACCTCAACGCTCAAATTTATGCTGAGACGATTGTATCAGACGTCATCGTTCCTCTACAAGTGCAAATCGGTCCCTTATTTCAGTTAATGCATGATAATGCACGACCGCACACCGCAAGAGTTGTAAGACAGACTCTCGCCGCAGCTAACATCAATGTCCTGCCCTGGCCTGCTCAGTCGCCAGACTTGAACCCGATTGAGCATGCATGGGATATGCTACAGAGAAGAGCTCTGCCGAATATGGAGGGTATCCAGTCGCAAGAAGACCTTTTTTTGTTGTTGCAACGAACATGGGCGGCCATTCCACAGCGTGATTTGGATGAACTCATTTTGAGTATGCCAAACCGATGTTCTTGTGTTGTTAGTGTTCGCGGTAGAAACACGGATTATTAATTGTTTAAGTTACCCAATAAAATTTTAAAGAAAACTGTTATTTCAGTCTTTTTTTCGAACTTTAATGTTAGTGGTTCAAATGTCAAAAATCCCTTTATTAGGAAAATGGCAAATTTATTTATTAATGCAAAGGTGACTTGGTTTATCGTTACTGTGACAAACGAAAACACTTTATTTGATGAATCCTTAAAGAAAATTTTAATTAATATCAATCAGGAGAAAAGTTATTGCAAAAATATATGTTGATCCCTAGATACTTTTGATGTGTGTATAAGTCAAGATGGCTTAACGGTTAGGTGCGTGCAGATCTATGAGTGAATCACTAAGCCGTGAGTTCAAATCTCACGTTGTACTACTGTAGTAGTAGTACTGTCTACCTTTAGACTTTTTGTAAGTTTTTACTCGATTGGAAGTAATGGGACAGAAAAACATTCTTTAACTTGTTCGCTTTGTTCACACGTTTCACTAAGTTAGAAGAAGGTAGATCATAGAAAAATAAGTCAAGAATTTAGATTTTTGTGAGGTAGACATGAGTTTTATGAATATTTTACTTGATGGAATAAACGTCGTTTGGTTGTGTTGTATTTGGTTAGTGACGTGTGGTTTAATAGATATCGGGATATATTGTTGTTGGTTTTTCTCAAAATGCAGGCAAATATTGATATTGAGGCGAGGGCGACTAATATTATCGTGCTGCATAAAAGTGGTCTTAATAGAACACATAAGTATCTGAAGAAACCGGACTTGATGTGAGTATCATATTTATGAATGATTGTAACAAAGTTTTATTAAAAATTAAAACCTAATCTATTATTGTTTATTTATTTGGTGACATGGATTAATTAATTGTTTTTAAATACATTGGAGGGACAGGCGTGTAAATAGCCGTGTATCTCAGCGGTTTGAAGGACTAGATACAATCAAACACCTGGATTGCGTGCTGATTCAAAATGCCTATATTTGTCTGTATAATTTTCAAGTTGGGAGTGGTGGCAACAGACGGTGTATGGTGGTCTTATTCTAGCGCGTAAAGAAAAGCGGTACCTGTTCTTCCTTGTTCAGTCCCGAAGGTCTTCACAGGTGGTACCACCTGCCAATCTGCCTGGTCTTGCGCGCCGATCACCTACGTTTTCTTGAGCACAAATTACACAGACGCGGTAATATGGGATGATTATTAATAGCGGTAGATCCCCAATGCTTACGGGATAATACTCAGGATTTTATGGTCTTGCGGGAGATGATGCCTTAAGATTTAAGACATGCGGTGAGACGAGTGCGTACTGCGCGAGAGCACTATGACATCTGGTTCAACATGGCCACTGGTTCCTCCAAAAAAAATGGCGGTCCCACACGCTATATCGATACACGCCTAAAGTCGGGCACACCCACACTTCGTGATACTGCACACCAACCAACTTGAAACTGAGGGGCGGTACTCGCCACACCATACATCATGAGGGTTAAAAGATAAATAATTAGTGTTAATTTTTGGATTTATAAATGCACAGTGAATGATCACTTCAGTATTTTGTTATGCCTAACATCATTTTTTTTTTGTATAAGAGGAATACTGTGAGTCTCTGGATCAAAAGGCGATGCGCAGCGACGACATAATATGGTAGGCGAATCTGAAACAAATGGTTTCACACCGACCGACGAGACACTTTGTGGAATTATTTGACACCTCATCGCAAACTGTTCGCCGTCCGCCGTGCTGAAGACTTGCATCACAGAAGACCAGCTAAGGAGCCCTTCTTGACAAAAAGACATAAAAAAGAACGATTACGTTTCGCACGGCATTATTTAGATTTTGACTGGAGTACTACCATATTTTCAGATGAAAAGACTTTTATATCAAGTCAAAAGGGTATGCTTCATTTATGGCGCAAGAATAACACTCTGCTGGTCTGACTAGAACATAATCCCTAATACAGACTCAGGTCAAATTACGGTTAATATGTGGGGATCATGTGGGGATGGATAACTGCAGCAGGGCCAGGAGAACTGGATTTTATTTCTCCATGCGCCAACAGTTCTACTTAATTATGTAGAAGTATTAGAAGATGTCATGCTACAAAATATTAATCCCTAGATGCTTTAGTTTTAATTAGACGTGGAACAACATATTTAGTGAATATTAACTCATCCGTAATGATTATATTAATGATTTTAAATTGAGGTTTAGTTTCAATCTTCTTTTCTTCGAGAAAATTAACACTTAAACTATAACCTTGATACGACTTACATTTATTGTGACGTCACAAAAATATAGGGTAAGATGGTCGACAATGAACCACCTAAATTTTCAAGAGCTGTAACTGTACTTCTAGGGGCCTTAACTATATGTATACTTTTTACTTATAATTGTAGATAATTTATCTGGCTACATTATGTAGTACTTCATTTTTGTTAAAGTACCATAGCTTCTAATGTTTTTATTTATTGGGAAATGATTCACTGTGTACGCTCAATGGTACTCAATGAACCGGGGGCTGGTACACAGTTAACCGTGTGTGCAAACAATGAACCATGCCAATAACCAAAGAATTAAAATGATTGGATTATAATAAATGTTGTTATATAAAACTCACTAATCAATTTACTTTATAGGTAAGTACCTTTATTTGTAGTAACAATCAAAAAGCGTAATTTTTGTCTAAAAGAGGTATATCCTAAACGTTAAAGAAATTAACGTTAGTTTCTTAGAAATCAATAATTAGGTTTTTACGTAGGTAATAATCAACTGACAACAAGTTTGTAAGTAAGTAGAAGTAAATATTTCTTAATCATTAAAATAATTAACAAAACCATAAAATTTGTTGCCACAATAATCTTTAGACTTGTTTCTTGCTCCTCCGTCAATATTTTATTCACGCTGTAGTTTGGTTCCATCGAAGCAGACTTGTTTTTCATATATTTTATCACATATCTTCATAATGTTGGATAATATGGTATGTTGCTATCGTTTGCAGCCTTTCTCAAGTTCATACTGTTAAGATGTAAATTGACAGCAGCCTTCATTGCTTGAGGTAGGTGGGATCCTTTTTTCCTCGCAGATCTATCTAACTTTGTTCGGCCCATCCTCGATCTGTTCAGCCCATCCGAAATGTTGAATTTTTTTTTAGTTTTTGTTTGTATAATTTGTTTTATTTGATTTCATAATATAACTAGGTACATATAAAAAGTAAATTACTGGGTTAATAGCTACTCAATCTACTAAAGGTCTCAATGACCCAAGGATGGTACTCAATGAATCACTGGTTCATAGTGTACTCTCTCAAAGTGGTTCATTCTATACCACCCTATACTTACAAATTTTAAGGTTAAGTAGCCACATGCACAAATACGAGGTGCTTAACGAAACTATGTTAATTCAAAGCACAAAAAACAACTAATTTATCAATCTAATTGATATTCAGCTACTATTTACACAAATAAAATGAGACGAAATTTTACTTACGTTATTTTTAAAATTTCCGTTACAAAAACACAAAACAAGGGCGTGCGCGGCGGCCTGCGCCACTAGTTCGCTGTCGGCTGGGGAAGGAGGAGGGCTCCTCAAAGACGCTTACTTAAATGCAGTTTGCACCAAACGGCAACGACACATTTCTGAATTATTTGCATGGTTCACTCTGTACTGCTGGTTCATTGTTAACCACTCGACCCTATATGTAAAGTCTAAATTATTTCAATAAACTCTGCTGAATACCGATACCTATAATAAGTGGGTATCAACCATCAACAATAATTATTATATTTGTGTGAATAGAATATCCTTTCCTTGTTACCTAAGTATGTTATTATAAATTAACTTGGAGTTAGTAAGTGGGTACACAGGTCGCGGCACGTAACTCTAGCGCTGAACGAAACGGGGAGGGGATAGCTGCGCATGTTCTACGACTGGAGAGCCAATCGGCGCAACGCACGCAACGCACACATTCTTATTTTTTACATCTGCGCAATAACGGTCAACGCTAGAGTTACATGCCGCGTATACAATAATTTTTTTTATGATCAGTTACAAGAGACATTCTTTTATATCTAGGTAGGAATGTGACGTTACAATTCTCTTGAAAGTTTGTTAATTTCATAAATAAATAAAATGAATAACAACAACAACAACAGCCCATAACGTCCACTGCTGGACATAAGCCTCTCCCATGATGGGAGGAATTTGCCGTAATCTCCACGCTTGGCAGGCGGATTGGAGATCGCAGTGATGAAAGACTAACAGAAAACGCTGCTGCCCATTCTCTGGTCTACGGAGGCGCAAGGTGTTCTGCCTCAGACATTAGTCGCCTTATACGACACCCGTGAGTGTAATGGGTTGGTTCTATTCTACTCTGCCGGATACCACACGGCTAAATGAATAAACATTTTTGTTATCATTCAGCACGACTTTTTTATTTCCACCTTCCAACACCGAACTGATAATACACAATCACATAAATAGTTAAATAATAATACTATGGTAGTTTTACTAATATTTAACTTCTTATAAAAAAAAAATAATAAGTATGAATCCATTATAAAAAGCAAACAAAACAACAAGTTTTTGCATAAAACAAATTAATAAATAATAAACTAATAACTAAACTAATATTACCAAGAAACAAAAAACCCCACACGTTATTAACGGGATTCGAACTCGGATCTCTTTGATCGTGATTCCTACTGATTAGCTCCGACAGCTATCAACACTTGGTAAATATACGTAAATTTTAGCTATCCAATGGTAAGAACAGGTCGCCACACAAATAAGATCATGCATTTGCTGGGTGTGAAACAAAAGAGACGGAAATCTATTTTTATGTTTCGTGGAGTGTGACGCCACGACATGCGGTTGGGCGAACTCTGTGGCTGTGATGTGCCTTGTTGTATTGAGACCACTTACACATACAGACGCACGGACGCTCGACCGTGCGTTCACAGCAATACAATCCTTAGCGTGCCTATGCACTTATGAACGCTTACTGTACGGTCGAACAAGCTATTTGGTTTACACTTTACAATGTAATTTGTGGGTTAAACTGTAAGCTTGTTCGACTGTACATGTATTTAATTAAGTTGATATTCTTCTAAAAGATGCTCGTGGCTAAATAATAACGGCCGCCCGAACTCGGGGTCGGTTCGTGAATGGGTGAACATTTGACCAACCATTCATTACCTCACCGAGACTCCGTGCCTTAGAAAGCATCACGGCTGTCATTTGCAGATCTAAACTGTCGTTACGGGTAGTCCGCTGCCTAACAGTCTGATAACTTGCGAAAATTCGATTTCTGGTGTGACTTTGCCCTTCTGATAATCATACATTTAGAGCAGCGGGGGCCTAGTGGTCGCGGCCACGACTTACGAGCAGTAAGTCGTCGGTTCGAACCCATAGGCAGGCGCATTACTTCGTGTTATTTAATTCATCACCACTGCTCTCAAAACGGTGAAGGAAAACATCGTGAGGAAACCGGCATGACCTAGAACCAAAATTCGAAGACATGTGACATCTACCAACGCGCACTGGGCGAGAGGAGGTCTGTGTTTTCCAGCAGTGGGAACATTATAGGCTGATTATTATGCTTATGCTATGATAATTATACACTTTACAGACTAGGCGAATGCTCTCAACTCAATACAGCTGAAATTTTATATTGTAGGAAAGGGAAAGGTTTTTGCCCAAATTATTTGGCAGTAAATTATTTTTGATGAATTTATTTTGATTGAACACTGTTTTAAACTTTCGGTTAATCGGGAGCTCAAAATCAATAATAATCACGGAAGATATCCCGTAAGTGATAGTTTAAGTTAAGTTGTTTTGAGTGTGTATACATTTCATCAGAAAATTCAAACCCACCAAAACAATGTTAATAATTTATTGAACTAGAATTAAAGTCGAGTAAACGAGTTTATGTACAATTAAAACAAATGATGAGTGCGTAAATATAAGTCAATAGCACTGAAACTTGACCGCTATTTAACTGTAGAACGTGGACCATGACTGAAATACATCATTATAATTATATTTTATCTAACATAACATAAAATCACATATTCTATCCCGTAAGGGTGGAGGTATATTTCATATAACCGATACATACCTTTAACAAACAATTAACTTTATTTACCTTTTAAAGGTCACAATTTGCAATTTTATTTATTCAATAATGTTCTTATACTAGAACAGGACGAAGTCGAAAATAGAAAGATTAAATTACATTTATAACCGAAAAAAATATTGTAACGACACGGTATGAATTTATCTAGTCTCTTTGCAGAATATAGAATCAGGTTTACACATCATATTTATAAAACAATCTTGATTTAAAGCTTGATTCATCCTATCAAAATATATACTTCACTTAAAAATCAATTGTCAAAAAGGATGACAGAAAGATATATTATATAATTGCACGTGTCAACGTGCATATCAAAAACTTAACAACTGGAATAATAACTTAAAACTAAAAACAGCCCTCGCTTTTAAATCCGGTTTTAAATGAGGACCAGAAACAGATATATATTAAACACTTTACAAAGATAAAACTCAAGGAACTTTTAAGAGGGAACAGGGCCTACGAGGAATTTTAAAAATAAGTATTTTAAGAAACCATTGCCGTCGCACTGCGTCAAAATTGCCCCCGTAGAGTGCGATAGGGACAGCTGCAGCTCAGACCGATTATATCACAAACATTTTTACGAGATCCACGTTTCGTATTTCTCTTTTTCCTCCTCGAAAAAGCTGATTCCATTATTTTGACATTAAAAGTTTAAGAAAGAGTGTGTGCGAATGTCGAGGTTCCTATAAATTTCTTGTACGATAAAAACTTGCCGAATTTGTTTGGTAGTCCTCTAATCACGGCCGTAAAAAGGAAAAGTCAGAGACGTGTCTACAGAAGACCTACACTTTATGAAAAAAAAAACAATAGAGGCATTATTCAGGAAGAAAAAGGGGAATACGAAACGTCAAAAACACTACATGTACGAGTTGCCCGCAGCTGCTTGCTGCTGAGGCACAGCTTGCACGGTGACTACTTTAGGTTCAGTTGCCATTTGCTTCCGTACCCATCCTTTTGCATCCCTCTTAAGATTTCATTTAATACAGAGATGTATTCATCGTATCCAAAAAACACTAGTTGCCAGAATACCACATTCGTAACGAGTTTTCCATGCATCACCATCAGCCACATCACAGATTAAAACATCACTGACATTTAAAATATGTGTGAAGACTTCGATCGGTTTTAAAGAAAGATAGAAAATGACTTCAAAATAATTAGGTATATCCAAAGTGAAGACCCTAACTTCTACATTATTTTTCTAGTCATTGTAGAGAGTGGAAGAGGCGAAAGTTGTCCTTCAGAGAGATAATAAGGGCTCTTAACGTAACATATCATCCGCGAAGGGTTAGCCCGAGAAGTACACAATATAACACTTACAGATACTCGTAGATACCTATCTATAGATATTATTATTATTATCAGCCACTTGTGTCCCACTGCAGGGCAAAGGACTGATTTGGCAAAGCCAATTGTCCAACTCTATATCTATAGATCTGTTCTATATGAGAATCTATATGCATAGGATGATTGGTAATTAGGTGCTGTCCTTGAAATGGGTGATTCTAAACCTTATTTGCATCAATTTGCCCCGATAACTTGGGGTCCAAACAGGGGGTTTTTATTTTCAAAGTTTTTATTGCAATTTTCCACCATAAAGTGCTGATTGTGAGAAATCTACGCCGTTTAGGATATTAAACTGTGTCAAAAAAGTACATCTGCCTTCGAAAAATAAGTGATGTTGATAATCAAAGTCATGTTCAGAATTTTTTTTGAAACTGGAAGAACTACAAGAACAAGGGATTGTTCTTCGAGGAAGATTTCTCAAAATAAATGTATTACACTTGTCATGCAAATCACAGGATCGACTTTCTTGTCTCATTATGGACGCACACATTGAACCACCCTGAGCGTTCGATTTTATACTTCACTTATATAATCTTGGTTCTTGAAATTATTTTTTAATTTTATTGTAATTGATCCTGAACATTAGTTGGACCTTTGAAAATGCATTTGGTAGTTCTGTTACTTAGGCTCGGCGCAAACGGGCCACCAACCGCAGCCACCCACCAGTGGCTGTGGTTGGTGGCTGTGGTTTGTTTGTCGACTGCTATAGGTGGCCCGTTTTTGCCGAGCCTTAGTACCGTCGCACAGTGTGTTATTTTGCCTTAGTTGCGGTCATGCCAGTTTTATGTGTTTTATGATAAAAAAAATGAAATTTTTAATTTTAAAATTGTGGGTTATCGTTGTCAATCAAACATGTGTGCAACATACAATACTTTTAGGAATAAATAAGGTTTTACGTAGTATTATGAAGAAATGAGACTCTTGTAGCGAATATTGCTCCGATTTATCAGTAATCCCATTTTCATAATTCCTAAATTTCAATATTCCAAACGTTCAAAAGTACCGAAATAGACATCCATGACGAATAGTGGTCGAATTTTCGTCGGCGCCATCTTGGATTTTGGTTATTATCATACATCCGATACCTGCGACCCCAAAAACCACAAAAATGACACCCATGACAAAAAGTTGACAATTTTTTATCAGCACCATCTTGGATTTCGGTTTTTTATCCATATGCGTCATACATACATACAAACCGGTTAAAATCATAACTCTCCTCCCGCCCATCTATTTCCAAACCTCACCGCAGACGGCTTGACCTTAACCATTCAAATCCTAACCTTACTTAGAGCTGCTTAACCCCACTCATCCATTTTGCAACCTTGTCAACAACTGCTTAACCTTACCCATCCAAATCCCGATCTCACCCAACATAATTTCCAAACCACATTCAAACATTCATTCGTTTTTTTTTTTAATTACAGCTTTAACTGTCTGATAGGATATGTTAAAATACACGAGATAGAGGCAGATCTTACCTGATCTGGTCGATCAGGAGCGCGCATTAAGTCAAACAACTAACATTGCATAGTGGTAACAAGACGTGCATTGAAAAAACAGTTTCAGTTTTATTAAAATACAGTGAAACTTGGTTAAGTGGAACCTGGATAGGGAAGTGAGAAACCTGCATAGCTGAAATTCATGCTGAGGTCCCAAAATGTATGCCTGGATATCTGAGACACTGGGTAAGTCTTTATGAGAGACAAATTTGCAGGTCCCTTAACGTCCCAGTTATCCAGGTTTCACTGTACTACCTTCTCAGAAACAACCGTTGTTTTCTGGTCATTCACTTACGAAAAGAGGATACTGTGGAATTTTGAAAAGTTAATGGAACAAGGAAGTTGAACCTGTGATTTGCACGACAAGTGTTATACATTTATTTTGAGAAACCTGCCTCGAAAAACAAGGGAAGTTTCAATTTTCAGAACATGAAAGGTCATGTTCTGAAAATTGAAACTTCCCTTGTTTAAAATAAGCGCCATCAAGGGATGGCGCTTATTTTATAAAGGCAGATGTACTTTTTTAAGGAATACATTTATTCATGAGCTATCAGAAAAGTATTAGTTAATATCCTGAACGGCATAGATTTCTCACAATCAGCCCTTTATGGCGGAGAGGTAGAATTTCAACAAAAACTTCAAAATTTTTATCTCTCAAAAACCACCCGGTTTGGACCCCAAATTATCGGGTCAAAATTGTTGCAAATAAAGTCTAGTACCAATCACCCTTTATAAAAATCTCGTGTCACAGTGTTTGTGGTCGCACTATTCCGAAACGGCTCGACCGATTTTTATGTTTTTTTTTATGTATCGGTAGGTCGTAAAGTCGTTTTTCTCACCACAATTTATATAGCAGAACAACGTTTGCGGGGTCAGCTAGAAATTGTATAACAATATTGTAAAACAAACTCTTTAAAGACCAACAAGTAGAAACTACCTAACTGCTTGTGCCCTAACAAGCTGACAGGATTTCATAAAACTATGAAAATGGCCGATTAAAACATATTTTGTAGCCCTATTAAAATATATCAATCAGCTACAAACAAGCAATATACATTTTTGCTTAGATCGAAATAACAAACCTTACAGCTGAAGAACTAGAAAGGGTAGGTCAGGACACTTTTATTCTGACTGATATGATTCTGTTATAACATAACATAACATTATGCCAGTAATTCCGAAGGTTTAAGCCGAGGTGTGCCTCAGTAGCTACAACCCACATTTCGCCTGTTACGATAAGTCCCATTATATATGTATAATTCAGTCCATGTATAATTATGAACAACTTCAAGCTACTACAAAGAAAATTCCATGTGACGGAAATTGATTCTTGCATTATTTTGTTATATTCTACAGTTAAACAACAAATCGAACTAAACGAAATATGATGGAAAACTGTCCCCTGAGTATCTCTCGTCAACGTTGCTATCCCTACCATCAGCCTCAAATATTTCTGTCTTCTCGGTACCGTAGTCTAGTGAATTTAAAAGTTCCATTTGCTTCCGAAACATTATTTCTTCAGCACTTAACCTGGTGGGAGTTTTCTTCTTTTCGGTAACATCGTATTTTTTTATTTCTCCATTTTTAGCTTTTACTTCACCTTTTCTTTCTCTTACTTCAGTATTTCTTTGTCTTACTTCACCTTTTTCTCTAGTAACACCTGTGACATCTATTTTAGATAAGGTTTTTGCTGTTATAGCTTTAACTGTAGCAGGTGTTATACCTAGTGTAGAGTTATCTTCATTTTGATCCATGTCTACATATCCTTTTTCGGTTTCTTTCCCAAAGTTTTCTTCTATCCATTTAAGTTTAGATCTCTCACCGCTTTCATTGTCAAACTTTTCTAGGTTTTCCATTTTGATTTTAGACTTCTGAGCTTCAACACGACGAGTTTGCAATTCAGTGATCAAAGTAGTAGGCAAATCTGATTCTGTCGTGACTGTACTTGGTAAAATGTTTTCATCGTCCATGTCTCCAGAGTACACTTCAATTTTTTTCCCGCCTGCTTCAGTATAGTCTACAGGCCTATCTAAATTATTGTTTTCAGCAAGTGTCTTATCCACATTTAAATCATTCCGAGAGACAAATTTATCATTCGTATCCGTATCTAAAGACCCTTCCGTATTTATGAAAGTCGTAGTTTCTAATATACTTTCTGATTCCTCTATTACTCTGTCCTCTCTTTCCAGTTTATTAAAGAAAGACATTTCAGTGATTACATCTGGTTTTTCTGGTTCAGCTTTGCGATCAAATTGAAATTTATCTTCAAATTCTTTCTCATCATCGACTATGTTTACAGCATCTTTATTTTCGAAAAAATTTCTTGCATTATGTTCTTGGTTGATTTTGCTACTATCTTCACTGGAAGAATTTTTTTCATGTTCTGAAGGACTATCATCTTCACTTTGGGTATCTTCATGTGCAGCAGTGCGGGTGGGCGGTGCAGGGGGTGTAGATAAAGAAGTGGTGTTGGTGTTATCCGTAATAGTAGGTGTATATTCTAGGACTTTTTTCTCGATAGGTTTAATATCTGGTGCATTTTTGATAGCGTCTATTAATAAATCTATTCCGTCGTTCACTGAAAAATAATAGGAAACCCTTAATTTTTCCATCAGAAATTGAAAATAAGAAAACATTTAAATGTTTTATGATGCATGAAATCGAAACAAAAACAACGAGTAAGAGTACTGCCGCTGCTGTAGCTGAGTTGGCTTGTACTTGTAATATAGTCATCAGAAAATGGTGTGAAATATATATGTCATCATCTGCCCAGCCTTTTCCCAACTATGTTGGGGTCGGCTTCCAGTCTTACCGGATGCAGCTGAATACTAGCAGATGCATATTTTACATGGAGCGACTGCCTATCTGACCTCCACAACCCGGTTAGTACCGGGTAATACTATACTCCTTGGTAAGACTAGGCCACTGACTACCTAACGACTGTCAAAGATCTACAAATGACAGCCGGGACCAACGGCTTAACGTGCTTTCCGAGGCACGGAGGAAACTCGGTATGTAATGGGTGGTCACCCAACCACAGACCAACCTAGGCAAGCACGGCTTAACCTACAGATCGACCCGAGTGGCTGTTATTATTTAGCCACGAGCTACGAGAAATATATATGTGATTCAGCCACGAGAAATAAATATGTTATTACTATAAAATCCTTTTCTCTCCGAATAGTTGTGTACTGCTACTACTACTGTTTTAATAAAGCATATTATAACTTATAAAATCAAAAATGTTACCTGGTTCTGCGTCCAACGGATGATTTTGCTTTATTAAATACTCCATCATCATCAAAAGATACTCTATGGCATCGTCTTCTCTGGCAATATCCCTCTTGGTCCTCCCCGTCCCCTGTCCCCTATAGCTCACGGTCTGAGCGAGGTGCTTCAGCTTCCTGAGGTTGTGAATGATAATTCTTGAAATATTCTCTATTGCTACCTTATTATTGAAATCCTTAACTTCACTCACCTTCAATTTCTCTTTATTTTTATTCTCAAAATTGTTCAATTGCTCATACATTTGTTTCATAAACTTATTTTGAACTAAATTGTATCTTAACAGCAGATTTTTGAAACTGTGAAAAGGATTGGCTCTTGATAGATCTTTGTTCATCAAATAGTTGTTTGCCTTATTTCTCAAGCGGTTGGTACCGTCTTTGGTAAGTATAGTAATTATTTCGTTCAACAATGATCCGAATTTACTAACTAGCAGTATGAAATCTTTAGTGCTTCGTTTGATATATTGTATTTGAGTTTTCTGCGTTGCTGTTAATTTGTTTCCATTTTCAAAATCACCTTTTAAAATTTGACTTAACTTTTTCATATCATTTGGTATATGTTCCTGTTTCGAGATGTCACTATTGTTACTGATGGGTAAGTCTAGCAATTTCAATATGCCCTTTATAATTCTCACAGTTTTCAGAGTTTTAGCAGTTTCTCTATATAATTCAGCAAGTTTCGAGTTCAAGAGAACTTTGTCTTTTCTGTTAATTTTTAAACATGGCCCAAAGTTTTCACACAAAGTCTCTATAAGTTGGTGTCTGTTCATTTTGACAGGTGTTTTCTTGCCTTTAAATATTTTATTGAAAATTCCCTTCAAATATTTTAGAACGCTGTGTTGCCTTTTTCTCGTACGAGGGTAAGTCTTGCCATTCCTGTGATAGTTGAATATCTTTGTCAGATAACCATGCCAATCACCTTTTAATTTAATTGGCTTAGAGTGAATATTGATACTGTTGTTACAGTCTTCGAACATACATTTCGAATGGTTGAGCAGCTTTACCACGTTATATTTCTTGTAACTCAGCTTTCTTTCAATGCTCTTCCCATGACTCCTGTTTTTATTTTCAAGAACAATAATTTTATCCGTAGGTGGCATTAATTTCATGAGACTTTTATGTTTAATACCAGAATCCGAGATAAGTGTCTTCTCCTTCAAAATTTTGATTTTATAAACTTTTGAATATTTCAATTCGTTTTCTTCGGGATTAATTTTTGTAAAATTAATACTTTCATTTGCTTCGACGTTTTTGACTTGCCTTTTTTCTGGAGGTGCAATGGCAGTAAGCGGTGGACTAATGAGGTCAATGACTGTTTCTGTCTTATTAAACTGTGTCGTTGCTGTTTCTCCTTTTGGTACATCGATAATCGATTTAAGCGTTCTTGATTCTCCACTGCTGACAGTATATTTATAATATGAATTGTCTGGAAGAGTGGCGCTTCCTCCAAGAGTATTTTTTAAGCTACCATCAAGTACAAGCAGATTACTTGTGACTGGTATAACATCCAATGGCACTGTAGTATTTGTTGACTCTGTAGAATTATCTGAAAATGAGATAACTAACATCAAATACATATATGTATGCTATTGATAATGATGATGATAGATTTAATCAAATAAAACCGGCCAAGTGTGAGTTGAACTCGCGTAGAGAGCTTCCGTACAATGCCAAAGTCAAATTTTCCATAAGTGAACGTATTATAATGAGTTTACCACTTTATTTTTAAATGATAGAATTCTTATAGGTTTTCCTGTAATCTACAATCAATGAACTATATAAAAAAAAATTGCCCGAATGGTGATGAATAAAATCAAAACTGTTAATCAAATCATAACAAGTCCTTTGATGGTTTGCAAAACTTTTTTTTTTAATTTCCTAATTTGGTCACCGCAAAATGACCCTTATTTAAACAAAAATGTTTAACTTTGCACATCTGTGTTTGGGTCATAGGATTACGCCAGACGCACGAGTAATCCTATAAGGGTTTCGTTTTTTTAATTTTTTTTTACGGAACCCCAAAAAACGAAACTCAAATTAACATTATTCGAGGGCGCATATTAATTGTACAGTGAGTAGACAAGTGTTGTGACTACGTTGATTTATCCTCTATCCCTAGAAGATGAAAAAGTTAAAAAGGGCCTCATGAACTGTAACTTATCGATATAAGACAATCTATTTTACATGAGAGTTTCATATTTCATGATTAAATACCTTGGATGGCATCGGTAGAAATTCCAGTATTTCCAGATATTTTAACTTCTCGTTTATTCCTGACGTATGTTCTCTTGTCAGGTTTCTTTGTAGTCTTCCCTTTCGCTTTGTATGTCTGTGTCTTCATGGGCTTTTTCATCGGCTTTGGATTAGTTTTCTTAATCTGTCTCTTTTGTACAGCTTTCGGTTTGTTTTTTATCTGATTTACTTTTGTTTTGGCTTTCTGATTTTTAACATTGGCAGCATTTTGTCTGGTTATTTCAGACATGCTTTTCATTTTAACTGAGACTTGCCTCCTAAGGCTCTCCATAACTTGCTTCATCAAATTATGTGCTAACTTTACTTCTATACTATTTTTATTAGGTTTTTTTTTTATTTGAATTGGTTTACGAGTTGCGATGTTCTTTTTGATCGTTTTCTTTGTGCTTGCTTTGTTGTGCGCAAATTTTCGGTATTTTATCGGAGTTTTCATTTTTCCAGGTGGTTGCGTCATTCCCGCTTTGAGTGGTACGTTTTTCTTAACGATACGTTTCGGTGCTGCGGGTTTCTTGTTTCCTGTACGTTGTACTGATTTGCCTTTATTGTTTGAAACTTTACTTTTATAAGTTTTAACTTTATCTTTAATTGGCTTTGACTTCTTAGAGGATTTCTTGTCCCGGCTTAATTTTTCTTTTGTTTTCTCCATGTATTGCAGCCATTCATCTGGTACTGGTGGCGGCTTTTTGTCATTGGGCTTTTTCTTTTTTTCTGAAAATGATTTTGTTCTGTAATTGAAAACTTCAGATACAGTATCTTATTAGGTACTTGCTTATCCATATATCATCTCTTTATCTTATTATAAATATCAGATAGTTGATTATCTGCAGGATTTTAGTGTTTTTCTTTACCAATATGAGACATGTTGTTTTTTTTTTTTGTAAGCGTTATAGGTATGTGTATCTTGGTAGTAACATCGCATTGGCGTCATAGCTGTTAAGGTATTATTTACATCTTTTTAAATAAATAAAATAAATAAATGTTGTAACCGTTTGTAACCTATGGTACGTTCGACCAAACTACACACATCAAAAGTATCTAGGGATCAACATATATTTTTGCAATAACTTTTCTCCTGATTGATATTAATTAAAATTTTCTTTAAGGATTCATCAAATAAAGTGTTTTCGTTTGTCACAGTAACGATAAACCAAGTCACCTTTGCATTAATAAAGAAATTTGCCATTTTCCTAATAAAGGGATTTTTGACATTTGAACCACTAACATTAAAGTTCGAAAAAAAGACTGAAATAACAGTTTTCTTTAAAATTTTATTGGGTAACTTAAACAATTAATAATCCGTGTTTCTACCGCGAACACTAACAACACAAGAACATCGGTTTGGCATACTCAAAATGAGTTCATCCAAATCACGCTGTGGAATGGCCGCCCATGTTCGTTGCAACAACAAAAAAAGGTCTTCTTGCGACTGGATACCCTCCATATTCGGCAGAGCTCTTCTCTGTAGCATATCCCATGCATGCTCAATCGGGTTCAAGTCTGGCGACTGAGCAGGCCAGGGCAGGACATTGATGTTAGCTGCGGCGAGAGTCTGTCTTACAACTCTTGCGGTGTGCGGTCGTGCATTATCATGCATTAACTGAAATAAGGGACCGATTTGCACTTGTAGAGGAACGATGACGTCTGATACAATCGTCTCAGCATAAATTTGAGCGTTGAGGTTGCCTCTGATCCAAATCAACTCAGTTCTTCCGCCGATCCAAATACCCGCCCATACCATGATGGTTCCACCACTATAAGGATGGACTTCCTGGCAGGATTTTAATCGCTGTTGGCGTCCAGGGGTTCTCCAGTGTCGTATACGTCTTGTATCCGGTCTCATACCAAAACGAGACTCATCAGAAAAGCACACGAAACGCCATTGTTCTTCTGCCCAATTTCTGTGTTCAAGAGCCCATTGATATCGAATCCTACGATTGTGCATTGCTATAGGTGGTACCCGTAGCGGTCTTCGGGAATGAAGGTTCACTTCATGCAAGCGGTTTCTGACTGTTTGGTCGCTAATTAAGTTCCCTGAAGAGTGATGAAGCCTCACGGCTAACATCATGGCGGTTATTGTTGGAGCTCTTCGAGTTAAGATTTGAATGTATCGGTCTTGTCTCCGTGTGGTGCAGCGATACCGTCCTCCATGGCGCTCAGCCACGGTACCAGTGCTTCGGTAACGTGTCCAAAGTCGACTGATAACACTCTGACTTGTATTCAGAGCTAAAGCTACAGTACGTTGCCGGGAACCAGCTTCTATCATTCCCACGGCTCTGAGCATTTCTTCCCTGCTTAAATGACGTCGCCGCTCCATAATAACGTTGGTTTTAATCAGTAGTAGGGAAACAGTAGCACTAATAATGTCTTCAATGCGTTGTATGTTTTTATAGGGAAAATATTGACAGCTTATTTTCATCTTTTACTCGAATTTGATTGAGAGTTCCTGATTCAAATTATGAAATGCACCAAAAAGGATCCATATAAATTTATAAAATCATAAATTTATTACAAAGCCACATCTCAATCTCAAGAAATCCGCATAAAAATGCTTGATCCCTAGACATTTTTGATGTGTGTATTTGGTTTACATTTTAACATACAATTAAATATTTAAATACATTGTAAAATGTAAACCAAATAGCAAATAGCAAACAACCACTGTCATCATCATCATTATCATGATCATCATCACACCATCACACACCATCTTACCGTCAGGACAGAAGCTGAGGAGGTGGCAATCCCAACGTCCGTTGGCATCGCAGTCGCACACTGTGCAGCCGACACACCAGTCAGCTGAAAACCAATTTATTTATGTATAATGTCCTGGCGATAACAAGTCATATCGAGTTCTAGGATGAGACTGTCATACAAGTGTTACTACGAGTATGTTTCGGTGAAACTGGCACGGACTACTTGCATACCTAGCTACGGCGTAGCAAAGTGCTACGAGCGCGTAGCACTCATCCATAGGTTTCGCACGCACTGTCAGGAGGCTTGCCGTGCGCTACCACGATACCCGATAGGCGACAAGTGACAAAGATATAATAATAATACCAGCCTATTACTGTCCCACTGCTGGGCAAAGGCCTCTTCTCGTACAGAGAAGGCATGCGCAGTCACCACGCTTGCTTAAGACGGGTTGGCGATTTCAGACTTATATCATCACTATCACTATCACTATCACTACATCGTATAAAACAAAGCCACTTCTCGCTGTCTGTCTGTCCCTACGCTTAGATCTTTAAAACTACGGAACAGATTTTGATGCGGGTTTATTTTTAATAGATAGAGTGATTCAAGAGAAAGGTTTACATGTATATAACATGCTTAATATAGTAGAGAAACACTGATTAGAGGTTTATAATGTGATGTCGTAAATAAACAAATTTTTTTGCGCTTACTTTGCAAACGCTGGCTGAACCCTTCGAGATAGATCAAAATAATGTACTACAGTATTGTACACCTTAAAAAGTTCTACAAAAAAGTCCGCGATGGTATATGTCTATCTCTTAGGGATAATCCACAATAACCATTTTTTATCCTTAACTTTTTACGAGAAATAATGGCTTATTTTCGACGCAATTTTAAGCAATACAGTATTAATCCTCATCCAATTCAGTACCTTAAATACATTGTGCATTTAATATAGATCAATATGGCCCTTTACAGTATATCATTTAAATGAATAATTTAGAAGATATCACAGAATTAAAATTATGCGCGACTGAAAATATCATTCTCAGCGAAACAAATGAGGTCGCAGTGTAACAGTTGGTCACTTTAACCATTTTCATCATTTCAGGTTTCCGTAAAAAGTAATGCATTATTTTAGAAGCTTATTGATGGTGTATGGTGTAAATCTATATAGATTATCTTCAATATCTATTTTAGAACGTATTTACCCTAAACACTATTATATATATATAATACACAACCGAAAGAACAGGGTGTCTTAGTCAGTGTGTTTTAGTCAGTAAGTCGGACAGTCCCATCCGCTCCACCCAGGGCGGGAGGACTCATTTAATGATTTTACTACCCAAAAAAAACTTCGCACTTCCCTCCGCGCACTCGCTCGGGTTGGATGCAATCTATTTCGCTGTTGATTTTAATTACGATTTTCGTGTTCCGTGATCGATTCCCGGCTCGTGAGTTGTTACTAGTTGTGTGCTATTGTGCTAAGTGCTGGTATCGTAAGTTTTTTAGTGTTTTTACGTCGGTTTTACTGGTATTTTAGTTAATTTCGTTTACTTTCGGTGAGTACATTTACTTTCTTTGGTGTGTGGGTACCTCTAAATAATTTTATCGTCCGTTAATTCTGTTACTTTGCTTACGTTCTAATAGTTTATTTGAATTTCATAATTTATAATATGTTGTCCATTAATGATGACCCGCCTGACCGTGGCAGAGATGCATTCCATACACCCGGGTCGCCGACGACCTCCGCTAGCTCAACAAAACGTTTGTTTCGCGAAATGTCTCCTTCGTACATCTCGCCCGAGGATAGGTCAAAACGGCTACACACATCCAACTCAATTGAGAAGCCTTCGCCAATATTAAACGCCAGTACTGCGAGCAATGACAACTATTGCGATTTAGTTTCATCGGCGTCTGCATATCTCTCAAAAATTAACGACCTTGTTAATGATCAAGGGTCCCGCATTAATGTCGCAAATAAATCAGCCATCATGGACATGACTCAGCGCGTAACGGCCATTGTTTCTTTGTTAGCCATAAAATCATCCTCCAACGAAACCAAATTAGCCAATGCGAAACGCGAATTGGATAAAATTAAATTAAATCCTACTAACGTCAATACTAGTGATTATAACAAATCTTCGTATGCGGATTCTTTGAAACTTCGTCTACCTAAAGTTGGGCCAGCTGTTGAGTCGCGCGCCCCCCTTCCGTGCGTCGTCGCCTACCCTACCGCTGAGCGGTTAGCCGATTACTCGTCATCGTCCGCGACTAAACAAGCGCTAATGAAAGCGATTAAGCCTAGTGATGACGGATTTCAAATAGTAGGCGTTAAGAAAACCGCGAAATCTGGCGTTGTATTACGTGTCGCTAATGACAACCAAATAAAAAAGTTGCAATCGGTCGATGCTATTAGGTCCGCCGGCTTAAGACTTGAAAAACCGAAAGGCCGAAGGCCTCGTATATTAGTTAAGGACGTCCCATCCTCAATGGAAGACAATGCTTTTCTGCACGCGCTATACCGTCAAAACATTAAAGACGAGGTGCCAATAAATGAGGATGATTTTATTAAGTCTACTAAAATTATTCGTAGGCGTTCCTTAGATAATGGTCGCAAGTGGATAGGCATTGAAATCGAGTCCACAGTTCGTAAACATTTAGTGTCCACCAAAGATAAATTATTTATTGATTGGGCGACTTGCCGTTTCATCGATGATGTCGAAGTAGTTCGTTGTTTACATTGCCAACAGTTTGGTCACGTTAAGAAACACTGCGTTAATAAATCACCTACCTGTGCCAACTGCTCCGAAGCACATGAAACAAATAACTGCCCGCACAAGGATAATTTAAATTTTATACCGACTTGCGTGGCGTGTAAACGTTTTAAAAAACCGTTTGACCATCGTTGCGGGTCTCCCGAGTGTACCACGTACAAACTTAAGCTCGAACAGTTAATCCTCAACACCAACTACTAAAATAATGGATAGTTTAACTATAGGACAATTAAATCTCCACAACGATAGGGTGGCGACCTCTGAATTAGACAAATTAATTATCGATTATAACTTAGACATAGTACTTGTTCAAGAACAATACCAGAACGCTCGCTTACGTCACAAAGTAGTTCAGCTGGACAGCAAAGCACGAGCCGGAATTTACGTGGCGCGTTCTTCTAACTTTACAGTAACGTCTTTGCGTAACCTCATGACGCCCCACTGTGCCGTTGCGGAAGTCTCATCAGCTTCTTTTAAAGTTTACGTTGTGAGCTGTTACTTTCAATACTCAGACCCTGTTGCTCCTCATATACATAACCTCCGTCATGTCTTACAGTCACTCGCGGGCTGTAAAGTTATCGTTGGCGCTGATGTTAACGCGTCATCGTCTCTGTGGTATGGCAAGGTTAGGTCTACGGATTTCGACCGACGTTGTGCTGTTGAAGATTTTATAGCTGAAATGAACTTATCAATTCATAATACCCCAGATGCACCACCTACTTTTTGCAGCCCAATGGGCGAATCTTGTATTGACGTCACACTTTCTAGTGCAGACGTACGCTTGGATAGGTGGCGTGTCCTACCAGATGCGTCTTGTAGTGATCATCGCCTGATCGTGTACGAATTTGTTCCGGTGTCTTCTCAAGGTCCATCTCATATCACTGGTAATTTTAGATATTTATTTATTTATTTATTTATTTATTTATTTATTGACACACCAACGACTTATTCACTAAATCATTTACATTGATTAGTTTCTATTTCAACAGCTTTGCGGTGAATTCGTCACTTATAGGTGTGCACAGCACTTGTATAATCAATAATAATAATTGAAACGGAAATATATGATGATAACAAAATTAAAATTTACAAAATTTACATTGAATTTAGAATGTCTAGTAGTTATTGTAAATTAAATTACAGTATAATTAAAAAAAAAAAACATAAATTAAATTGGAATAGAAAACAATTATAAATTAAAACTATAAAAATAACAAATAAATTAGGACATACACACAAATAGAATGGATTAAAATTTGAGTTCAAAAATTAAATTAAATTAAATTGTACAGTACCTATTAAACACATTGAATGGAGCCACACAAATACACAAATTAACATTTTGTAAAAGAAATAAACAAACAAATCGATCAAGAACTGAGGACGTTTCGTCTGAATTCATTCAGACTGTTCGAAAATATATCCAAGTTGTTAGTACGCGTGCTCAGCTTATTGTAGCTAGACAAAAACCGGTATAAAGGAGCTGAACGACCAAGATTAGTTCTATTTTTAGGCATTTGAAATGTTTCTGTTTTAAAATTGGATCTGTATGAGGTACGGCGAGACACATTTAGACTGATCTCCGAAACCAACTCCGGTACATTCGCCAAATTGTGGAGGGTCTTATAAAGGAAAATTAAATCTGAGCAATTTCTTCGTTGCTCCAAGGAGCTCATCTTGAAATGACAGAGCCTTTGAGGATAATCAGCTTCGCGATCACAAGTCTGTGATCTGTAGCGGAGGTATCTCGTAAACTTTTTTTGGATGCACTCTATTCTGTCAATGTGAACACGATACACGGGATTCCATACAGGAGATGCATATTCCAGTATACTCCTCACCAGAGAGTTATAGAGAACCTTAAGGGTGCCACTTGACCGGAATTCCTTGCAAGTTCTTTTTACAAATCCCGACATTTTATTTGCTTTGGCAACAATAGTGTCAAAGTGATTTGTAAAGGATAGTTGACTATCTAGTTGGACTCCCAAATCACGAATGGTATCGACTTTCTGAAGAGTTATGCCGTTTAAATGATATGCAGAAGGCTGTATCAACTTTTTCCGTGTAAATGTTATATGATAACATTTTACGGCATTGAGAGTCATCATGTTACTATGACACCACTCATGAATTGCGTCCAAGTCTTTCTGAAGCAAAGCAATGTCGGTATTTGATTCTATTTCCTTGTATAGTTTTAGATCATCCGCAAACATAGAGCATTTTGAGTTTTTAATGGAGTGTATGATGTCGTTCACAAATACCAGGAAAAGAATAGGACCAAGATGCGATCCCTGTGGCACCCCAGATGTTGAGTAATAAAGTGGCGACTGGTAACCCTTTATTATAACTCTCTGTTGTCGTTCTGAAAGATATGATTCAAACCAGCGCAGCAAAATACCATGCACACCATAGTTCTCGAGTTTTTGAAGTAGAAGAACATGATTTACTTTGTCGAACGCGCTACTGAAGTCAGTGTAAATTGAGTCCACTTGCACACCGGAGTCTACGGATCTGCTAATATCATTAATGTAGTGAACTAAGTTGGTGGTAGTGGATTTATTGGAACAGAAACCGTGCTGTTGCGTAGCCAATTGAGTTTTAATGAGCGAAGTTAATACAGGACAAACTAATGATTCGAACAGTTTCGAGAAAATTGAAAGAAGAGATATAGGGCGATAATTTTTAACATCATTAGGCTCCCCTTTTTTAAATATTGGAACTACGTGTGCGATTTTCCACTGCGTGGGAAACTTAGAAGACATAAGGGACTTATTAAAAATAAGTTTGAGCGGTAATGATAAATATTTGGCACATTGCCTTATAAAATGCGGCGGTAGGCCGTCAGGCCCTGGACCTTTGTAGGTGTTTAGTTTTTTTAATTCTTTGAGTACATCTCGCTCTGTAAAATAATGGCTTCCTAGTGCAAGCTGGGGGTACTCTTTTGACTTTGTTTGTACCGCAACTGTACCAGATGGAGATGCAAAGGTGGCAGAAAAGTGTGAAGCAAACAGTTTACTCACTTCTTCTCCAGAAGTTGCCACCTTCCCGCTCCAATACATCTCAGATGGAATGTCATTAGACTTGGCTTTTTTGGCCTTAACAAATGACCAAAATGCCTTCGGATTCAGTCTGATGTTATATTCTGTGTTATTGACGTATGTGCTGTAGCACTCTTTGATCATGTTTTTAGAACGTTCCTCCAATATACGGTATTCATATTTGTCCCTGGGATTTTTGTATTTCTTAAAACGAACTCTTAGTTTTTCCTTTTCGTTGAGGAGTCTGATCAAGCATTTTGAAAACCATGTAGGAAATTTGTTATTGCGTCTATTGTGTCTAGGGACACATTCATCCACTATTTGATAAAGTTGCGCATAAAACGTGTCTACCATTAAGTCCACGTCCGCCAGATCCGAAAACAAACGCACCCAATCGATGCTCCTCAACCTCTCATTTACGAGTGCATAGTTGGCTTTCCAGAAGTTATATTTAAGAGAACTCTTACTTTTTAATATTGCGGGTGAAATATTCTTAATGGTGATGTCAAGAGGAGGGTGATGAACAACGACCAGCGACATTGGATTTTTACATTCACTGACAGATCCACCGTGGAAGTTACTTAGAATAAGGACTAAAGTTCTGTTGTAACAGTTCTTAACGGTGTTAATTTGCCTAATGCCATTTGACGACATAAAATCAACCAGTGAGTAGCCTAACCTGTTCGCAAAGTTCCTAGCAGTTGTACACGGTGAGCTGGAGAGAGTATTGTCTGTGCTCCAGTCGATGAACCCGAGATTGAAGTCCCCAGCAATTATTACATCTCCTCCCGTTGATTCAATCACTGCATCCACGTTGTCCAGGATCAAGTTAAGTGGGGCATGATGCACAGGTGGTGGCAAATAGGCCGCACAGATGTATAGGTTGCCCTTTCCGCTATCGGTTTTGAGCTTGACCCACAGATCTTCAGCATCTGATTCCCATTTAGTAACGCGTGTTGAGTCTATCGCCCTAGAAACAGCGATCAGTACACCTCCGCCTTTTTTGCTCCCAAGAGGAGTAGAAGCTCTGTCTCTACGATAAATGATGTATCGGGAGTCGAATAATTCGCCATCATTTACGCTGTCATCAAGCCATGTCTCTGTTCCAATGATCACATCATAGTTATTAAGTTGTGCGGCTAGCCTGAGATTATGCAATTTAGTCTTAAGACCTCTGAAGTTCTGATAATAGATGGTGAATTCTCACAGCAAGATCTCGGTCTTTGGGCGTCTTTGATCCCTTTATAGTAAAGAGATAGCCTCCAGGCTTTTTATTTGCTTAGCTTGTTGTCCATCCTCCTTCCTAATCAAGATTTTGCCATCTCGAACCCAAACATACTTGTATCCTTTTTCTTTCGCGACTTTTCTAGCAGCCGCATGAATTTTTTTGTTTAGGGGTGACAGGTGCTCCGATACGAAGACAGGCTTAACTAAGTTGCCGTATCCAAGGTGTTGCGAGTTAAGTTTTTTGTCGGGGTGCGCTTTGTTATAATTCATTACTGAGGTTAGAATGGTATCCCTCAGCAGCATGCTACGCAGCTTGACAACTACAGCTCTGGGGTTTTTGCTTTCTGGGTCCAGTTTCCTTACCCGTACTACAGACAGGATGTCGTCTTCTTTGACGGAACAAGATACTACATTTCCAATTTGCTGAACAGTCTTAACCAGATTTTCTGCTTTGCTTTCCGGTATGCCGTTGATTTCTAAATTCTGTTGACGTGCATGCTGTTCAATCAGGTTTACTCTTGATGAGAGTTCAGAGACTGTGTGCCTGAGGGAATCGTTCTCCTTGTGAAGAATTTTATTGCCGTTCCTGCAGGTCTCAAGTTCGGCTTTCATCCGATCAAACTCTTCACTTATAAAGTCAACTGACTGCTTAAGTTCATGGAACAATGATTTTATATCACCCAGTTCATTAGTGAAACTTTTTTTGATGTTGGCTGATATTTCCAATGACAGGACACTCCGTATTTCTTGACGAATACAGTCGATCAGTTCACTTTTTGAGCATTGAAATTCTGGATCAGGTGAGCCATCAATCCGTGGACGTTTCGGTCTAACACCTACATATGATAATTCAGGTGTACTGGCAGCAGGTATGTTAGATTCAGAGGATGCCTGAGTTATGTTACTCCCACCGGATTCTTCAGGCGGGGTACACGCTTGCCGTGACATTTTATTTAAATTAAGTTGCGCACTTTTCTCAGTCACAAAACACGTTATCTGGATCGTTTTCTTGGTATGCAACACACGGTTAAATTTGGGACAGCAAAAAATAATAATCGATTATTCGTTTAGTCGATTTTTTTGGAATTTATGCCATTCCCAAAAGCCCAGTGTCCAAAACTATGATAAAAAAACACCGCTGCGTTTCCGAACGAGAATATATGTGTCAGAAGTTTTATACGTGTTATGATTGGTTGAATAACTTGGCGTGACTCAGCTGCTGTTTGTTTACATTAATTGTTTGAAAAATTAACTGGCTTTGAAAGTAAAAGCGTGTATTTTTTCTCACAGTATTTACACTTTTACGCGCACAACTAGGTAGTGACAATTCCTGTGTGCATTAGTTAGCTGAAATTCACTATATTCGTAAATAACTGATGTGTCCGTGTCCGTAGGTACTCACTATTTTGTCACAGTACACAAATAAGGGTCCACTGAACTTTGGTTTGTTTTTACACTTATTCTTAGGATGTCACTCCGATACCACTTGTGCACGTTTGTTGGGCTATTATGATAATATAACTTTGTAAGTCCGATGTTATAATGCGTTTCAAATATTTTAATTGATTAAAATGCGCGGAGCTGAAGTGAAGTGTGCCTAGGGTTGCCAGTTTTTCTGTATTCATTTCGATATAAAAGTAAAGGCGCGAATTGGGAATTCTTTAGCTCGCTTTTTGCGTGTCACGCCAAAGACTTCACTCGTGATGGGCTGTCAGCTGAAGAAAGTGCTGAAATTATGTCAGACACCTTCACTTACTGTGCTGACATCGCCATTGGTCGCGCATCTATGACCAACATCCATAGATGTGATTGGTGGTGTGACTACTTAATTGAACAACGTAAAAGCTATCGCCGAGCGCGTAGGCATTTAAACAAGCTTAAAAAACAAAAGGTCACCGGAGACCCACTCAACTTTGCTTTAAATGCGTTTAGAGTTGCCAAGTCCCGCTACAGAGCATCGGTGGAAAAATCCAAGGGTAATTTACTGCGAAAAATAGTAGAAAAATTAGATAAAGAAGGTCCGTGGTCTCCTTTGTATCACGAATTCAAAGCTAATCGATCAGTCGACCTGGCGTTTGTCCAGAACATTAAAGTCAATAATAAACACACCACCGGTATTGAGGAAACAACCGAAGTTCTATTAAATAGTCTGATTCCTGATGATTCGCCGGTAAATGACAATGACTACCATCAACAGATCAGAGCGTGGGCTGCTGTGCCACCTGAATCACCAGCGTCAGACCTTCCATTGACGAATTCATTAATGTTGTCAGGAAACTGCCTCTTAACAAATCATCAGGTGAAGATAAAATATCTAATCGGATGATAATAGAAGCGTGTAAAACAGCGGGCGACGCCATTCTATCTGTTTTCAACCGATGTATTGCGGACGGCGTTTTCCCTCGCGTATGGCGACGTGGCTTTATACGAATAATTCCAAAAAGTGGTGATAAGCCACCGGACGACCCTAAGTCGTACAGGCCCATAACCCTACTGCCATCTTTAGGAAAACTCCTGGAGCGCCTTATCGTTCCACGTTTGCTGCCAGACGGGCCAAAGTTTTATAACAACCAATTCGGTTTCACCGTGGGAAAATCTACCGTAGACGCGGCACTTTCTGTTAGAAAAATTGTTAATAACTCGGAACACAAGTACGTGGTTAGAATCTTTTTAGATATTTCCGGGGCCTTTGATAACGCATGGTGGCCGATGCTACTACTTAAACTGAAGAATCGTGGCTGCTATAAAAACATATATAATCTTGTTTATTCTTACTTTTTAAATGGTTCCGCGAAACTCAAACTCGGTCATTATTCTATGTCAAAGTCCCTTACCATGGGATGTCCTCAGGGGTCGGTAATCGCTCCGTATGTATGGAATTTAGGTTTTGATGATTTTCTCGCGATTCCCCTTCCTCCCGGCTGTTCATTAACCGGTTACGCGGACGACGGCCTGCTGCTCAATCAGTCGAGTACTCGGGCTGGTCTCGAGAATTTAGCTGATACTTGCCTACGATTAATATCTCAGTGGGGCGATCGAAACCGTCTGACCTTTGCACCGCAAAAAACTTATCAACTAATTTTAAAAGGTAATCTTAAATCGTGGCCTAGTATTAAATTTAATAACGTTCCCGTGAAAAGAAAGCAATCCGTGTGCTACCTTGGTTTGGTCTTAGAGAGAAATTTTTCATTCATAGATCATATAAAAACTGTCGGTGAAAAAGCTAAAAAGAACTTTTATGCCTTAACGAGAATATCAAAATCTACGTGGGGTCTGTCATTTATAACTTTAAAGACCATTTATGGGGCTACTTACTTGGGGTGTATGTGCTACGGGGCACCTGTCTGGGCCGATAGGGCCACCATAGGAGCGGCACGACGTAAATTGCTTCAAAGCCAGCGTTTGGCTTTGATATTCTTATGCAAAGCGTATAGGACGGTTAGTACTGAAGCCTTACCGGTACTTGCAGGTGTACTTCCAGTTGATCTTGAAGTGCAGCGACGGGCTGCAATGTACTATAACGCACGTGAGACCGCGGACGCAGACTTTTTAACCCTACGTGACCGTGTTAAGATTGCTAGATTATTCAAACCACAGACCGACGTCTGGGAGGAACTTTTGTCTGAATGGCAAGGTAGGTGGGATAATTCCATCAAGGGCCGACACCTCCACCAGTTCTTTCCATCCGTTCGTGAGCGGCTGGCCAGGACATGGTTGGATGTTGATCACTGTGTTGCCCAATTTCTCACCGGTCATGGTAACTTTAAGAGTAAATTATTTTCCTTCAAGCTTGTTGACTCGCCTTTTTGTCAATGTTCCACATCTGACTGCGAATATGAACAATCAGCACATCACATTTTATGGGAGTGCAGTCTTTGGCAGAATGAACGCAACATTATGTTGGATAGTGTACAGGTTACATCCGGAGTTATTTACTATACAGACCTTGTGGAAACTAGAACAAATTTCCGTGCGTTCAAGCGTTTTTGCCATACCTATTATTGGAATCAAATATAACAGCTCACAACTTAGGACCCATTAATGTTAATATTTATCCGTGGTGCTAGGCAACTGGGCCTATCCCAGTTGTAAACGTCCCTTTGTGCCTATTGGCCTTTCGTTCTGTCTCCTGCTGAAATGGAGGGAAGTGGAAATTACGGTTTTTTCCTACTCCTCCACTATACTTTTCTGATTAATTTCGTTGCGGGATCCAAGACAGTTAAATTCATTCTCTGGGACTTCGTCGAGCTTCATTGTCTCGGCGCTTTTCTGGTGGTCGCCACAGTTGATTCTGGCTTTCAGGAGTTACAGTGGTTTGGGAACAGTGTGGCGGGCTTGTCCCATAAAAAAAAAAAAAATACCCAAAAAAAATATGGAATTATTGGAGAATAAAGGCACTACATAAAGGCATTACAAAATAATTTTACAGTAAGCGCACTTCTTTTTTTTTCTAAATTGGTCCCGAGCGAAGCCAGGGCGGGTCGTTAGTAAACGATAAGTCCAGGTTTCCTCACGATGTTTTCCTTCTCCGATGTCTGTGATGTTCTAGATTAACTTAGAAAGTACGTAGGTAGTAAAGATAATTAATGCTAAGCCAAAATACGTGCTAAACAACGTTAATTGAGTTCATTTTGATTAAAACCAGGCGATGTCTATATTAATGCTAAAATTAAGACGCCTTGTTAGATTGTGAAGGTTCGACGCTGAACGGAGCGAAGTAGTACAACAATGTGCGTTTATTAGTTTATTCAACTAGTTATTGCCTAGTTTTGGAAAAAAGGGCAATAATCTAGGCCTATAAGAAAGAAATACATTTGTTTATCCCAGCCTAGGACACACAACATAATTATTCTGCAAGAAACACATTCTCGGAAGAAAGATTAGAAAAAATAGAAATATGTCCCTGACAGCTGCGCCGAATGGGCGCAGTTCAGCAAAAAATTCCAGACGCTGTCAAGTGGACCTGGAATAGTGAGGTGATGGGTGTAAAACAGTTTTAAACTATTGTATAAATAAGTACTCAAATAGAATAAGTTTGTGTTTAATAGGAAAATAAGAGAGTATAAATAAACCACCTGGTGGGCAGTCGTCACTGAAGCTCGACTCGTACGGTTTGCACTGAGGCTTCAAGTTCTTGTTGAAAACTGGAAGGAAATTCACAATTAACGATACATAAAGAAGTTTCATTTATAACGTCACGCCTGTACTCCCCGAAGATTTAGGCAGAAGTGTAACTAATAGTAAACCCATAATTCGCCAGTTTTGTGTTCCTTGTTATAGGAAGCGAGCCTTTTGACATATACGGTCAACCAAGCTCTTTGGTTCACATTGCATAAAGTAACTTGCATGTTAAAATGTAAACCAAATAGCTTGGTTGACCGTACCTTGCACAAATCCCAACTCCGTGGCTGCTACTGAGAAATCCCTGATGGAAAAACCCAATAACGCTTTGCCCGACCTGGGAATCGAACCTAGGACCCCAGGCTCAGTAGTTTATTAGCATATAATTAAGTAAATTGCTACTTACAGTCTCTTGACGCGTCGCGGAAGAAGATGTCTGCAAACCCGGGGCTGCGCTTGTCCCTGCTCATCAAATAACAATAATATAGTAGATCTTAACCCCGCGGTTAAGATCCACTATTTATTAACAACACAGAGTCTTTTGTCACGGGCGCCAACAAACGAAACAACCAGAGAAGAATACAAGAATTCAAGCTGAAGAAAGTGAGGACGCAAGGTGGAGATAATGGAGGATGTATGTGTGGATGAGTGTGTTTGCGTCTTGTGTTTGCTTTTCGCTTGAGTATTTTGTATTTATTGTATTCTGTATACTCTACTTATGATAACTGTAGCGTCTTCATTAATTGTAACGTTTTCATTAATTATTTATTGATATTATAGGTATTACTTTATTGAACTTAGTTTGTAAGTATTTTAAGTTAACTCTAAAGTACCGCTAGCTTTAGGTTCTCGCGACAAGCCCGCAGATGTTTTGTTCCTTGGCTATGCAAGGATAACAATAGTTTATTGGGCCTTGCCCAATTTGTTTATTGTTTATATTAGCTTTATGGGTTTAGAGTAATACCCGTGAGATTTTTGTTGCGATAAACGGACGGTTCTTTTGTATTATCTTTAACTGTGCTATTTTTATTGTGTTACTTAGCTGTAAAAATCTTTGGATAGTTGTATTTTGTAACGTACCGCTCTGACCGTATCCCAAGTTTTCGATAATTGCTCAAATGTAAAATTTGTCAGTAACTTTTCATCTCCGGGTTCGGTCGGTCGGCATTCTTGCTCATTGTAATTTATTTTAATAAACTTACTCCTTCACTAAGTAAATCAAGTATTTATTTTGCGATTCCCATAACGCCGACACTAGTTAACCGACCTATGAGAGCGAAATAACTATATTACCCTACTGTGACTGTGAAGGTATTAACCACCTTGGTGCTACATATTTTGTCGTTCAAAACTTCATGCACATAATTTGTAATCAACGAGCAGGCCTTATTATGAAAACACATTTTCAAGATACGAACCTTTTCCCAATTCCATGATTGACACTGATGTAGCTCTCCTGATTGCACTTCCTGTTATCCCTCTTCCAGCAGACAGCAGTGTGATCCCCTTGACAGAAGCAGAGGTAGCAGACATCAGGGAACAAAGAGTTCGCAGTAGCCTCCCTCTTGAAGTAGAAGCCCACATCAGGGCATGAGTCTACGTGCGACACCTTATACTTCGTGGCCTTGTGCGGAAGGGCGAGCTGCTTCGCGTCCTTGTGGGGAAGGGCGGGGTGATCCGCATACTTGCGGGTTGGGGCGGGGACATCTGAAGCAGGTTGTTTATCTGGTTTGGATTAATAGGCTATAGATGGAGTGGGTTTGCCAGGCGGTTTGGCGCTTATAACAGGTGTTAGCAATTTTTTGGGTTAAAAAACATCACAAAACGTCTCCCAGATTCTCTCGCGGTCGTGTAAAATCAAATTCCATAACTCAAATTAAGGCAAAATTACACAAACACTCCCCAAAACGTAATACAAACTGCCCCGTCGGCACATCAGTGTCCTAGCTGGGGAGCAGCATGAGGATGAACCAACTCCTCACCAACACATGTGGCTGTTAACTTAGAAGAATCAACAAAAAGCATGGCTGCTGACCAAATAGCAGAAGACCTGGGTTTATCGTTAATTAGAACTAGTCTCCACTTTAGAAAGTGAAACGTTAGGTTTTCATGCTGCGTGATGATGATTGAGGCTACTCAAAAGTGTGGCGGAACGTGAGAGGGAGAGAACCTAACGTCCCCACCACCGCGGGAGACACACCGTGCGTCAGGGGCCACGTGTTGGCCCCTGGCCACTGTCGGCGCGGCCCTGTGTACGGTGAGCTACGGGCTAGCTCGCTGTCCGTCCGTCTCATGACGACAGGCCGTGTCGACGGCGTATTCGTGTTCCACGCGCGCCTCAAAGAAAGTCAGCAAAGAAGGAGTCCGCAAGAGTCGATGGCTGCCGGGGCTGCGGGACTTTTCGAAAGAGATACCGTGGCCCCGGGACACAAAGAACGATGAAGGAACATGGATGGGTTTAAGTCAGTAAAAGTCTGACACTCCCTCCTGATCCGCCCAGAGCGGGAGCAGTCATTTGTTGAGATGAAAAAAAAAGGCTACTCAAAAGTACCTAAACGCAACTTACTCGCGTTTTAACTAGTTTTTAGCTCCTTGCGTTGTGTAGATTGCCATTGAAACACTACCACACCCTATGAGACACCCTATGTAAAATATCTACCTTGCTATAACAGTCATTTGAATAGTGTACATAATAAAGAGTATTAAATCATTCTGTTAGAACTTTTCAAGTTGTTGAACAAACATTGCAATACAAACATTGGCATCATAACTGTGGCAATAATATTACGCTTGAAGTGCGTGTCATATTGCGCGATTATCGAAATATTCAACAGGTCAAAATATTCAAAACACTTATAATATGAGTAATGGACATCCGTCTATTTATATTACCCAAGTATAAGTCATACCTACATCATAAGTCACTTATTTACTAAGATTTAAGAAAAAAAGAAGAAGATTTACTAACATAAGTAAAGTTATCTTTTTTTGTACATAGACAGTCAGTCTATGTGTGCAAAATGTAGTGATCCCTGCCACTTTAAATAAAATAAAATAATCTAAAAACATCCGGGTTAGTAAAATCAAAAAGATAACTTATACTTATGTTTGTATGTATCGTATGTATTATACTTATGTATTATCTATTTGACAACAAGGCTGTTGTTCAAAATGCATCTTTGAAATGCATCACCCGCTATGGTCTTCAGGATGCAGTTGGAGCTGTCCCGCACTCCGCAGAGCAAATAGGCAGATTTCTGTCTGACGATGGCGTGGAAGCCATCATCGTGTGCTTGTGCAAACATACCTGATGCACTGCAGAAACGAGGCAGTCCTATCAACATCCTAAACCCGTTATTATATTGGACTCGTAGGGCGCTGATAGCCCGCTGAGTATAGTTGGTCCACAGGCTGCACTTGTAAAACACTTGGCAGTAAGCGTTAAAAGCGTTATTTTGACTGCCCTACTACAGCGTGCAAACCTGCGAACCAACATGTTACATCGGACGGCCAGCGCCCTACGTTTCCTCTCAATATCCACTCGGTCATTAAGGTCGTCGGTTACATAATGCCCCAAGTACTTGAACTGGTACACTCGCAATATGTCAATCCCATTTAGTTTAATCGGGGGCACATACTCAGGAGACATTTAACACCGCCTGCCTTAAAGACCAAGAACTCGCTTTTATTGACATTATTACACTAGCCATGCTTTCGAGCTTAGCCCTTACAACAATAGGGTAGATGACACCATTAAACAATAATTCCAAGATACCACATTCTTAAAAAAACACTTTGTTTTGGGCCTGAAAACCCGATTTATTTTCAATTAATTGCTAAATTCGATTTTTAGTTGCTTTGAAATTAATAAATAGTTGAGTCATTGGGTTGAATAAACAGTGACGTCACAGCTTGCTATTGCCATACAAAATCTATGAGAGAACCGCGTTTTGACAGCTCTTAAAAAGTATCAATTCAATTGATTGGTGTGTCATCTACCCCATTAAGCAGCTCTCTAAGCGCCCTAACCGTAGGGCTCAGCAGCACCATATCGTCAGCGTAGCAGTTGTTGACGTCATCAATGCGGCGTCCGATTTTCTTGATTAGATCATTTATATACATGTTAAACAATTTTGGTGACGTACTCACTCCGCTGGAACTTTAACTTTTTAAAGCAAAGGCTCTCCTTTCGATATTGTCATCATCTGCTAAGCCTTTTCCCAACTAGGCTGGGTTGGCTTCCAATCTAGCCAGATGCAACTAAAACCAGTATTCTACATAGAGTGACTTCAGACCAGACCCAGACGAAGATACATGATGAGATTGACTCCTACAATAGGGTTGGTCTACACCAGCTCAAAATAGAGAGAATAGAATGGAGAAAGGGAGATCTTTGCCCCGCAGAGAAATTACTGGAAATAAAATAATATACATTTACTTTTACTTTTTGCTTACTGAAATACTTTGTAAGGTTGAATCTCTTTCACGTAAAAATTGCTGAAAGAGATTTAGTAGGACTTTACAGTAATATAGAGAGTGTAAAAAGTCCCTTAACGAAGCCGAAAGGGTCTTGTTCTTCCCGTCATTGCGATCATTTTTTTGTTCTACACTATACTTGGGAACCTTCTAGTTACGGAGATATTGGGGGTCAAAGTTACAACTTTTTCACAAGTTTTTTTTTAAATACATGTTTTTAATATATGAACTTTACCCTCCACCTCCCCCGTAGTATTCAATCCATCCATCAGCACGTTTTGAGTGTTTTTTTTACAAAAAAAAAATAGTCATTTCCCAGCAATAATCTTCGCGTAAAATTACTTAGTTTGATGTACAGAATGCTTGGTTGACGGCTTCGTGAAGGGTCGTTTACTCCCTGTAGTTTATATGAGTGAGTTGAAGAGCATTCTTCTGGTGTTTGTATATGTAGCGCAGGAAGCCAAACAAAAAGACAATCATGTTATGTTTTGAAACATAATGTGTTTTACAAGGCGGTGCCTAATCTCAGTCGTCTTTATTGAGCGGGAAGCTTGCCATTATCTCGCTCGTACTCTATGAGAACACGTGTTCGAAGCCCAAAGACGTTGGATTAAGGGCAATACTTAATATGAAAGTACGTTCCTGTGTTTAAGTCCCTCAAAGTATTAACTTTCCTGGTTATGTAAATATATTTTAGAAGTCGCAATGTTCGTTAAATGTAACATGAACTTTTTCACTACAGTGTCAGAACTGAGAAGAGACATATAAGTAGTCAGCATAAATACCTGCTAGCTACCTAGTTGTAATAGGTACTGCTTTACTAAAAAAAAAAGTGTTATTAGTATGGGGCCCAATAATTAACATTTAAATGCCCAATTTAATTAAAAATTACACAATTCTAAACTTCAAAAAGAGACTGACAACATTATAGATTTATTTATTTATTGGTTTATACGGAATAATTTAATGTTATTGAATGTTGACATACTAATGATATCATTGTTTCAATATAATTTAATTAGAAAAAAGTAATGTTTTTTTACAGGTACCTCCTTAAAGTGGACCTTTGTACATGGGGTTCAGTAGCCGTCATTCGTCATTCTACTTTGTAATCATCTAGCTTATTATCAAAACATCAGCCCATGATGTCCACACGCCTGTGTGTCAGCAGTTTGCAATAGGAAAATAATTAAAAAAAATATATTTTCCTATTGCAAACTGCTATCAACTCATAACAGGAAATGGTGCTTATCTTAACCAGCACAAGTAACATCATTATCCATCAACTAAGTTGAGGACGGCTTCCAGTCTAACCGGCAGCTTACTACCAGTATTTGACATGAAGCGACTGCCTATCTGACCTCCAAAACACAGGTTTCTGGGTAGGATGACATTAAGACTGTTTGTCAAAGATCTAAAATGACAGCGGGGATCAAAGAAATGGTTTGAAGCATAATGTGTTAATTGACAGCGTCATGCGTTGCCATTATTAAACAGACAGTTTGAGGTGAGGTGACTATCCAGTCATATTCTATAAGCGATAAACATGATGAAAAAGTCAAATATATAAAGTTGCTCTCATAAGCTACTGAAAGCTTGTGTAATTCGTTGCAGGAAAATGGTTTTAAACGTAATCGGCGCAAGTAACATAAAGTTCGACCCTAAGTTTAAAAGCACACAAGTATTACTAAACACGTAAGTTACGGCGGATATGTTCACAAAAATATTTGTAAGACGGCTGAAATCACTGTAACCATGTAGTTGGACGTTTTTCATAATACTGTTGTATCATATTTCTCTAACAACGAACTGTTAAACAGATGTTAAACACATTAACATGTAATGTTATATCTAACTGACACAATAAATTGTTTTGTTTTTGTATTTTTTGATATGTAAGTATACACCTAAAGAAAAACAATACTTTCTAAAGCTGAAAAGTAAACATTTGCAATGCACATAATAGATAAATACACACTGTACAAAAAAGCCACACGGTTAAAAATATGTAATGAACACCATTTAAGCACCACCTTTAAAGCAAACCCAAAATTGATTCCAAAAAGTAACGTAATGTCCCGATGAATTGTATCTTAAAAAATTTAATCCCTAACAATTTGAAACAAAAAAGCACCAGTTTTTTTTTTCGCACATCTATTTTATATATATCTGGTTTAAATGCTCACCACTGGCAGTCAGCAGGTGGAAGATAAGCAGATGTAAGAGCACGGCCAGTAGCATCGTCGCCGCAAGCGCGAATATGCGCAGGAGTCGACACAGCGACAACGTATGAGCTAGGGCCGTATTTGTAAACATTGTGGAGGATTTCACATTTTCCACGCAGTGCCGGATTTGAAGTAGCGGATGTGTATCTTTTCTTGGATTCCGTTCATTGGGAACCGTTGAATTGCTATGATAATTGAACATGTTCAGTTGCTGCAAAAAATAAATAGGCTTGCTTCAATAACCAGAACTGTCTTCGTTGGTTGTTTTAGCAATGTTAAGAGAAATCTTTGTCTACTAAAACCTCCTGAGAAATGTTAAGAGAAATCTTTGCTTCTCCCTAATTAAGTTGTAACCCTTAAGGTTTTTAGAGACAAAATCAGTTTAATCAAGAGACCCAGACAAAGTGATGCTTTATCAGCATTATGGATGATGGAAAAGTCCAATAAATAATGAATTGAGTTGACATACGCTTAAGGTAATACTGTTGAAAGTGTTTTCAAAAGTACTAAAAGCTCCGAACGCAATTACCATTTGTCTAGGGTCTCTTGCAATCAGAACTGGTTCAAATTTAATGTTCATTTTAGCCATCGAACATCAAGGAAAGCTTGTACAATAGCTGAAGTCCGTCCCTGACCTCGAGAACAATAGAGGCAGTAAGCAGGCGGTTAGGTTACAATACGGACATAATCATAGTTGGTGGCGATGCTGGCCTGGGCGTGCGCTGTCGGAATCCTCGGCCTGTCCGGTAAGACTTCCGTTAAAAAGCATCACTTGTTGGTTTACGTCACAGTTGTCGCATACACGTCATAGTCTTTATAAACACCAGTAGTTTTGCGGCATCTTGTTATAAATTCTCCAACGCCATCGTGTTTGACATTACGATATAGTAACGTAATGTTTGCTTCCACGCCTATACCTGTACCTACATCCTGATAACAGCTAAGATTTTTGAAGATAGTGGTGTTGCCGTTACACGGCCACTCTGTCGTCAGAAAAAAGTTAAAAACAGCTTTATGGCATCGTGAAGAATATAATACGTTGGTTTGTTATAGAGCGTCACGTAGGATGCCTTTCAGAGATTTGGGTGTTTACAATCTTTGTCAACATAATTATGGTTATTAGATATTCAGACCATCTATAAATACTAATGTTTTATGATCTTGAAGTGGTGCCTTCTGATATCAGTCAGAACGGCTTTCATGTGTTTGTAGACAAGATAGGTAAAATATCTCGTAATAACGATCGAAACTTTAGATGTTTAATCGCTTTTGGAATTGCATAATGCGCTTATCATTATTGTTTAAATATTTATATTTTTCAATTAAACCACAACCGAGCATTTGTGTGTGTACATTTCCGCCACAGTATCACAACATATCTAATTTACGACCGCTTGTGTACATTTCCCAAAGCCCCCAGATCATGTTACCTGCTAAAGTGTTAGCAGTTTTCTAATCGCCTACAATACAATGTTGATTATTTTTACCTTTTTCACTGCTTCACGTGTACGGCTACTTCCAGCGTTCAATTTAACTAGGTAATTTTAAAACACTTTACCATATAGCAGTTAAATCTTTCATAACGGAGTTTTTATGTTATTGTTGATTCAATTTTCATGGTTTCTTTGGCAAGTTTTATCGTTGCACTGCGTGCGTAACTACAACTACAATATTGCTCACAAAACTTGAAACACGTACATAAGGATGTAATCTCATCAGCCACTGCTGGGTAAGGGCCTCCCCTTTTTTCTGCCACTCTTCCCGGTTCTTATTCAGGTGTTTCCCGTGACTTTGACGATGTCGTCAACCCAACGTGTCACCACGCAGTCGAAACTTTGTTCCGTTCGCCATCTCCGCGTCTATCTAATGTCTTGCCCTTTTTAGGGTTGTGTACCTCAAAAGGTATTCCTTTCCTAACTTTCTTGTCCGTCTGTCTGTCCGTTTGTCACCACCGATTTTCTCAGGAACGGGTAGACCTAGCAAGTTGAAATTTATATCAGATACTGAAGTCTATAGTCCCTATTAGGTGTACAAAAATCAAGGTCCTGAGTCAACACAATAAAAAGATATGGGAAAATTTAGATTTTCGCGAAAACTTGTAAGTACCAAAATATACCTTCATTTTAATTTTTTTTTTTTCGGACTTTTCCTTTTACTTGTTCTGTAAGACCTGGCGTTTAACCACAATTGACAATTCTAAGTTAACCGGAAGTACCCTATAGGTTTTGGGTCGAAAACTATATGGTAGTTCCCGTTGACCTAGAATCACGAAATTTGGCGAGAAGCAATGTCTTATAGCACATGTAAAGGGAAAAATCTGAAAACCGTAAATTTGTAGTTTAATAACAAAAAAAAAGTGATTTTACTATTACAAACTTATTATTTGTGGTTGTTGCAATAGCCGTTTCATGGGATCGAACAGCAAAGTTAAGTTTGTCCTTTAAAAAGTTTGTACGGAACCCTCGGTGCGCGAGTCCGACTCGCTCTTAGCCGGTTTTTTCTGTGTGTTTCTCACAATTTTATTGCACAGTTAGCCTATAAAATTCCGCATTGCTTGGACACAAGCCTCTGTAAAAAGTAGATCGTTATCTACCTCGTGGCTCCAGTACGAATTAGTGAAGGGATTGTATGCAATACCTTCACCCGGTATGTCCTAGAATAATACATTCAAAGGTATGCATTTGAATGTTTTATTCTAGGACATTCCGGCGGTTTCCTTACGATGATTTACTTCACCATGTTCTTCTTCTTCTTAGTCGTTCACTGTTGACAGAGTGGTCGTGGTCATGAGGGGTCGCCCACAACTGCGGTCGCTGCCTTCGCGATCCTTTTCCACCGGTCTCTATTGGCCGCATGGCGAGCACATTCTGCCAAAGGGATCTTGGTGACAGATTTAATGGAGTCTCTCCAAAGGGTTGATGATCGACCACGTGGTCTCGTGCCTTCGACTCTACCCTGAATTACCATACGCTCGATGGCATCATTGTTGTGAGTAACGTGTCCAAAGAATCTGAGGATTCGTAATTGCACAAGCGACTACAGTCTTTTTTTTTATATTGAGTTCTTTGAGTATTGACACGTTAGTCCGATGAGCGGCCCAGGAAATCCTTAGCATGCGCCTCCAACACCACATCTCAAGGGCGTCAATTATTAAGTCTCTCCAGATTTTGTCACTACACCATTTTGTCACTATACCATTTTGTCACTACACCATTTTGTCACTACACCATTTTGTCACTACACCATTTTGTCACTACACCATTTTGTCACTACACCATTTTGTCACTACACCATTTTGTCACTACACCATTTTGTCACTACATCATTTTGTCACTACACCATTTTGTCACTACACCATTTTGTCACTACGCCATTTTGTCACTACACCATTTTGTCACTACGCCATTTTGTCACTACACCATTTTGTCACTACACCATTTTGTCACTACACCATTTTGTCACTACACCATTTTGTCACTACACCATTTTGTCACTACACCATTTTGTCACTACACCATTTTGTCACTACACCATTTTGTCACTACACCATTTTGTCACTACACCATTTTGTCACTACACCATTTTGTCACTACACCATTTTGTCACTACACCATTTTGTCACTACACCATTTTGTCACTACACCATTTTGTCACTACACAATTTTGTCACTACGCCATTTTGTCACTACACCATTTTGTCACTACGCCATTTTGTCACTACACCATTTTGTCACTACACCATTTTGTCACTACACCATTTTGTCACTACACCATTTTGTCACTACACCATTTTGTCACTACACCATTTTGTCACTACACCATTTTGTCACTACACCATTTTGTCACTACACCATTTTGTCACTACACCATTTTGTCACTACACCATTTGGTCACTACACCATTTTGTCACTACACCATTTTGTCACGACACCATTTTAACAGCCGCTTTAATTGACCTTCTTACCGTTAACCTCATTCTTTTTTCCATGCAGAGATTATTTTTAAATTTTACCATCTTTATTTGCCACCCACCTACAACAACAATATATTATTATTCTATTCATTTGAATAATTATCATTGCGCTAACGGTATCATTAATCAATTCTGTTTTTTTTTCGCCTAGCACCAATAATATGCAGTTCAAAATTCTTCTACACTGAAAATATCTACCGAAGATCTGACGAATTATGTAACCTCTGCTTCGAGAAGGACTGCCTGACCCTTGACAAGGCTAGGTGTGACTACTATGCGGAAGCTGACTCCATAGTCCCCAAGGATGAAGAGATACCGGGAGGATCTGAGGATGCTGCTAAGAGGAAAGAAGTTGATGACCTAATGTTCGAGCTGGTTGAAAAAGGTAAAGTCTTAATTTTTTTAGTGGCTTAAAATATAAAATAAAATAAATAAATATCTCTGGACAATACACACAGCGCCATCTAGTGACACACTAAGCAACGAGGCTTGTGTCGTGGACACCAGATATACTGCATAGATACTTTTTTGTTTGTAAATACATACTTATTATACATATAAACATCCATGACTAGGAAACAAATGTCTATGCTCATCACACAAACATTTGCTCCTACCGGGATTCGAACTCGGGACCTTAAGAACGTAAGGCAGCCTTACTACCGCTGCGCCATTCGGGTTGTCAAAAGAGTTAAGTTTCTCGCCCATACGAAACTTCCCTTACAAATGGATATAAAATAATTCGACAAGGTGTAACATACCCGTCAACCACATTGCTGTGAAACGAATTCTTTTTTGGGGTGAAAAGTCAAAGTTTACGGTAGGACTCAATATAACGCAATCAAAACATTGTGCTGATGGATGCAATACTCGCGCAGACCAGGGAGGTATGGTACGAACTAGCAGTTGGTAGAACAAGGCTGACAATGATGAGATGATTCAAATTCAAATTCAAATATTTTTATTTGTAGAACATAGGTAAAGAAAAGTACAGATGTCAATATTAATAAAATGTGCGCTATGTCTTGCCGTTAACGGCGTACAAATATTCCAATTAAGTATAATTTCTTATGATTAGTTGGTAAATAAATTATAAAAAAACAGTAAAAATAATAAAACAGTAAAAATTAATAATGAAATTAAATTATAGCAATCCAAAAAATAAAAATGTTCAATTAATTAATTAAAACAATACATTTTACCAGATCACGGAAAATTAAAATTAAATAAATGAATAAAACAATTAAGTTAATAACACATAAAATAGAAACAAATAAAATGTCATTAAATTACAATTTGTCTTCTAGGTACTCATTGACTGTGTAGTAAGCTTTTTCGCCTAGTAAATTAAGAAGAGCCTTTTTGAAATGGTGTATGCTATCAAGATCTTTTATACAAATGGGTAACTTATTATATAACTTGGTGCCATTCCTAAAAAGCTTTTTGAGTAGAGCGCAGTCTTGTGTGGAATAGCACATATTTCTCTATGGCGACGTTTTAATCTAAATGTTTGAAATAAATGCAAGTTTGATTTTGCGAATACTACTGCCTCGTAGATGTACATACAGGGCAAAGTGAGGAGTTTGTATTGTTTAAATAATGGCCTACAACTATCAGTATTTTTCAGCTTAAAAACAGCACGCACACACTTCTTTTGAGCTTTGAACGCAATGTTTTTTTCAGTGGAATTTCCCCAATACATTATTCCAAAACGTAGCGTTGATGAGACGTACGCTTTGTATGCTATCAAAACTACAGACTCATTTGAAATGTTCGCAAGATTGTAAAGCGCATAGGAATACTGGTTTAGTTTTTAACATACAGTTTCTACATGACATTTCCTATTAAGATTAAAGTCCAAGTAAAGTCCTAGGAATCTGGCACTAGTGGTTTCCGGTATTTTTTGGTCTGCGTATTTTATATTTAAATTTTGTTTTTTTTTTCCTTTGTTCGAACGTCATAACCTGTTTTTTCTAAATTTATTTTAAGTTTATTCTTGTATAGCCAGTTTATAAATGGATGGCATTATTTATATCATTTTCAAAGGATTCTAACTTTTTGCATGGTATAATGATTGTACTATCATCAGCAAACAGGACGGTCTGATAGTCGGTACACTTCGGCAAATCATTTATAAAAATGAGAAACAGCAAGGGCCCAAGGACACTCCTTTGGGGTACACCGCAAGTTGGATACCTAATGGATGACTTGTGAGCAACTTCTGTCTTAGAGTTTGGACAAATTCTAGATAAAACCGTGATCTGTTTTCTTCCACTTAAATACGTTTTGATTAGGCTCAATATATTTCCTCGGACACCATAACGTTCTAATTTACCCAGTAATATTGTATGATCCACGTGATCAAATGCCTTAGACATGTCCATGAATACTGCGGCAATAGGATTTTTTTTATCAACGTTATCAATAATCTTAGCAACTAACTGATAGACTGCGTTGTTAATATTTCTATTTTTACGAAAACCATATTGTTCCTTAGCGAGTATTTCATTTGTTTCAAAGAACGAGTTAAGGGATTTATAAAATCAGTTTCTCAAAGACCTTTGATAATACCGGTATTAAGGCTATAATATTGGACGGTAATTTGAAATGGTTGTTTTTTTTTTTTTTTTTTGGGACAAGCCCGCCACACTGTTCCCAAACCACTGTAACTCCTGAAAGCCAGAATCAACAGTGGCGACCACCAGAAAAGCGCCGAGACAATGAAGCTCGACGAAGTCCCAGAGAATGAATTTACCTGTCTTGGATCCCGCAACGAAATTAATCAGAAAAGTATAGTGGAGGAGTAGGAAAAAACCGTAATTTCCACTTCCCTCCATTTCAGCAGGAGACAGAACGAAACCAGGCCAATAGGCACAAAGGGACGTTTACAACTGGGATAGGCCCAGTTGCCTAGCACCACGGATAAATATTAACATTAATGGGTCCTAAGTTGTGAGCTGTTATATTTGATTCCAATAATAGGTATGGCAAAAACGCTTGAACGCACGGAAATTTGTTCTAGTTTCCACAAGGTCTGTATAGTAAATAACTCCGGATGTAACCTGTACACTATCCAACATAATGTTGCGTTCATTCTGCCAAAGACTGCACTCCCATAAAATGTGATGTGCTGATTGTTCATATTCGCAGTCAGATGTGGAACATTGACAAAAAGGCGAGTCAACAAGCTTGAAGGAAAATAATTTACTCTTAAAGTTACCATGACCGGTGAGAAATTGGGCAACACAGTGATCAACCTCCAACCATGTCCTGGCCAGCCGTTCACGAACGGATGGAAAGAACTGTCTGTGGTTTGAATAATCTAGCAATCTTAACACGGTCACGTAGGGTTAAAAAGTCTGCGTCCGTGGTCTCACGTGCGTTATAGTACATTGCAGCCCGTCGCTGCACTTCAAGATCAACTGGAAGAACACCTGCAAGCGCCATCTAGTGTCACATTAAGCAACGAGGCTTGTGTCGTGGACACCAGATAGTTGATATACTACATAGATACTTTTTTGTTTGTAAATACATACTTATTATACCGTCTGTAATTTGTTTTAATTTAGTTATTTTATTTAAATTTAGTTAAATTTGTTTTAACTTAGTTTAATTTGTTTCATTATTGTTTTTTTGTTTTAATTTAGTTTAAAAGTCTGTAACTATGTTAAACTAAATTAAAACAAATTGAACTAAGTAAAACTAGGTAATACAAAAATAGGTAATAATTATGTAGCTTTTACTCACAGTGAGATAATAAATACTTATAAAAACATGCTTTTAATTTGCCTAAACCGCCAAAATGGAGGTCGATCTGATCGCTGTGACTGTTCACAACCCTGCAGAATCTCGCGTAGGGAGAGTTTGCACCCAGAACCGTTCTTCTCTGCGGAGGGCAGACTGGCGTTATAGGACGGCGAGGAATTCTTAAAGGGGCACGGAAGTTAAAATTATTTAATATTTGCGGGCAGTCGATTTTATGGGCCATAACTTTGCACACAAACATTGCGTCATTCAGACGTCGACGTTTGTCCAGAGGAACCATATTAAAATGTTTGAGCCTATCACTATATGAACGTATTTTCTTGGAAAAACCGCTAACATAGGCCAGGTGCCCCAAAAAACGTTTTTGTACTCGTTCAAGACGCAATGAGTGAGTAGCATAGTGTGGCCGCCATACCACGCTACAATATTCTAATATGCTTCGAATCAGGCTATTATAAAGGATGATTTTTGTTTAGCAGCTTTTAAATAGTTTCGTGTTTCTGATAACAAAACCCAGCATTTTGGAAGACTTCTTCACTATATTATCTATGAGAGGGATAAAAGTTAATTTCCGATCGAACATAACACCTAGGTCTTTTATCGTGTCCAATTCCTTTATTTTTTCTTCGTCAATATAATAAATCTGGTCAATGATATGATGTTTCCTGGTAAATTTTATATGGTAACATTTGCTAGGATTTAGGAGCATCTGGTTCAGTTGGCACCATAACACCAATTCATTCAAATCGTTTTGTAATTCAGAGGAATCTTGCTTAGATTTAACTATTTTTACGAATTTTAAGTCATCGGCAAACATGAAAATTTTACAGTGGTGAAAGCAACTCGGAATATCATTAATAAAAAAGTTAAATAAAACCGGCCCCAAATGAGACCCCTGTGGCACGCCCGAGGATATGTGTCTGACGGTTGATCGAAAGCCATTGACTACTTCAAAGAAAGTTCTATTCTCAAGATACGAACTAAGCCATGAGAGTAAAGTACCAGCGATACCATAAGTTCTCAATTTTTTAATAAGAATTTGATGTAATGATGTAATGAATTGAAAGCGGTTTTATTGTAAATCAACGTTTTCTACTTCTTCTTAACGTGTGGTTAGTGCCTAACCTGGTGTCAGAGTTTTTATGCAACCCATGGGCCTCTGACTTGGCTCTACATGCCGTCAAGAAATATCTCTCAGGCATGCCGGTTTCCTTAACCAAAGCAAGTGATATTTGAACTTTGCTAAGTGTAGTTTTCATTGCTCATAACTGTACATACATGTGTTTACGTCATATCTGTGCTGGACATAGGTATGTTTCTCACGATATCTTTTTCAAGTCGCCGATCTACCTAATCCTGCATGGATTAGGTAGTGCAACTTTTACCAAGTCATTGAAAATCTATAATGAAAAAACATATTTGTATTTTTCAGGGCAAAATAACACCATGGAATGTATTCCTTATGTCTCCCGGTATTCTAACTGCAATAAAGGTAAGAATTTATTGTACGAGTATTCATCTAAATATTCATATAATTATAAATAAGAAATTCTTATCCCCTAGAGAGCTAATAGAAACATCAATAGTTATGAGAATTAAATCCTTTGAGAAACCTACATTCTTAGCAAATAAAGCATTCTATTCGATTATATTCTATACATATCAATTTTATATAAATGTTTTGAGAACTCTGCGGGAGAAAAATACGGTATTATTAAACACAGGGCGTCCTGATGTGATTCCAGTCTTCTTTCAAATCCAATCTACACAAATAAATAAAATTGAAGTGTAGTCAAAATAACAGTTTTTTGCTGAATGCATCTGATAGTATAGACGGTACTTTGACGAGACTTCTAATGGCGGATAGCTGATTTTATAACATTTCTCCTTTTTTTACTTTAACTTTGTTTTTTATTTAGGACTTTTATTTTTAAAAAAGTATTAGAGTTCCGTTTTATAAACCCTTGTAATTGTTAACAACATCCGATTTAAACAGGGAAGTAATATTTTTACTCTTGAGAACCTGTAATTGGCTCTGTGTTACATATAAAATTGTTATCCATCTGATAAAGCTGTTGGTTCTCCTATTTATATAAATAAATAAATAATAATTTCACGCGGACGAAGACGTTGGCTACAGCTAGTACATGACATACATAATAATTTAACAAGATTGAAATGAAAACATTTAAAATTATCATAAGGAAAATGTCATAAGGATTTTTTGGGTTGTGAATGCTATAAGAGTTGGGGATGGCAAAAGAAACGATGAATGAACAGTGTGAAAGATGGCTGAACTTCCACTCAGAGCCAGCCCATCCCTTAGCTGTCCTCCCCCAGTGACGCCCATGTGCTCGTACCCCACAGGGTGCAGGGTTCCTTAGCGTGTAGTCGCGCTGATTGTAAGTTTTTCGCCCTGGCTGGACGCCTTACACTCGAGGCACCCACAGGATAATCTGGTTAAGCAGACGACAACCTCTCTAGGTTGAACCGCCAGATGCCATTAAAAAATAAAAAATAGCTGAACTTCTTCTAAGAAGTTCAATTTTAGTGCTTTTTACTAAAATTGAAGCATGGAAAAAAAGATCTCAAAAAAAGGCAGGCAGGCTTAGGGCAGAAGAATGATGAAAATTTGACTAAATAAGGTTTTTCATTATCTTGTAATCATTACCAACGTTCCCGAAAACTACTACTACATTACACACTTACATGTTTCTGTTCTGGTCGCTATTTCCTGTGGATGTTTTGTTTTACTTGAACAATTTACACAATTTTGCACAATTTGCAAACATTCTGTTTTTAAAAACAACCGTCGCTACCCACGGATGTTTCCAGTACTCGACTGAGAACTAACAGCTCATATAGATATGCTGTTTTTAGAAACCGTGCGTTTTGATGACAAATTGTGGAATGTGCAACAACATCAGTGATACAAACAAGTTGTCAACAATTCAGGAGTTTGATCTGTAATGCATTTCATAATAAACAATATGTTTACAAATACAAGGTGTAAACGGACACCTTACGAAGTCTAACCAAGCATTCGAACTGAGTAACTCTACGCAAAAATATTGTTGGGATGAGTAGGTATGACGGCTTACGATAGTAGGTACTCGTTGTAACGCATTCAAAACATTCTGCTGATAGACGCATTAAATACTCGTAGTACCGGGGTCATGGAGGTATTTAAAGTAAACTTATAACATTAAAAACTTATTTTTAACAAAATAACTTTGTGAAAAGTTGGAACTTTGACTTCCAATATGTCCGTAACTAGAAGGTTCCCAGTTATGGTCCAAAACAAAAAAAGTACTCCAATAACAGGGAGGACAATTATTGCTTTTCGGGGTCATCTTTTAACACCCATTATTTGATAACTTCTTCTCTTTCTTATTTAAATGCCTGCCATTTATAGTCTGTACATTTGTAGAATTTGGCCCAATTATAAATGAAAAAGATATGTCTTCTTCTCATTTGCCTCCTATCTATGAGAGGGATTGGGCGTGGTCCACCACGCTGGCCTGGTGCAAATTGGTGGACGCATCATGTCTAAAATTTTTGCTTCTTGGATGTATTCTAACAATATTCTCCGTCACAGAAGGGGTGATATAATTAACACAAAGTACATACACCGACTACTTGAGTTTCAATTGAACGCGTGACATCCACCTCATAGATCGGAAGCAATACCACTGCACCAGTGCTTTACGATCTTAGTACATTTATAATCACTGTTTATTCATCTTGACAGCCAACGTGTGCCTCGGCTGCAAGACCTGTGGCTGCAACCCTGAAGGCAGGTGGAACTGCACCACCTTCCAGCCATGCCACAGCCACGACCCTCCTCTCAATATTGATCATCGAGTCCTCGTCATGATCATGGAGGCTATAACAGACCGTAAGTAACATCATCCTTTGTCAAGCCTCTCCTAACCTTCTAGTGTAACCTGATACAGCTGAGTACCGGTATTTGAGATGAGACGACTGCCTATCTGACGTCAACAACCGCCTTACTGACAGACAGACTTTCGGGTTGCTGCTTGGAAGGCAGCAATCATTAATCAACTGAAAATATACTGCGTGACATACATAGGTCTTCCCAAGCATTGACAGGTTCTGAGCTTCTCACATCGGTATAGTGTATTTCCTCACCGGTCACCAGAGGAACTAGAAAAAAAGAGACATTCAATCAGCGATAAAGGTGATGGAAAAATGTAAAACGTTTTGGATTGACATAAGACACAGAAAAATGGATGTCAATTCCGTTGAATGTCGTTGTAGAAATACTAAATGCTTTGAAAGCAATGCTACTTGTCTAGACCCTCAGATCCTTGGTCTAAACAAAAGAGCCCATGAATCTCTACTGGTATTTTTGATCCCCATCATCCCGCAAAAAATCATCATCTGCCTAGTTAGCTTACGAGTATGTTAAAAAAAACTAAGCAGACAAAATATATCCTAATATCCTAACTATGCTAATTTATTGAAATTTCATGTTATAATAATTACAGATACACACCCCAGGATCATTAAGCGTTCAGTAACCGATAACCCAAAAGGCACTGCCAGTACCGCTATCTTCGAGCAGCTGTCAGAATGGCTATATGGAGCCAAACCTTCTGGTTTGAAGGAGATCGGTTCAAGGGACTTTCCATCAACGACTGAATACACTGCAGTTGAGAATGGTGAACTTGGTAACGAGCTTGCTGCAACAGTAACTGGTAATGATTACTTATTTAATATCAATATAAGCTTGTTGTTTCACTGTTTAGTGAGCTACTTCGATTAGATTGCCGAATTACAGGCTGTTGAATGTTATGTTAAGTGTTCAAGATAAAAATTGGTATCCTCTTAACTCACTAGAACATAGCAATAGTTATAGTTATAGCACTGATGAGATCATTTTTGTCACTTGTTTAATTTAGTATTTTTATAACATTTTCTTTTCTTTGTATAGACTAACTTTTAACCGATTCAAACTCAAACTCAAAGCATTTATTTCAATTAGACCATTACGTCACCTTTAAATGACAAAAATACAAAAAAAAATAAAGCTACAGTCCCAGTCACAAGACATAATAAGTTTAGAAAGTACTGTAGTTGCCCATTCCCTAGCGTAGATCTCTATGGAGAAGAACGGGCAAGAAACTCCATGGACACTCTTTTAAATCAAAATATTATATATATATATATTTTTTTTAATATTCAAAGTTATGATGTAACATTATTAATTTTGAGATTATACGTATAAGTGAGAACGATGTAGAAAGACGCGAACGAGCGTCCAGAGTAAAAGATTAAATAACAATTTAGAAATAAAGTAATTAAAATTAACCGTGGCAGCTAAAAAATGACCAGTCCCAACTGACAGCGCCCGATCACGAACAAGACGCGTGTATCGGCGACATTCAACTCAACCATATTGAAAGGAACTAAATTTTCCGACACACCCGCCACCATCAGCGAGACATTTGAGTGAGCATGACATTCTCTCAGCCACCAAGGCATATTCAAGTCAATGAAAGATAACTAAATGCAAATGGTAGCTTTACAGAACATGGTACTCACAAATGTGCTATGCAATAATACAATACTAGGAGATGGAATGTATACAAAGCAAAGATACTTCTACAATCTTCTGCAGCTAGCATAATAATTTGCCCAATTAGTTTTCCCCTATGGTTGTAGAGCAGGACCAGCATTGAGCCAAGCATTTTTATCATCAATGTAATCCCCAACTAATAATATGCTTGCCTACATAGTGTGCGTTTTATACAAGATTTAAATTTCGTCTCATTCAGTTGTAGAATGTGGGGAGGTATTTTATTGTAACATTTTAAACAGTACCCCAAGAAAGATAAATCAACTTTAGCCTGAAACGTGGCTGAACTAGTTGGTCCATATTTCTAGTAATTTAGTGGTGTCTGTCACCTCTTTTACTGAATAAATTCAGATTTTTCCTAACGTACATATTTTCATAGATGTATTGACAAGGTACATGATTCCTTAAACAGTTCTCTAAGAGAATCGCGTCTACGTAATTCATATATGGCTCTGATGGCCCTTTTCTGCAGAATAAATATAGACTCGATGTCTGCAGCGTGTCCCCATAGTAAAATACCGTATGACATAATTGTTAGAGAATGTGTGAACATGGCCGTGTAGAGTCCTAGATGCCTATTATTTTTTTTATCTAGTTTTACGTTTTTTTTTAAGTAAACAGTGACTTATTGTCGGGCTTGCGCTGTCCTCCCATACTTAAGTACTAACGCTGCAGCATAATAATATTGTAAACCCAAAGAATTTTAAAAAGAATAACCATGGAGTTTTCTGCCGGTTCTTCTCCATAGAAAAAGACCAACCCGAATCGTGCACTTTTTTTCGGCGTTTTATAAGTGCCCATGTAGGCCTACGTGAACTCATGGGAGGAGCTCGTGGCTAAATAATAACAGCCGCTCGGGTCGATCTTTAGGTTAAGCCGTGCTTGCCTAGGTTGGTCTGTGGATGGGTGACCACCCTTAGATACCGATTTCCTCCGTGCCAAGGAAAGCACGTTAAGCTGTTGGTCCCGGCTGTCATTTGTAGATCTTTGACAGTTGTTTCAGGTAGTCAGTGGCCCAAAAAGTCTGACAACCAGTCTTACCAAGTGGTATCGTATTACCCGGTACTAACTGGGTTGTGGAGGTCCGATAGGCAGTCGCTCCATGTAAAATACTGGTATTCAACTGTATCCAGTTAGACTGGAAGCCGACCCCAACATAGTTGGAAAAGGCTAGGCAGAGAGAGTAGGCCTTCGTGAACCCAAAAAGAAATATTTAAATGTGTACGCTATGTACAGCTACATTTCACCATTTAAGTTTTAGCCTCTTTCTCTCTCTGATAAGGGTGACCTTCATTTAATCAACTCATTTTCTAGATCCCAGCTCATCGTCTGGGCTAACAACCACGGAAAAGCCCAAAACAACAACCACTGAAGATACCGACTCTATAGCATTTGAAGAAGTACTCCGCAATATTGCTGTGGACCTCAAAGCTGATAACCGAAGAAAACTCATAGACTTTAAACCATTTGACAATAATGAGACAGACTTTACCTTTGATTATATGATCATGGATGAAGACGATGCAACTGAGGGTAGCTCTAACAATGTAATGACTAATGTGATGAACTTTATGCTAGACTTCGATGATAGTGTTACTGAATTTACGGTCACAGAGCCTACTGAAGTAGTGATTGATTTACTTGAAACAGCTGGAAGCATTGATACAAATGTAAAGGTCACAGAGGGTATGTATTGAAAGAAAAATGATTCAAAATATTTACGCGTGGAACTTTCTACAAATGTCGTGGTTTTTTTCAGATTTTACCAATAATACCAAAGATGAAGATCCAAACATCTTCGAAAACATGAACGACATCATTGAACGCAATGCTTTTAACATCATGAAGAGAGACGTGGCAGGGCAGGAGAATAATACTACGCCCAATGTAATGCCAACTGTCATAATTACAGTAAACACCACTAATATTACCAGTACGAATACAACTGAAGATAGCACAGATTTAATTGAAAATGTCCTCATACCTTTAAATAAAATAATTTCTGAAAAGACTAGAGAATTAGAAAATTTGCAAAAAATCAAAGATGACCTGCTGAAATTCGTCAAAAGTTTTACCCAACCTGACGATAAACCAAAAGATAATAATATTACCAGTAACACATACTTCTCTATATACAACGTTGCAGTTGCGACGGGGCTAGATGTGGATCTAAAGAGAGCCAACCCAAATAAGTATGACAAATATATGTTTAAACTAAAAAGTGACATTTTCGAAGTCATAAGAGACATTTATGGAATTCGAAAATATAGGAATCCTGATATACCGGACGATTTAAAACTTCTCGTGCATGCAATGAAGCGATATGTGTACAAAACTCATTTATTTGAAAAACCAAAGAGAAACAAGTTAAAACGATTAAGAAGTTTTAGACGAAGGATGGGACAGACTGGTCGGTGTGGTCGTTTGTCATTAAAGGAATGTTTAGTTCAAGTCATCGAAGTAATTGACCAAGGTACGCCGAAGCTTAACGCTTTATATCCGTTGTCACCAGCCACAAGGAAAATCATGAAACATATAATTAACTCTTACTATGTAAATCAGTTTATCATGCCAGGATTAAGAGTCCCCGACCCACTTTATAATTTGACAAATTATTTGGATAGTATCGGTGATCGGTGGCAGGAAGTAACGGCCAGTATTATCGGTAGCACTCCTTTTGCCAGTCTCTATAGGATGAAACTATTGCACTGTACTTTAACTATGGATATAAGTAAGATGAATGATGCAATCGGCATAATAGAGTTCGCTCACAGCAGGAGAATGACTGGTTCATTAGATAAAGTGAGAGATAGCACATTTGATAGAATAGACGCTGGATTGACTATGATTCATAATAAAATACTTATGTTAATAAAATACTACAGCCGAAAACCAGATAGACAAGTAACTAGACAACCCCAAGCAGTAATGAAACTAAACAAAGAAACTACAACCGAAACACAAGTCAACGTACAAACGACCATAAATTATCTACCAGAAATACGCAAAAAGAAAAAGCACTCCTTCATAAAACACATTCGTAGCTTATTGAAGACTTCTAAGCACGATATTAAAAAACTTCTGAAAGAAAAGATTCCAAAATCAGAAATAGTGAGACAACTAGCTAAAAAGAGATTGGATGAAATATCAGAGAAAAGATACGAGGAATATGAGGAAACAATGAAAAGATGGCAAAAGAATTTGGAACTTGCGAAGAGAATGAAACGGTCTGTTACAGATCAGTTCAAGACTCGAATAAAGAATATTATACCTAGATACCTAAGACATAAGGTAACGCCGAAAATAAAAGAAAATCAGAAGAATGCAACGGCAGCGGCAGAACGTAAAGCTGACGTCAGGAAAAAGAACAGGAAGGAGAAGACAGCTTTAAGACGTGGTAAGATAGTTTATAACAATAACATTTTATAATTACGCTGACTGGTCGAACGGGGGACTTACTTTAAAGGGTAGCTCTACCATGTTAATCAACAACTTTTAGTATGGGATCAGCACTGATATCTGAATAATACCTCTTTAGTATGTGCCTCGTCTAACCAGTCATCTACACCAATATTATAAAGAGGTAAAGTTTGTTTGTAGAGTTACCTATTTTTTTTTTTTTTCGTATGGGAAATGATCAATCGAATCCTCCCGCTCTGGGCGGAGCAGGAGGGAGTGTCAGACTTTTACTGACTAAAACCCATCCATGTTCCTTCATCGCCTTTTGTGTTCCGGGGCCACGGTATCTCTTTCGAACAGTCCCGCAACCCCGGCAGGCATCGGTCCTTACGGACCCCTTCCTTTTGCTGACTCTTTTTGAGGCGCGCGTGGAACACTCCTGCGCCGTCGACACGGCCTGTCGTCATGAGACGGACGGACGGCGAGCTAGCCCATAGCCCACCGTCCACAGGCCCGAGCCTACGGTGCACGCCCGGGGCGTCTCCCGCGGCGGCCGGGACGCTGTGAGGTTCTCTCCCTCTCACGTTCCGCCACCTCCTTCTCTAGCATTACTGCTTCGCAGAAGGAGGTGACGGCGTCCCATTCCGTCTCGATTTGTAGAGTTACCTCCTCTACTCTCTTTAAACCAACCATCCGATATCAAAAATTGTTTCTTTTGGAAAAAAACCAAGATGTGTTTCTTTAATGCGAACGAAATAATGTATAGTATTACGGTGCAGTCAGTGCTGTAGCTGAAGGAACAGCTAAAATAAAGCGCTCTTTAAATATTTTACTGTTTTCAGAACGCAAAGCCAGGAAGACAACAACGCCAAGCTCGAAAGCCAGGAAGACCACAACGCCAAGCTCGAAATCCAAGAAAGCCACAACGCCAAGCTCGAGGAAACTAGCGAAGTCTGGAGTGAGGGCCAAGACAACTTCAACACGACCCACGACACGCGCCCCTGCACGAAAAAACCAAAACTTCAATAATGATAACTATTAATACACATTGAATCAATTAAGATAGGAATCACCTTTAATATCTTCTGTGATTGAATTCATCTAAAGTACAAATAATAAAAGTACAGACTTTAAAGAGGAGCTTCTATTTACACCTTATTTAGACCTTGAACTGAGAGAACGGAAAAGTAATCGTTTTCAGAGCTTATCGTACTTTGACAAATTCTTCCAACATTATTAAAATAAGCTTCTCGTCTCGGTAGCGTAAGTTAATCTACATAATTATTACACTTTTCCGTCATCGCTCTCGCTGATATAATATCGTCACTTTCTGTAGACCTTCTCTGTGAATATTTATTCTTGGATAACCTTCAATCAGATTTTTATTGCAAGATGAACCGTTTTAATTTATCAATAGCATATTTCTTAAAAATAATTCTGGATAAAATGGTACCAAACAATATGCATTTCATTCCATTAAGTAGGGTTATGCTTATGCCCTGTTCACGACCTCGGGTAAGAGCCCATGTACTGTACACGCGCGACGCTGCGACGCCGGGTTCCGAATACAGTCAGTATGTTTAGTAAAATGGATCTAAAAAGACGTGTGTTGTTGCTTCTATTACTTACTCCAATTTGACATAGAACACAACAATATTGGATTAATCCCTTTATTGCAATAACAGTGATGGACAGTTCTTTCACCAATAATATAGAGAATTGCTGACAAACGAACATAGGTTTTACCAATTATTTCGAATGAGTGTGTCCAGTTTTGAAATCTTTAGAACATAGGTACCTCAAAAACAAGCAAGTGTGCTCTCTGCCTCAAGCCACATAAACCACTGACCAGTGCCGCACCGTGGCGCAACGCATACACCTCGCCTCGTGGTTTGATATATAATATGTACGCCGCCGCGGCAACGCACCGTGTGCGTTGCGGTAATTGCGTCAAGTGACAAACGCGTGTTTCACTAGTTTCCTTTTCACACGTGTCGCTTGTGAGCATAGCTCGTGGCCTAGGAGTTCGATGGTACCCATGCACACTTCACAGAGCTCAGCAATAGTAGGGACAAGGTTACATCAATAAACGCAACACAATTTAATACAAAACATTTATTGAAAATTACAAAAGTATCTAAAAATATATGTTCTACAATCCCATGTTTTTGATGTTCAGCAGCTGTTTTATGAGATGGTCTTGAGTGGCCCAGGTCATGTGCTTTGCTTTCAACTTGTTTGGATCTTCGAGCAGAACTGGGGACTCCTTTGGCGGTTGTGCCATCCGACGCATTGATTTCGTTGTAGATGGTGCTGTGAACCAAAACAATATATTTACTGACACGTTAATTTAAATAAATACCTTGGTCATAATCTGATTATCTACGTCGAAGAGAAATACAAGAAATTGATATCCTTCACTTGGTTGTCAAGAGCTTAGAACTTCTTTTCCATGAACAGCCATTCAGTCTATTTATTAAAATAAAAAGTTGAAGACCCTTTAGTGATCTTACAAAACAAGAACGCGCTATTAAATGAACTCCGAGCCTTTTATACTATGTGAAACCCAGTTCAGTATTTAAAATGGCCATGATAGGATATAATGGCGTGCGCTTAGAAATGCTTATTTCCAGCAGGGAACTAGCCATAAATGTAATGTAAATCCAAATAGTAATGCAATTGTACTTACCAACATATCTATCGTTTGCAGGTTCATTTTGTTTCTGCAATACAAACAATCTAAACAATTCGTTAGCAAGATTATAGTTGCCAGCGTCCAAGTAGTACAAAATCCTCTGAGCAATATTATACGTCATATCGTGCTTGAAGTCCGACCCACTTTCCTGTTTCATCTTTAGGAATATTTTCATACGGTTTTTGATCAGCTGGTTCATGATCTGGATCCTAGATATTTTCAAACCATTACTCTCTCCACGAGGGTCACTGACCATAAGAACAGGTTTCTTATTAAAATTAGTTTTCAACATGTTGTTATTATTCATTTCGGCCATCAACACTTCCCAACTTTTTTGGGGTTGGCTTTTAGTCTTACCGGGTAATTTAATGACGTCGAGTTTAACTTTTTCAATTACTTTTTCACTTAAATTAATACTTGTCGCCAGATTTCCAACAAATTCTTTGAGTTCATTAAATTGTTCTGTAGGCAGTTTAGTTAGTTTGTCAAAGGATTGCGTTATTTCGCCGATTACGTTTATTGCGGCCTGAACGTCTAGCTCTAATGCTTTCAGTAATATAAGTTTTCCAGCTGCTGGAGTTTTGACAAGTAAAGCATGGCGCTTATACGTAGAACTACCATTTTCAATACTGTCTATCATTCTCTTTATTTGATCATATGATTTAGGAATTTTACTATTTGAGGATCTACGAGTATTTGAAGGTGATTTATCGCTTAAGTTTTTAACTACCCGTTCCAATACGACGGCGGATTTGGGCCTCTCTGTCATTATGTCACCAGCAATTCTACGTGAAAGCGAAGTTTTCAATTCTTTTTTTAATCCTTGAAATATGTTTGCTATTTTTTTTACTGGGTCAATAATCTCTTCTTTTTTCTCGATTTCTGTTCCATCTCTTAGAAGATTGTAGATACAAGGCAACGCATCAGTTACTTTTATGCTATCTTTAATGCTAACTCCTCTGGCACTCTGTATCTCTATCAAGTCTTCCATTATTGTTTTCAAATGTGCTTTTAGTTTCTCTTTTGTCGAACTCAACTTATAAGAATCAATGCCTTTAGTACTAGAGGGCATAATGTTTTCTTCAATTACTTTAGTAGTTGTTTCAATTGTTTGTGTTTCTAGTTGAATTGGAGATTCTCGGGTAGTAGCTTTTTCAGGTGCTATTAATTTTATCAGATCACTGAACGATTTCAATTTGAAAAATTCTGACAAGTTGAGTAATATATTACCTTCAACGCTGGGCAACATTTCTGTTTCGTAGTTTTTATTGTTCAGTAAGCAATCTGGTTGGTTATCGACATGTGTTAAGTAGTCCAGAATCATTTTGTCTTTAGTTGTCATACTCATGTTAGTAATATCAACATTGTACATTTTCTTTAATTTTTTTTTCAGATTATCATCATCCTTTAAGAAGTTTTGGTTCTTGATTCCATTTGCTATTTTCTTGTTGTTTTTTTTTGGCAAAATTAGCTTTGTTATTTTTTCTAAAAGTTTTCCAAACAAATTGAAAGAGTTTTTCTCATCTTCCGTTAGTTTAGTATCAAATTCAACCGTTTTGTTATGTGAAAACGTGTGATTAAAAATGAATTTTGGGCCATGTTGCAATTCACTTAAATTGTTTTGTACATATTCAAACTTTTTGATTAAATCTAAAACATTGTTTATTTTGGCCATTGCTTTTATAGTGGCTTCTTTCTGGTTAATTTTCATCTCTATTTTAGCCTTCTTTTGTTCTATGACATTAATTGCCTGGTTTTCATCTCTCTCGACGTTTTTTCTACTCGGCCCTTTCGTAACTTCCTCATCACTGCCACTTATATTATGTAACGAATTCTGTGATTCATTAATAGTCTTACAAATAGAAATGTTTTTAGTATCTTTATGCTTATCTATTGCACTTGATAGCTGTTCTAAAGCATTTTTCAGGAACAACTCTTGCCTCATATTTAGTGGCTCTTTGAAAAGTTCTAGTAAGTCAGCAATCTTTTCATGTTTTAATCCGTCTGTTTCTGTTGATGCCGCCGCAACATCTTTCTCCATATTCCATAATTTATTTAATAGGTTTCCAGCAATGAAAGTCATTGCAGTCAAAGTGTCATTTTCTGGAGTGAAACTGATGAATGAAACCGGATTAGTATTGGTATCTCCAATCGTTTCAGTTTTTTTCAATTCGTTGACTACGATTTTAGAAAGATCTATGTTCTTATCAGTTTGTGTGAAATTACCAAGTACTGTTTTTAAATTTTCATGACTTGCGTCAAATTTGATTTCTGGTTGTGTCGCTTCTATTTTATTGTCAGTTATGTGATCGATTGCCTTGGGTTGGCGGTTGTCAGTCAGCAGTGCCTTGCTTCTATCTGCGAAGCTCGATCGTCTCGAACCAGTGAGTGGTTGGATCATGTTGATTTTCTTGGCAACTAATGTTCCCGTTAGGTTTGAATCCTTTAACGTGTCTGCTCGAACAAAAAATATTATGTGAACATTACTATACTTGGTTTCAAAATATGTATTGTTTTTAATTAAATGACGATTATTTAATTAAGTGTAGAAAGTTATCGTAACAATACTAACGTACCTTCGTTTATGTCATCAATTGCATCATAGTTTTTAACTGTATTATTTTGAGTAGAAACATTGTCTGTTTGACTTGGCTTGACAACCGATCTTTTACTAAGTTTGTTCGTTTTGACATCAGTAGATCTTCTTTGCCGAGACAAGCGTAAGCTTGCTATCCTTGCATCAGACCCCTCATGGAACTTAGCTGTAAAAAATCACAGAGGTTAATATATATAGCAGTTTTGTTATATACTGAATATAAAACTTACCTCGATGACATTCATAAGGTTTGTAATTAAAAATAAAACTAATAAAGGTTTGTGCAATGGTGCTGTATTAAAAAACGTGCAAATCAGTGCTCTTGCCGAGGTATTGCTACCATATAACCTGAAAACAGATTTTAAAAATTAAAACTGAAATCTGAAGACAGAAAAGAACTGGATCGGCTTACGACTGTGCAAATTTTACCATTCAAACTGAATGCGATCGGCACACTATAAGCCCCGTTCAATAGCTGTCAGTGTCATAATTGCTATGGAATATTGATACTTACAGCTCTTGAACGCCGTTTAAGAGTTCGCGTTCGTTTTAAGTGGTCAAGTAGCGGACTTTACCACTTAAAACAAACGCGAACTTGACTAAGTTAAAAGTGCGTATTTCAAAACGTAACAAAATAAAAATAAGAAAGCATTGCAAGAAGCACGAAGTGGATTGTGAGACGACTTAGACGTCTTCATTAACTAGTAAGAAGAAGCTTAGCACCGGTACCAGAAAGAAGGGACGTTTTCCCAACAGTGGGACAATACTGCTAGTTTTAATAATAATAAAGCAAAAAGATTAGAATTGTTTATATAAAGAATTCAATAAATAAGCCGCACCTAATAGTTCCTCTTCCTCTGATAACTTATGCGGCGCGGGCACGTGCTTGATACTCTGCTTTTTCTTTTTCATATTTAATGAACGAAAAATAGTTATTATTTAAATATATTACTTTTTTGCGATTCATATCAACTCCTTTCGCGTCCGATTTTAGGCATAGAAATAGTATTCTTATTGAGTGGTCTTTCTCTGTGCACACACATTCGTCACTTGTTTCTCTCGCGTCAGTACTATCGCGTCGCGCCGTTTTTCCGCAGTCTCTGTCGCATGCGTGCGAGAGCGTAGCTCGTGGCCAAGAAGTATGAAATAACTCGGAAGTAACACTCACCAGTTTCCAACATTTGTAGAGCATCGTCAAAGATATCACCTTCTTCCAGATCGTCAACGTCGGAAGATTGCTTAACCTCATCGCGACATTTCTTTACATCTTGACATACCCACTGGCCGAAAGCGTTGCATTTGCAGCGGCTACAGCCCGTGCATAAGTTAACTAGAACAATACAAGGTGATGTAGCCACGAAAATACAAACACGAAAACTGCCTTCGTTTTTCGTGTTTTAACATGTCGTCATATTAATAAATGAGTCTGTAACCCCCGAAGGGTCAGTAAGGGCTATAAAAAAAAAGAACTTCCATGTAATAGGGGCGAGCCTATTGCCATTAACCGGGCACAAATCCAAATTCCGTGACTACAAACCATACATACTTTTCCCGACCTGAGAATCGAACCCAGGACTTCATCTTCAACATTCGCAGTTGCGATCACTAGATTACAAGTCAATAGATTAATCCTGTGAGTAGCTCGTATCGACAATGCAATGGGCATTGTCGATACGAGCAATGAAAAATGAAAAAAATGTTTGAATTACCTACCAAATCATTCATTCGTAATAGTCATTCACAAATTGAACATGAAATAAAATAGGTTTTAATTTCTTACGTTCATTACAGTCCGTGTATTCAGAGATGAGTGGCACACAGTTCCTCTGATTTAGCTCTTCGTTATTGACTGAAAATTCATATTTATTTTATAAACGATCTTTATGTTCTATATTTCGGCCTACAAGGAATATTTACTTTCTTCTTTCTTTAAATTCTTCAAAAACTTTATACCCTTAATAACAATAGTATTTTTTTCTCTTATTTTTATTTACTGTTTAAGCCTGCATTTGTTCACTGCTTAAAATAGGACTCCCTAAGAATTTGAAAGTGAAGGATCGTAAACAATTGTTGTAATCATCAGTACAGTTAGGGAAGTGCTCATTTTACTTTATTAAGAATCATTTAATTTGAAACCAAGCAGGAATCGAACCCACAGTCATGAGTCCAGCGTGCTGAAAGTCTTACAGTCTTTATTTTTTACACTATTATAATTTCCATTTCCCTCCGTTCAAATTGAACTTTATATCTACAAGTGCTTTTCAAATTGGAACGTTTTACAAATTAGTCGCTTTATTGATTTCTCCCATTACGTTGTTTTTAGCTTTTACGGGTCTAAAGATTAAAATTATACCATCTACAACGATTTAGGGAATCATACATAATAATCTATCTTTTCAAACATATTATCTGTGTTTTCTTATTCTGACTAAACCGACAAGTGGCAATTTCTTATCAAATAATATTATGTTAGTGGCAAAAACAAGAATTATTTTTCAAAAAGTGCTTTGGTGCAGGTGCAAATAAAACGTTTTAAATTGTGCAAAAAGTTTGTGAAACATAACTTTAAGTGGCTCAATAAGAAGTCAATTGGCTGAGGCTTGGACTGTGTGTGCTGTCTGAAAACGTGCAAAAAAAACAGGATATATAATGTTATTGAAAGTTTTCAACTTCATAAAAAATATTTAATAGAAACGGTACACAAAATTGTAAAAATGAAAATATACACTTTCACTCCACACAACACAAATCACACAATCACTGGTTTGTCCTTTACTGATCACTATTACGTTTTATAAAGACAGTTTGAGAATCCTCCATCTCTCTCTGTTAGCTTTTCTTTTCTCACAGTTGTCTGTGTATCAAATTATTTACGTTTATTCGTTCTTTCAGAATGTTACTTTTCATCTTATTGTTGAAGCTGATGCTTTTTTTTCAATGTTTTACTCCATTCTGGTAATCTTCTAGATTATTTTCGTTTTCAACACCACATTAATTCACTTTAAATTAACATTCATTTCCCACACGCCATAATTTATCGCTGCAGGCTACGATCTCATCCTTAACGTTTCTTTTTATCGTTGTTCACTACGAAGTCCACGTAATCTCCTTTCATTGTCTCTTTCTGTCCTAACAGATTCTCCTTGGGGATCCTTCTCATCATCGATCTCAGCTTGCTCCGCACTTGGTTATGAATCAGCCTCCGGTGCCCATTGGGATGGTTGCAGCACAACGTGTCGCCTCCTGCAAGCACCAATCTTTATTTCATTATTTGGAATTAAACAGACAATATTTGTGAACGTTTGATGGGTGAAAATAAGAATCAATTTTGAGAAGTTGGCTTGCAAAAGGCGACGCTTACATTGAAATTTGAATTGAAATATGTGCAGTGGAACCGGAGTGGAACATGTAGTAAAAATATTCTGTCCAACCGCTCGAGTCCAAATCATTAGGTTCTTTTCAAACAGACTTTTATCATTTTTATTTCAGATCACTTAAATTTACAAAACTTAACATCATTACAATCACCGAGTATTTATTAGTCAAGATCACTTAACACGAGTCACAACACTTGTAACAAAACACTCAATAACAAAATTATCAAGAAAAATACAAGAACAAGAGCGAAAATCCCAAAGTACAAACAACGGTGAAGCATACCAGCATCCAACATATCAAAGATACTATTATCCATGGTCCTCCTCAGCCTATACGACAGATGTCTGAAGTAGGCGGGTCTATCCTGCTGCATGAAGGACGTGTACCTATCCCTGACATGTTTGTCAGATCTGATGACCCTGAAGAAGTTGCAGAAGGAGACGTCTCGGTCGATGCAGCCGACCTCTGTGCCACTAGCGGAGCAAACGCAATAGAAGCAAGTGTTTTCGTTGTCGTAGTCTAAGAGGGATTCCACGTCGGTCCCGACGTCGATGTCAGTATCGTTCGCGGTCAGACTGTTGGTGTAGTAGGAGTGGCCTCGGAAGCATTTCGCCTTGGAGTCGTAAGGAATCTCGTCGTTGTGCCAAATGTAATCTGTGGTGAAGGTTACGTATGTGTTACTGATGTTCTGAGCTTGATATTGAGTAGCAGTTTTGTCTTGCAATTTAAATTGTTTATAATAAACCTACATAATTATTAATACCGTTAATCCCTTGTTAACGGTAGCCTCGCGTACTACGCGGCCACGTCAACGACTTTTGGCCAAACCGATCGCTTTCTTGAATAAAACTACAACCAAACTTTCTTTTTGGTCGGACTGACCGTGTAGTGCTTGAGGTCCCTTAATGCAGATACTTAGATACCCTTTGCCCTTATTATAAGAAAAGTACGTTTTGACACAGCTGTTCTCGAATGATCACTATAGGAGTAGTACTAAGTTCTTCTTTTTTTGTTGCCTAGGGTTTTGGTAATGTTTGCCTGTAATTAGAACATATCGAAATACCTTGATTACCATGATAAATGAGACATCCTATAAAAACATACTACACTACTTTCGAACCAACATAACGACTCTAAGATAAATTTCACGGTGAGCTACTTTAATTGCTTCGATAAAACCTACAGTTTCCATTTTATTGACACCTGCACCACCACGACAAACCTCGTCGAATCCTGTTGGACAGAGACTTCGAATGCTCGTATGGTAAACCCATGTTGAACTTCTCCGTGATATTTTTCATCATCAGACATTCATTAAGATTCGCTGCGGGTCTGTTGATGCAGTACTCAACTTTTCCTTCGGCAGAACAAACGCACATCTGGCAGTACTCGTCTTGCGTGGGGACAGTCATATGTTTCTTTCTAGTTGCTCCCATTAAATTTGGTTCCTCTCGATTTGGCCCCTCTCTTAGCCGGTATTCCTCGGAGTCTGATTCTACGTCCATAGCTACTTCAACCTTCTTCTCGGTAACCCTGATGATGGTACGCCCCGGGACACAGATGTAACCTGCTTCTCTATCGAGCTCGTTGGCCTTTGGTGATGGGTGGTTGAACAAGAAGTCTAAAAGTTACTAGACTGTTAGTATTCTATTGTTATCGTTAGCATCTTAGATTTTTTCAATCTTTGACCAAATGCCTGGATGTTTTCAGTGTCTTTCAATGATTTTGTCATCTTTGATCCTAGATTGCTTAAGTGTTACATTTTTCCGCTGGCCTTAAGAAATACTTCATTTTTTACCCAAGTAAACAGCGACTATGAGTATTTCACAGTCACACATACGAAAAACATTTTTGTTATTATTATTTCGTCAAACGCACTATCCAATTTACATAACACTTTTATTTAAAAGTTAAAAGCAACGCTATATTTGTAAGTTATTTCTGTTACTAACATTTTGATAGACACAAAACTGATATTTCAAAAACTAAAAATCGATAGTGCGTTTAAAATTTTTTGATGTCAACCATCTCGATTCGTGCAATTCACAAATCCCCATAAGATGTCATCACCAAATCACACATGAAATTCCACTGCTAATCGTAGGCCTCTTAATCCTACCATGAGACCATAACGATCACCACTTTTGTCAAAGTAACATTGGTGGCACCACCAACCAACTAGTTGTTGGTGAATTCATGCAGTTAGTTGGTGGCAGCACCATCTCTGGCTTCTTAAAGTAGGGTTACTCACCAGCGACAACCATGTTGACCATCAGGGTCAGGGTGATGAGCACAACAATCAGCTTAACTTCCATGGTGCACAAACTGAAGAGACTACAAGCATTGGGGTTTTATACGACGTTACACTTCAATGGAGGTTTTGATTCTTTGTTTAAGTGCACAGGGACGGATTTAATTGGAAATTTAGTTAATGCGTTTTGTAGATAAGGTGTCAGGAAATAATGTCGCACCTGAATTTGTATGGAAGGATTAGAAATAGAAGGGATTCTGGAAGGGTTAGACACAGGTATCTAGAGGTCACTCTAAAATAGGATGCGCCCCAATCACCGCAAACCGGGGACTGCTGTGAAACAAGGTTGCTGTTTTTGATGGAAGATAGAAAACACTTGCAGAATCTGGGAATCGAACTCAGGATCTCCACAAGACCATCGAGGCAGTCTCTTCTGAGGGGTTTCTATACACTCTTAGAGCAGGTTCATATTTGTCGGTATCATTAAAAGTATCGAGCAATTTTTTACCGATGTTGTGTACCACTTGCATCTTTTTTTTTTCATTTTTGTACTCCGATTACTCCGTGATCACTGGGTTGATTTACGTGATTTTAGTTGATTAGTTACCTGCTCTCCTTTAATACGTATTTTTTCTTCTTGGCCTCTATTGATGACATGATGGTGCTCAATGACTTCTAATTACAATGTAAAAAAATAAATTATGAGTGTTTATCGAAGTCGGACTTTTTTTTTAAGAAGTTTTTTATTCATTTAATATTCATTATTTATATCATAAGTTGCGCTACCTACAACTTTTAAAGCATCACTTTAACTAGCCCCTGACAATCTAAGCTGCAAATGATTATCGTACAACCTTTTAAAATTCAACTCAATAATATGTAAACACAAATGCGTCCCTGTGTCGCATGAATGCTGTAAAAAACGACGTTGCTAACAAGCGGTGGCACAATCAAACCTGCTGATAAGGATATCACACACCTGCATCGATGACAAGCGCACGCGTACATCTGGCCGACGCTGATAGCCACTATCTTGTTGGCATTGCAGACGTGAGCAGGTTCGTGAACCTGCAAGTTGGGGGTTCTTTACCTGGCGTTTGACGATGTGTCTTCTACGTCATATTTTCTGCAAGACCATGGGATTTTTCATAAGGAATTTAAACTCGAAACTCAAACTCAAAGCATTTATTTCAATTAGACCTAACTTTTGAATGTCAAAAATACAAAAAAAAAAACAAAGCTACAGTCCCAGTCACAAGGCATAATAACTTGAGAAAGTACTGTAGTTTCCCATTCCCTGGCGTAGATCTCTATGGAGAAGAACGGGCAAAGGTTGATGTCAATAGGCTCTCTCCCTATTACATGGAACTTCAACGGAACTGGTGAAATGTGGATGAACCTTACATACCTATTCCTCTGCCTAGCTCAGCGAGGAATACAGGCCTGACCAGGATCAGAACTGGATATTACAACTGCTGGGACTCAATACTCCTCGCTGAGAGTGGGCCGTAATCTAATATTTTTTCTGTAAAAACGGACCCTTCACGGAGCTATCAACCAAACTTTTTGTACATAAAATTAAGTAACTCTAGACAAAAAATATTCGTAGGAAACAACTTTTTTTTACTGAAACACGGTTTACGTTAGGACTCAATGTAACGCAGTCAAAACATTATGCTGATGAATCCACTGACTAATACCTACAGCGTTCATGGAGGTATTTAAAGTAATCTTAATGTACATACTGGATTCAAGTAAACTTATAAGATTCAAAACCTGCATGTTTTCAAAAACGTTGGATCTTTGACCTTCAATATAACTAGAAGGTTCCCAGGCATGGTCCGCAACAAAAAAATGGTCGCAATGACGGGGAGAATAAGTTACACAAAACACGCTTTAGGGTGAAAATATTTCGGGGTTGCGGGACTGTTCGAAAGAGATACCGTGACCCCGGAACACAAAGGGCGATGAAGGAACATGGATGGGTTTTAGTCAGTAAAAGTCTGACACTCCCTCCTGCTCCGCCCAGAGCGGGAGAAGTCATTTGATGATTTCCCAACCGAAAAAAAAAAAAGGGTGAAAATATTTATAACAAGTTATACTAATCGTAGGTACAAAAACATTTGTCTTAACAAAATAACTGTCGTCTTATTTACAATAAGTTATCAGATACAAGAACCCGTAAAAATACAATAATCTCCATGACCTCACTTAAAGAAACACATTATTTAAATATTTACGTCATAAAGATCATTAGTACTTACCATCAGAGATCATTTTCATCAGTATCTAAGTACTGTTACAATGACTGAGACTTCACTTGGTCCCGAGTTTTACTTTTAATATAATTATTATCTGCTTACAGAAAATCCAGTGTTAGTTAAAGACCTTTCAAATCCGACAACATTGAGTTAGCGACGTGTTAAACGTATTGGATAGCCAACTAGCAACTGGCAACGGACCACTTGATGTAATCTGCAATTAGTTACACTCTCATTTCTGCTACATCACCAACACGGAGTGACTATCTTCTAAGTTCCGGAACCCCTCAAGGATTCCCTTCATCATCAAAACAATGCCAGTTCACTATACTCTTTCAAATACGAGTCAAAAAACCAGCAAGCATCCGTATCAATGTTCTTTTGTAAATCCTTTATTTTCGACCACGCTATGACCATTTCTTCTGGAGCAAAGCTATGGATGGACGCCAGCTCCTGGTAGATGCAGGAGAGTTGGAGCCAGGGCTTGTAGGGGCTCAATCTCCTGTCGTGGGTGAGGGTCAGCCCCAACTCCTTGTGGGCAACAAGGTATGTGAAATAAACGTCTTCTAGATTCACCATTGGTACTCTTTCGGCTGTCTTGAAGATTTTTCCAAGGTAGTCTCCTGAAATAACAGAATTGTTGTTAATAAAAGAACCCAAAACTTCAGTACGCATTACTTTATTTTATGAGGTTGTTTAAATATTTAACTTGGTTTTTTTATGACACATTTTCGTCGCTTAATTTTGATCAAATGAGCATCTTCCAAATTGCGTAACAACCACCTCAACAATAATTTCAAGACCCCAAATCCATTTAACAAATTATGATACATCTATGAACCTGTTGATTTAAGATAACTTACCACTTATAAGGTACCCGGTCCCGCTGAGGTACCTGGAGACCTGATCTGGGCGGAGCAGCCACCTTGGGATGTACCACTTGGTGTACTCGTCTCTGTGTAGCTGTGTGTCGTTCTTACAGTACCCTGGAGTTAAGTAGAATAATGTTTACATCATTTTCAGGACTAATCAGTTAATCAGAGATAAACTGCACAAAAAAAATTTCATCAACACTGAAAACGTGATGTTCACTATTTGTTTTGAGTAAAAACAGAGTTGCGTGTGTCGGGAATAGAACCGAGTTGCGAGTGACCATGGTAGCGGTACCGAGCGCAAATAACGAACAAGCGAGTAGACCGATTTCTCTGCTCATAAACAGTACCCGCAATAACTTCTGTTTATCCGTGATCATGATACTTGCGACAGCGCTGAAATATCGGGAACTCAAAACAAAAAACAAAATAGTAAACATGGTAAAAATCCCGTTTTCAGTGTTAATGATATAGTTAGTGACCATGTCAGTTTAAGAACTTGCACCATAAAATCTTAGATATTGGGTCAGATTATATGCAAGCTTGTTCGAGCCAAAGCTTTTTTTTGTTACTCAAAACCTTTATCCTCGTTGACGGTAAAGCTAATTAAGTTGATACGTTAAACATTAGCACGATAGCCGTCAGAAGCAGGAATCACCTCGCTTTTGAATATTTTCAGTATCCGTGTACACTCACATTAAAAAGGGTGGCTCAGACCGACTGTATATGCGGACATGAAGGACAGGGCGGTGGCGCAGCTTGGGGAAGACTTATGTCCAGCAGTGGGCTACGATAGGCCGAGTGATTTGATTGTGTAATCAAAACATCGAGACTCGTATGACATAATTATGACATAACATGTTCGTATTCGAGCTCTTGTTTTCGGCTAAGTGTAAATCAAGTACTTATGAATGCGTCTATTGGTCAGGTCTGATATGAATATTCTCGCGTCTAGACGGTTGAAAAACCATGAGGAGTATACTACACACTTGGGCATCTACTTTGGCTAAATCAATTTCAGCTAAGCCGAGCGGCTTTTCCCCGAACATATTGAACGCATATTTGATTTTACTTGAACCCTAAGTTACGCTTAGGAAAAATCTATAGAATTTACAGAAGTGTAGAATAACCATTTTGGATTTCTTCACTCTCAAAACAAAAAAAAATCGCCTCCACTTACCAAGTAACTTAGCATTTTCATTCTCGTTGAGCACCTTGCGGAGAGTCCAGGGGTTGACGAGCACGTCATCATCAGTCTTGAACAGGAACTGCGCCTGCGGACAGTGGCGCAGGCTCCACTGCATCATCAGGGCTGTCTTGAGGGTTAGGTTCTGATAGTGGTCGTGGAAATCGAAGACTATCATGTCGCTGTACTGCTTCGCTTCTATGTAGGTGTCTACCTGAAGTTTAAGAGTTATTTTTTTACCACTCCACTGTCCGTCTGTCTGCCTGTCACCAGGCTGTATCGACCTAAGAGTTTTTGGAAATGTATTTTAATGCAATATCTTATTTTTTGAATTAGCCATCATGCTGACCGCTGACAGAATATATCACCATGACTATTGCCTAGCACACTAGGCCCTCTGCAGGCGTAGCCTGACCACTGATGATATATCTGTTGTTTTCTTCGTTTTTGACATCACGAAGCGCGACAATAGTCTTTCGTCTAAGGTGCGTGATAACCAGTGCTCTGATGAAAGCATCTAGCTGCACTGGACACCAGGTCTGCGGACTCACCAGCTGTTCATCCACATTGTCGCCATATAGGCCCAGCACGAAGTACGTGGGCTGGTGCCTAGCCCAGGTCTCCCGCACGGCCATCCGCTGGTCCACCCTGGGCGGCGCGCTGGACACCAGGATGAGCACGGGCACCTCATCCGGGGTGCTGCATGGGGTCGATGATGGCTCTATTAGAGCTTGGCTGGAATGATAAACATAGGTACACCTACACAGTTAGTTGACGTTCATCAACATCATCATCAGCCTCGTTGGACTAGTGGGCGCAAGCACGACTGCTGAACTTGATGTCCTGGGTTCGGTTCCCAGATCGGGCAAAGTGTTCTTGAGGTTTCCATCAGGAATAACTCAGTAACAGCCACGGAGTTTAGATGTGTGGTGCCCGGTAGATGGTAATAGGCTCGTCCTATTACATGGCACTTAAACATAACTGGCGAAACGTGGTTGAACTATTAGGTACACCTCTATACCTAGCCCTTCCCGGATTACAGGCGTGATGTTATGTTATGTTATCATCCTATTCTTATGCCAAGGCGACCGCTGAGTTGGTATTTAAGTGCGTTTCCAGATCGGCCAAAGGGACTTTGTTTTTTAATGTGTAGTGATGTTGTCGTTAGATAAAACAGTCTACTTACATATGAGTCAAGTAATGATGCAGGCTCCGGTTCCTCCAGTAGTGGTCCAGCCGCTGGTCTGGTGGGGCAGGCGGCAGCAGCGCCAGGCTGGCCTCGTGGGCACACCACCAGACCCCGGGCCAGAGAGCCACCACCACCAGCACCACGGGCAGCAGCAGGCACAGGCACTTCGGACGAGCTGCAACACGTTTTGAGACTGTTATTATAATAAACACTAACATGTCTGTGGCTTCACGCACACGGTACATACATTGACGACCCGAATGGCGCAGCGGTACTGAGGCTGCCTTACGTTCTTAGGGTCTCGGGTTCGAATAGCGGTAGGGGCAAATATTTGTGCATTTGTTTCCGAGTCATGGATGTCTATATGTATATTATGTATGTATTACATATACAAACAAAAAAGTATCTGTATAGTATATCAACTATGGTGTCCACGACACAAGCCTCGTTGCTTAGTGTGGCACAAGATGGCGCTGTGTGTAATGTCAAGCGATATTTATTTATTTATACATCCATCCATCCTCACAAACTTTCACATTTATAATAGAAGGGTTAGACAGTACACCGATACTCGCCAGTTATGTTTGAGTCTCATGTAATAAGGGACAAGCCTATAGTCATTAACCGGGGAATTTCCTGATGATGGGAATCAAACCCTGGAGGTAATACTTGGCAGTAGCTAGCTACCACTCTAGAACACTTTCATTTTTCATTTTAACACGTTCCCTGCATGTCCCTGTACAAAGTTATAAAATACGTACTTCCACCTACAATCTCGCCTTGACAACTGGCAACATTTTACGGCGGCACTTTTAAATTTTTGGTAGCCTTGTTATCTAACCATACGTCCATGAGAATCTTTTTTCTCTTATTCATACGTCCAGTCGATAAAAATAAATCAAATTTACTCTTGGATTATGACTCCAACAAGAGTCATGGACATATGAGTTTGGTAATAATCATAATCGCCACGCTTGGCAGGCGGGTTGGCGATCGCAGTACGGTTGTTACAAAAGCACAGAGAACGCTGCTGCCCATTCTCTGGTAAGTCCCTTAATCGCCTCTTACGACAAAGTTCACGACCGACACCATACAGTACCGTTTGTACAGTTTATAATAATTATAAAAGAAAATTCCAATTACGAGTGTGTTACACAATTCTTATATTCATGTAAAATTCCTTGGCTCCTCGCAATGAATAAACAAAGGGGATGATGCGTCACTTAACACATACAAATGTTGACAACAACGTTACTGTACTATGCAACAATGAAATCAGATTGTGGAGTCAAGAGTAGAACGGCTTAGCGTGGTTTCCGAGGCACGAAAAAAACTCAGTATGTAATTGGATGGATCACCCAGCCACGGATTGACCCAAGCGCATAACCTTGAACCTTGCTGCTGTCATTACTAAGCCAAGGTAAAGCTGTCATTTTAAATGTCATGTCTCCCACAATCTCACTCTCTTCATCACAAGCTGATTCTGGTACCTAATTCTAATAAGTAATCTGTTGCAACTAGCAAAACATAAAGTATTATTTTGTTTCGCGCAATTTCAAACTGTGACCACGCCCAAATCTCATCGCTCAAACACATCGTACATATTGATAGAAAAACTCAATAAGTTTCTCTTTGTTTACTCATACTGGGTTCCGGAGGTCATACAGGCAGTCGTTTTATCCAAATTACTGGGCTGTAGCTGGTTCCGGTTAACTGAAAGCTAATCCCAACATACTGAGGTAAAGGCTGGGCAGCTGATGATGACTTATAGTGTATTTTCCTTTTATCTTCAGAGCCATATTCGTCTTTACAGACGCAGCGCGCATAATAGCGTAAAATAGGCGAGATGACAAAAAAAAACTAATTAGTTCGTCAGATAGATTATCAAAAAATTTATTACCCGTGTTTTTGCTTTTGTTACTTAAACCAAAATTGACGAAGATATGACGCTTTTAAAATTCTCAATACGTCACGCCTAGGTATAATTTTTAACTAGTTCTGACGTCACGAGCCCCCACTCCCGAGTTTTGATGCGTGGTTTGATGGTTTGATGCTTTATCAATATTCATTGATTTACAAAAACAAAAAATACGCGTCCATTAATTTCCAATACTCTAACTGACGGACTAAATAGATTTGCAATTTTTTGATACTGTCGTCCTGCCTATTCGGTCTCTTATCATACCAACCAGGAAACGGCATTACCAGTATCCATACTTTGTCTTTTTTTGTCTGCCTACTCTGTGTGTGTTTTAGATTAACTCAAAAGGATATAATTATAATATCTAGTATTACTAGACATTATCACCTTACGGTGAGATGATTGTGTTTGATGTGTCGCAAGTTATAATGGGTGTAAAAGCACCATTAAGGAAGCCGAAAGCCTTGTTCTTCCCGTCATTGCGGTCATTTTTTTGTTTTGGACCATACCTGGGATCCTTTTAGTTACAGAGATATTGGGGTCAAAGTACTGACTTTTGCCGATACTATCACATCAACCGATGACCCTATAGAGACTGTAGAAACGATCTGGCCAAAAGGGTCGGCATCGATGCTTCCTAAACACAATGCCAGTGTGGAACCCCGTCAAAGGAGACATTGTAGGATGGAACAGGATGACACGAGCTGTCGCAGCATACTGGTAGGGCATAAATCAATGAAATGTGAGCTTTATAACATGTTTCAGTTCAGATGATAGTATTTTCAACAAGACCATACACTTATTTTAGGTAATTAAAGATCTATTATAGTATCAAGTACCTTGAATTTCAACATTTAGTTTGAGTGGTAGTCAACCTCGACCCACGCATTGATTGTGTGAAAGATGATACGGCTAAAACTTCCAAGATGATGGCCAAAAGAGATGTATGAAAGGAGACATACTGCGCCAATCCCAAATAAATTGTGAAAAGGGTTGGATAATGGTGATGTCATTAAAAAGTAAACATTGCTATGCTACTGCCAGGATTCGAACCTCGAAACTTATTGCTTCAAACTATCGGAAAACCATTTGAGTTTATCATGTTGACGAATGATATAAGAACGCTGACATCGGAAAGGTGTCAATAATCAAACTGACATCATTTTGTCCGATAACACTGGCTTCTGAAACTTGTACATAACAGGTGTTATTAAAACACGAGTGCGATTTGATCCTAAAAACAGAGGTAAAATATAACACGAGTGTTGTAATACATAGTTGTAAAAATACATAAAATGCATGTTCCACGGTTCATCACTGCTAGGATTTAAAGTATTATATGGCCTAGCTCAGGGCAGCCTTTAAAGCGTTAAAATCTAACATACAGAAAGAGATTATTTAATATTAGTGTGGAAGTGTGGAATAGAATATATCTTAGTATAGATGATCTTATGATAGGTGAGTTAGTTTTAAATTCTTTCAAATTACGATACGATAACAGTGATAGATGGTAAAAAAAAGTTAAACTAGGCGCCGACTGAACGATTGCGTAAAGATGGACAGAGCTTTATCTTTGGCATGACAACTCATTTCCGATGTCTCTTGTAGGTATTGCAGGCTCAAACGCCAGAAATGTATGGTGTCTGTTTTTTTTTTTTTACTTTTTGGCGTTGCGTTTGACCGCAACTCGCCTGGTGTGAAACGATGACGCGGCCTAGGGCGGACCACACTTGCCTAGAAGAAACCGATTCACTCCAACTTTGAATAGATCCAGATTATATGATCAGGATACAGGTTATGTCAATCATGTTTTAAGTTAATTAGCGATTACCTGACCATTGTCTAAGCTTTCAATGCTCTCAGGTGGCGGCACTACTTACCATCAGGCGACTTATTTTCAAGCCAATATCACGAAACAAGGAAAAAAAAAACTTATTTGCTATCTCGCAACAGGTGGACAACGATCCTTTGAAAGACTCTTCACAACACTTCACTCACAAAAAAAACAACTTTAAATTCAAAAAACTCCTCACCAAAGTACTTGACGGTGGCGAACACCTTCCTAACGACGATCTTGAGCATCAACATTAGCATAATAGTTGAGTAAACTAGCACATAGGTAAGCCTGGCTGAGTGGCCTAGAACATATGTCTGTAGTATATGAGGAACATAGCGACTGCCGCAGCCCGTCTTCTAACACGTACTGGGGCTGCCGCTAAAATGCTGCGAAGGGACAAGTTTCAGATAATGTGTCGATAAGCTGGGTCTTATCTATTGATAGTAAATATTAGAGTTTGGAGTTTTGTGTGTACTCCGATTGTGTCATAGTGTTTGTTCTTTTAGCATACAAAGCTTAATTTTATTTACCAAAATTATGCTACAGTGCAAAGTCACGTCAGTACAGTAAAGAAAACACATAGGTACTTGTAGAGAGTAACTATAATTATAGCTTTTACTGTGGTACCAACCCTGTAACCACGTTGAAAATCAAAAATTCCATACCTGCATTTTTATCAACGAATTTCAGTAACCTTTTTTTTTTTTTTTGGCGGAGCAGGAGGGAGTGTCAGACTTTTACTGACTAAAACTCATCCATGTTCCTTCATCGCCCTTTGTGTTCCGGGGTCACGGTATCTCTTTCGAACAGTCCCGCAACCCCGGCAGGCATCGGTCCTTGCGGACCCCTTCCTTTTGCTGACTCTCTTTGAGGCGCGCGTGGAACACGAACGCGCCGTCGACACGGCCTGTCGTCATGAGACGGACGGACGGCGAGCTAGCCCATAGCCCACCGTCCACAGGCCCGCGCCTACGGTGGCCGGGGGCCACGTGGTGGCCCCCGACGCCCGGGGCGTCTCCCGCGGCGGCCGGGACGCTGTGAGGTTCTCTCCCTCTCACGTTCCGCCACCTCCTTCTCTAGCATTACTGCTTCGCAGAAGGAGGTGACGGCGTCCCATTCCGTCTCGCTCCGGACCATGGCTTGCACCAAGGCCGGACGCGAGAGGTCGCCGCCGCCAATCGCCGCTTCGAGGACACGGCGGTGCTCCGCCCACGCGGGGCACACCTCCACCGTGTGCTCCACCGTGTCCTCCGGTCGATCCTCGCAATGGAAACACCCGGGCGTTTCCTCCCGCCCAATTCGGTGCAGGAACCTCCCGAAAACACCGTGTCCGGTGAGGACCTGCGTCAGGCGGAAGGTGAGGACGCCGTGGCGTCTCTCTAGCCACTCCTCAAAGAGGGGACTTATCGCCACTATCGTGGCGTGCCCTGCACGGGGTTGCGACAGTCGCTCTCTCCATGTCGCCATGAGATCCCGCCGGAAGTCTGTCCGCTGAGCGACAATTTGTCGCGGCAGCGGAGTTTCCCCCGGCGAAGCGCCTCCGCGCGCCATTCATGCAGGCGCGCGAGGACTATCGCCTCCAGATCCCATGGCGGCAATCCGGCAAGGAATTTCAGTAACCTAACTACTATTTATTATTATAACTAATTTTATATTCCAACTACATTTATCTTCTAAACTTCTAACTCCTTATCAAAATCGTTTACTGTGTCATTATCGAAACAGTTGACTCACTTATTGATGGAAACATCCGTTTATTTGATTTTAATCAACTTTACTTGATGTACTCAACTGATTAAATTATATTTTCGATCGATAAGCGGATGTCTCACTGTAAGACAAACAATTATGAAGAAACATTATTTACCAACGTCAATTTATTTACGACCTCTTTCACTTAATAAGTATACGAATAATAAACTAAATAAATTGGATCGACAACTGCGTTCGCATTCGTTTTTGCCCTTCGTAAATACATCACATTTCTTCCTTCCATTCTCAACTTAAATGGCTGCTTATCCGGCTCAGGAGGTCCCTCAGATCTCTCTACATACCTACTCTTCACTATTATAAACGATCTATGTGCTCCCGATTAAATTATCTAAAAATTATTTTCAAAGTGTTGGGCAGTTGTCAAGTTCACTGTCGTAACCTTCGAGCTTCCAAAAACCACTCCCCCAAATTCCTTCACACCGACCCGGTTTTATGTCCAATTCGTCGTAAGTGTAAGTCGTTGCGCTGACAAGCTGCCACCTGAACCATCGACCACGACATCTGACAGAAAGAGCATCCGACCACGGTACGCAGTCAAGTTGCGTCAACTCTCAGTAGCCTCATAATATGCGCGCATGACATTCTCATTTATGGACTGAGTCCATCGCATGCGCAACACATTTCCACCGGTAGCGGGGACCTTGTTTGGGGCCGGTTGGCCTCGAGGTCCCTAGCCTGCTGGTGGCCGTGCTCTTCCTCGTCGTCGCAGTGGTGGTGGTGTCGACGGTGGGAAGAAAAATACAATACAATACATGTTCGGTGCAGTCCTGTTGTTTCATTTAATTTGGTAATGGTTTTTTTTTCTTCTTTTAATTTTGTTGTTAGTTTCGTTGGATAGAAATATTTAATTAAATCGGTGTGATGAAAATTATCGTTACGTCCTTTTGACATCCGAGCCACGTATTAGTAACTAAGAACCATCCACCAGTACTAACTTTTCCACAAGATCAAAAAAAACAAGTTTTACTCTTAACAAGTTTTACAAATTTCGAAGTATTTAAAGTACAATACAACTTACATTTTTTTATTCAATGCTTTCATCAGCACAATGTTCTGAATGCGTTACAAAATTGTATTTTCATTTAACACAAAAAAAAAACTAGTTTATAATTGTTGGCATTGTTAGTTTGATGTACAGAATGCTTTGCTAACGGCTTCGTGAAAGATTCGTTTCAAAATCAAAATCAAAGCATTTATTTCAAGTAGGCCAGTTACAGGCACTTTTGAATTGTCGAAACAAAGTTAAATGTAGCTACAGTCCCAGTCACAAGACATAAAAACTGTGAAACACACGTGTGTGTTTACACCTGTAGATAGCCAACTCCTTCTGATAAAGATGGAACCTGTGTCCTACCTAGTAGAAGGATTGCAGTAGACTGATGCTTATCCAGCCTTTGTAAGTTCACTTCTGGACACACATCTCCCAAATCGTAAGACATTTAACTTGATTCTCGTCTTTTCCCAACACGCTCAGGAAAAGACACTTCGTACCTAATTTATTGGCCAAGTTCAAAGCGCCATCTTACCGCCCCTCTTTTGTTTTTGGTGTACCAAATGTTATGAAAACATACGCTTAGCTGAATTAATAACGTTTGGGAAGATACATTAGACACTACATTTTGTAACACTGTCTAATAAAGGGTGTAAAAAGACTCGAAGCCGAAAGGCACTGTTCTACCCGTAATTGCGATCACTTTTTTGTTCTCGCTAGACCAGAGGTTCCCATACTTTTTTTTCTGGTAGACCACTTTCAAAATTTTTTTTTTGGTTTTGGTGGACCCCCTGCTGCATTGTTTCAAGGCCGTGGACTAAAAAAGAAAAGCAAGAAATTTGGTATATTAGTTTTCGTGCTATTTGTTAGAATTACATGAGGACCGTAGCTCCTAAGATTTTCTTGGCGAAAAAACTGAAAATTTGTATTGTATATATAGGTTCGAAATGCTTTTTTTAAAGTCTCAATACGACCATTTTCAGCGAAATACCTACAACCAGTCAACACCGGAACATTTGTTTTTTTACTTTTTGGAGTAGCTTATTATCTGCCTACATTGATTTATAAAGCCAAGCCAACATTTTATTCTTTCGAAACCACATAAAGTTTCGTTTCGTTTAACTTACAACTTATGACCCCTATAAATAAGTTAATGTTCTAAAAATACGTTACGATGTTAAATCAAAGCGACAGTGACAGTGAATTGTCGGATTCCATCAGTGCAAATGCTGCCGCAATTATAAATAATTTGCTTCCAACAAAATCCAAGGAAAATTATATCAATAATTGGACCAATGTTTCGAATGTTAACTTTTACTTTTAATTGTCATTATTTTTAATAAATGCTTATCTCATATTATTATTGTGTTAATTTTTTCGCAAATGGTACGAAAAGTAGAGTATTTTCCTCGGTGATAAAGCTGTCTTAGTCTTGGGTGAACTTAAATCCCTCGCTACACTCAGAACTCGTCTTAAATCCCTCGCTTCGCTCGTGATTTAAGTTTTTAACACCCTCGCTACGCTCGGGAGTAAACCTCGAGTCCTTCGTTATGCTCGCGATTTAAATCGTCATCCGCGACAGAAGACACTGCTTTATCCCCTTGGTTAATAATCTACTATTTCAATACACTTCCTCGAAAACTGGTTGTTTTCGCACTACGATTAAAAATCAAAATCAAAGCATTTATTTCAATTAAGCCAGGCACTTTTGAATTGTCGAAACAAGGATGAAAATTAAATGTAGCTACAGTCCCAGTCACAAGACATAAAAACTGTGAAAGTACTGTAGTTGCCCATTCCCTAGCGTAGATCTCTATGGAGAAGAACGGGCAAGAAACTCCATGGACACTCTTTTAAATCAGAATATTGTTACATCATTCATGTTGAGATGGTATATTATCAGAGAACAATGTAGCAAGATGTGCACGTTAAAAGTGTCCACAGTAAAAACACAAAAAGAGAAATACAATTTAAAATAATTCATTCAAATAAGCCATGGCCACTAAGAGATGACCAGTCACAACTGACAGCGCCCGTTCACGGACATGACGCATGGATCAGCACCATTCAACTCAACCATTTTGAAGGGAACTAAATGATCCGAACCATGCGCCACCATCAGCGAGACATTTGAGTGAGCATGACATACTCTCAACCGCCAGGGAACATTCAAGTCAAAAAAAGACGTAGGTTTTCAGTGAATGATAGCTTTCTAGTACATAGTACTCACACAATATGGGCTATGCAATTATATAATACTAAAGAGATTGAATCTACAATGCAAAGATAGTTGTACAATCTTCAGCAGCTCCAACAATACAATTTAATGCTATCAATTTATGCGCCCCTGTCCTTGTGGAGCAGGACCAGCATTGAGCCAAGCATTTTCATCAGCGATATAATCGCTCAACTTGTAATATGCTTGCTTACATAGTGTGCGTTTAATGCATGTTTTAAATTTCGTCTCATTCAGTTCAAGAATACTTTGTGGAATTTTATTATAGCATCTCAAACAGTACCCCATGAAAAATGAGTCTACTTTAGCGAGTCTGAAGCCTGGCTGAACTAGTTGGTCCCTATTTCTAGTACTGTAATTATGTCTGTCACCCCTTTTACCAAAAAGGTGCAGATTTTTTCTGACGTACATTATGTTTTCGTAGATGTATTGACAATGTACCGTCATGATGCCAATATCTTTAAACAGTTCCCTTAGAGAATCGCGCCTACGAAGTTACATATGGCTCTGATAGCTCTTTTCTGCAGAATAAATATAGACTCAATATCTGCAGCCCGTCCCCACAGCAAAATGCCATAAGACATTATACTATGAAAGTAATTAAAATAAACCAGTCTAGTGGTATCTACATCAGTATATTGACGGATCTTTCTAATGGCATAGGCAGCTGAACTTAACCGCCCCGCAAGAGATGTTAAATGAGAACCCCATTGTAGCCTTGAATCAAGCGTAATCCCCAGGAAAACCGTTTTATCTACGAATTCAAGTTTCTCTTTATTCAATATTATATCACATTCTCTACTTTTAACATTCGGTAAAGCAAATCTTATGCATTTGGTTTTTTTTTCATTTAGTACCAAATTGTTTGCTGTGAACCAATTTTGGACCTGAAGTATTTATTATTCACGTCATCTAGATTTTGGGCCCGCCTATTTATCTTGAAAATTAGGGAAGTGTCATCAGCAAATAACACCATATTTTGAGGTTGGTTTTTCAATAAATAGGGTAGATCGTTTATATATACTAGAAAGAGGAAAGGACCCAATCTTGAGCCTTGTGGAACCCCCATTTTTACTTGTAACCCCTGTGAATTAACACCATTTATTTGAACATGTTGTTGTCTATTATTCAAATAAGATTTTACCAAACTAAGTGCAAGTTTACCCAGGCCGTAATGCTCAAGTTTCACATGTAATGTGTCGTGATTTACGCAATCAAACGCTTTGGAGAGGTCACAAAACTCCTATGGCGTCTTGAGACTCTTCCCACGGAGTAAATATGTGCTTTAATAAGGTTACACCGGCGTCAGTTGTACAACGTCCTTTGGTGAAACCATACTGTTGATCATGTAAGATTCTGTTGGTGTTAAAATGATAGAGCATTTGATTGAGCATTACTTTTTCAAAAACCTTGCTAAATACTGGTAACACGGATACAGGTCTATAATTATTAGAATCTTTACTGTCCCCGGATTTGAAAAGAGGTATGACTTTACTGTATTTCATTAAATCAGGGAAAACTCCTTGGTCTACACATGAATTAAAAATTAAAGCTAAGTAAGGGGCTATAGTCTCAAGTATGGATGTACAAACTTTGATAGACATTCCCCATAGATCTTCGGTTAGTTTGATTTTTATTTGCCGGAAAGCTTTAATGACTATCATAGGGTTAATGTGTTTAAATTTAAATTCAGCCAGGCAGCCAGACACATTCGCCTTTAGTAAACCAATTGAGAGTTCAGGCGAGGAAATAGGAGCCTCCGTAGTTTTTAGTGGTATTTCGGTAAAGAAATGTACAAATTCTTGAGCTACTTCCTGATTAGTGCTTTTAGGACCACATGCTGTATCTAATGTGTAGCTAGTGTTTAGCTTAGCTTGATTAGGTTGAACATGCAATGTATTTCACTCGCGTGCGTTTTTTCTCATTTTCCAACACGTGTGCCGGAATGAAAATTGTCACAGATAACTGTACCTATACTTAGTCCAAATTGGTTCAATGCCTATAGTCGGCGGTGATTGTTTTTTTTTTTAAACTCGGAAAAGAGTTAAGCGTCTTTACGGCGTTAATATTTTTTCATTAAAATAATGTTTATAAATAGAATAGAATATCATCAAAAACTATAATTATTAAAATAAAATAAACGTTTAAGAACAAATTAACATTTATTTGTGTTCTAAACTCAAAAATATATGAATTTTCTATTTTTCATATTAGGCTGTTTGTTTAGCGACTTTATACCTTTGCTTCTCCTTCAACCTGGTGAAAGCAAAGCGCGGAAAAAAAGAAAATTAAAATCATAGTTTCCTAATAATTCATGACAGAAATATTTGTCGTTTTTTATTTTATTTCTTCAAAAGTGTATTGAAAAACGTCGTTTGATACACGTGGACATTTGTTATTGCAGTTCTCGGTTCAATAATTCTGCCTCGAATACAATAACAAACTTCCACCACTTGTATCAAAATGTACTATTATTACCTGTATGTGTTATGCAGTGTGGTGCAGTGGTTTGTTTTAATGACTACGACAATTAATTTAAAAAAAAAAACGTTTAATTTTCCTCAACATTTATTTTACCAATAATCTCAATAAACTAATTATTTTACTTATTTGCCGCTAACGTTAACAAGGAAAATAGAACAAATTAATTAATAATCTTTGGTTTTACTCACGAAAACAGTGGCGCCATCTCACTCATAATCTACTCTACTTTAACTGCCCCACTGCTGGGACACAGGCCTCCTCTCTGTGAGTCGCGAGTGGGCCGTGATTCACCACACAGTGGTGGTTGCCCAGTGCGGGCTGGTAGATGTCACATGTCTTCGAATTGGTAGTTCTAGGACATGATGGTTTCCTCACGATGTTTTCCTTCACCGCTTTGAGAGCAGTGGTGACGAAATAAATTACAGAGTGTAACGCGCCCTTCTGGGTTTGAACTCATGACCTACAAGTCCGGGCCTATACCACTGCTCTCCATTGAATACTTAGACGCCATCTTACTTATGTATTACAAACTAAACTAAGTACCTACCTAAGTCTAACATTATTACTACTTTTTTAACACAAAACTAAGTTATTTATTCTTCGTCCGAAGGTTGTTTGACCCAGAACCCCCAAGGGGCATATCCATCATGTTTCGTAGGCCCCCTGTAAACCTTTATTTGCACGCGGCCCGGGTCGTCTGTGAAACAAATAAAAAAAAACAAGTTTAATTTCCAGTCTTCGTCACTTGTGTACAGACATGTTCGATAATAAAGGGTAAATAGCTAATCGAAACGGCTTGTTGTTGCAAAAAACTCATTTGGCCTGCTAACCCCTTTCGAGAATTTAGCGTGTAGTAAAAAATGTCAATGGCAGATAGTCGTAAAGTTCGCGTCCAAACAAATAAGTGAGGCGAAGTTTTTTGGAATATCTATACATTTTCATACGTACCTATCTTATCTCATGTCGATTGTCAGCAAAAGCTATCCGCTTATCTAAGCGACATGATGTGAAAGCTTGGTTATCAGACTTGTTCCTGACACAAACTAGCTATCGCAAAACACTAAAAACGAATAAAAGTATGCGCTTCGGGCTACGGAAATCTGTATCTCTTCGGTAATACGACCTCGCGATATCGTTATTTTACCATGGAAATCTTTACTAAATTATACATTGACTAGCTGTTGCCCGCGGCTTCGCCCGCGTTTAGTTCGGTAATTGTCCCATGGGATCATACTAAAGGGATAAATAGTATCCTACATGTTATAAACTATGTGCCAAATTTCATAATCATCACAATAATTATAATCATCACAATCACCATCACTATCACAGTCACAATCACTATCAGCATCACAATAACCATCACCATCTCTATCACCATCACAGTCACCGCCATTATCACAATCACCATCACAATTACTCATTCATCATTATCTCAATATCCATCCTCGTTAACAAAACCATCATTATCGTTATCACGCGCATCATCATCATTATCACAAACACCATCACTGTCACAATCACCATCACAATCACTATCACAAACACCATCGAAATCACAATCACAATCACAATCACCATCATCGTTATCACAATCACTATCATCATTATCACAATCATCATCATCGTAATCACAATCATCATAATCATCATCATCTTTATCACAATCATCACAATAAATCAACAATAACCCTGTATAGAAGTCGAATCCGCCATCTCTGGATCTCAAAATAAATGCCATTTTCGTAATCTGCACCCCTGATAATCTCGGTATCGACACCCATATTGATTTTTAGACTTCAACCCCATTGCACCCCAACAGGGGATGATAATGGTATTTCAGGTCCGCCACATTAAATCTTAAAATCGTTGTGTTTTGTAACACACCCAACCAATACACCATACAAACAATACAGATGTTGATTTTCAGACTTTGTTACCCCATTTCCCCCTTTAGGGGTTGAATTCTGAAAAAACCTGAAACACAAATGTTAACTCATTTATCGATAGGAGTACTCCTGTGAAGTTTCGAATAAAACAGTCTTACCTAATCTTGTTTCCCCATACAAACTTTAGAGGCCCGTTTCACCCCCTTAAGGGGTGACTTTTGAAAAACCCTTTCTTAGTGTACCCCTAGACCACTTAAGGAACATATGTGTCAAATTTGGAATCTCTAGACTCAGCGGTTCGGGCTGTGCATTGATTTTTATACTTTATCACCCCATTTCCCCCTCAGGGTTGAATTCTGAAAAACCCTGAAACCCGTTTCTACTCATTTATCAAAAGGAGCACTCCTGTGAAGTTTCGAATAAAATAGTCTAACTAATCTTGTTTCCCCAAACAAACTTTAAAGCCCCGTTTAACCCCCTTAGGGAGTGAATTTTGGAGAATTCTTTATTAGTGCACCCCTAGATCACATAAGGAACCTACTTGCCAAATTTGGAATCTGTAGACCCAGCGGTTTGGGCTGTGCGTTGATAGATGAGTCAGTCAGTTTCTTCTTTTATATATTTAGATATGCAAATCTAAAAAAAAATTGAGACGGACAGATGAACTGCAAATGAACGTTTGTGCTTATTCGGAAACACTAAGATTACTATCAAAGCCCAAATCTTTTTCGGTTAATACCAGTAGATCCTATCCTATATCCATTCCATTGGACTGCTGGTAAAGAACTGATTTTTTCGTAATTATTTACCTTTCCTATCATCGGCTCCATCGTGGCCGTCCTCGTCATCATCGAACTCCTGGGGTCTTGCAGCCGCGAGCGCCAGCAGGGACAGCAGTAGTATCACGATCCAAACGTTTCGCTATAAATTATAATTAACTTCGGTTAGTAATAATGTAATGGAGACAATGGTGTCCTGGCAATACATGCGTTACTGTATAAGTAGCTTGTAATAATTCGACATTGCAAGGTGCGGTGATGGCGCGTGAAGTAAAGCTATGACCGAGGGCCGACGGGCTTCGGCGAACTGGAAAGAGAATTAATGGTCGTCCGGCAGCGAGAAGCACAGACATTGTTGTCACTGCGGGCACAGATAATATAATAAATACTTCCTGCGGGTAAATTCTACATAAGGTTGGCACAGAGACGTGGAGCTCGGCACAAGCAGAGGCCTATACCCAGACGTAGGTAAATTCGGGCTGTGCAAGATGATGAATTGATAATATTCAACAACGCGAGCGAATGCGCACTTTTCTTCCAGCGCCATCTACACGTGCGAACCAGCATTCTTACAGTGACATCTGTTAACTCAGTCGCTAAATTTACGAGGATTAATATTCAATTAAATAAATTAAGATAAAACACAGTGTATGTTACCTAAAAATATATTTAATCTAATTACATTACAATATTATAGAATACCTTAATTAGACACAAATTATTAATTAAATACACAGCAGTTTTACAATTCATTAAAATCTAGTAATCAAGTAGGTTAGCTACAATTTTTTCAGTTTTCAATTAAATAAACCCAACAACTTTAGGGTCGGCTTCTAGTCTAAGCGGATGCAGCTGAATGCCAGTATTGAATTGATACTACATAATACATACTTAAAACTTAGGGAATGGTGTTTATAGTAAGATTTTTATAAAGCTGTCTTTTTCCAAGCCAAAACTGTACCAAAAAATAAAATTGTATTTGTTTATATTATTCACCTTCCTAGCTTTACAATGACATAATACATATTCATTTGAAAAAGTGTACTTTAAAAATATATCAGGTTGTAATACATTCAACCTGCTGGAATATTATTTTACTAAAATATTAAAATAATTAAAAGTTGCAAAACTTAAAATTCACAAGTCTTTAAACAAACAGCATCTGTCTCATTTACTGGTTGCGGAAGCCTTGTCAGACTCATTTCCACTATCAGTAGACACTTGCTGTCCAGAACTTGCTGTCTTGGGTTCCTCCTCTTCATCTTCGCTCAATGATGAGCAATCCGATAGCTCGGCATCAATCCAAAGTTTAGCTTTCTTTGGTTTGGCTTTTTCATTTTCCATCTTGCGTTTTAAAGTGTTTGATGAGCCAGCGGCCTGCCAGCCAGCCTCTACAGCCGAGTTCACACGTTCAGGTAGGTCCTTACGCTCTTTCTCATAAGCAGAATTCAAGTTCACATCGATCTTTGGCTCTGCAACAAGTCTCTCAAGTTTCTTCTGTTTTCGCTCAGCTGCCTCCTTTTCCCTGTCTTCTTGGCCTTCCAACCACTTCCTGAGCCTTTTCTCTTCATTGATGTCACGTAATCGACGACCAGAGAGGTCTCTACAAGCTTCACGGTTGGTTGTTTTTTCTATTTGCGCTCCAATAGCACGTAACATAGAACCGAATCCGCCTTTCCCTCCGACGAGCTTACTGAACAATCTAACGACATTGTTATCTGCTGAGATGTCGTAGCTGTCAGAAACAGACCTCCCGTTCAGCGTAGCAAATAGGTCTTCTATCGGAACACCATGTTTTTGTGAAATATCGCGTTTCAACGATGACACATCTGTACTCTCCAGATCTGTTATGTAGTTGTTTTCAAAGATTACTAAACAAGGCATTTTGAATTTTCAAGTGAAATGTTTCCAGAAATAAAAAGATCACCAATAAAAGCACTTTATTTGGAATAGAAAAGCCTTGAACGCAAGTAGCAAATATTTATGAAATTACGACATTGACAGTGTGACAACTGTGACAGCTTTAAGTGACACTTGACAGACATTTGAGTTTGAGGGAATGAATGCCTGAAGCCCTGAATGAATATAGAAGTTTTGTTCGTGGTTCGCGCTAAAAACAAAAAGGTTCTTGGTGCTAAATACTTTTGTCAGAAGAAATAAAAAGGTAGCTTGCTCCACGTCTCGCAGAAAAAAATCATAAGCCGCGCATTGATTTATATGAAACCACTACTTATATCAAAAAAGAAACAGTAAAACTATACTGATTTACTTACTTTATAACCCATTTTTGACGTTGCACTATTATTTCTTCACAAAACCTTACTTTAGACTAAGCGTAATTACTGATATCAACATCTTAAATAGACTGATAAAGTCTCAAGTAAACTTTTCCTTTTCTATTAAATAATCCCGTCACTGATTTTTAATTTCACGCTCAAATGAGTAAAGAAAGTGAAAGTCAATCTGACAAAGCAGGCAATCTTATTGTTTTTTCGAGTATTTTGACATAGAAAGCTATAATATCATTTTAAATCTAATTATTATTAACTGATACTGATGGACTACAGTTAGGTAATCGCTCCATGTAAAATACTGGTATTTAGTTGGGAAAAAGCTAGGCAGATGATGATATTACTAACTGATACTGATATTTTTTTGCTATTTATTATGAGCTGCTCCGGCAGTTTGAATTCAAGCCGTATTTATACTCAAGTTCTAGTCCAGCACGTTCCAATTTGAAATTAGTAATGTAATTATGTCTGTATTAATATGTCGTAATTACACTTGTGGTATAGTTAGCGGCCTCTAACTGGATCAACTACTAATGAAGAACTTGGGAGTTTGGAGTCGAGGCAGAAATTAATTTTATCTAGGAGTATGTACTCCTAAATAGGCAGGGTGTTGGGTATGTTAGGAGAGTCCTGTCCTCTTGTCCTGTAGACGAATATCTTGATGGTTTTTGTGTAACTTTCTCAAAATAAGTGGGTAATTAAGAAAAATAGAATAGAAGAAAGCTTAAATCGCATTGCGACCAACGAGAATTTATTGAGAAATCGACCATAGATTTTCGATTGAAAGAAGTCGGTACTGTCGATAACTAATAGTGTGGATAGATGGCGCTGATTACAACGTTGATTGCCGCCATTACGTATCGCTGTCAGATGTGTGTAAAATATCCAATAAAAATTGAGCTTTTTCAAATTAAACAGGAAGTTGTCTTCGTTAACAGAAATTTAGTAGAATTGGAGGCATCGGATTTTGATAGCTCCAAATATTATGGCTCAAAATATTAATCCACATTACGCATCGTCGTCAAATCCAGCTAAACAAAATGAAGATACGATAAAACTAAAAGATAATCATGCTGTGAGCAAACGGTAAGTAAAACGACATTGTAATTGCTTTGTAAATGCTTGTACCTTCAATTTCTTTCATGTTTCGATGAGTAAGATGAAATAAATACGCTTTTACAAGCATAAGGTTAGAAATGGAATCGCTATTACTCATGGGAGGTCTAACGGTTTCACTTCAGACAAGGTCGGTATTGACGTTGACTTAGCAATAAAGTCTGCTGTGGTCTGTGACGTGCATCTCCACAAAAAAGAACCTTCTGACTTGGTTTTGACCTCCACCTAAATCATGAATAAGTTCAGAGAATTTGTCTTTGTTCTTACTATCAATGACGACACTTAAAACGGTTGGAATCCAAACTGGTTCACAAAAAGAATGATTGGATTTCACAACTGTCAATACTACAAGTAATTCATGTTTTGTCTTTGTTGGCAGGCTTCAAAAAGAATTGATGGAGTTGATGCGTTGTGCTGACAAAGGTATATCTGCTTTCCCCGAGAGTGAGAACCTTTTCAAATGGATTGGCACAATTAATGGCCCTCAAGAAACTGTGTATGCAGGCCACAAGTACAAACTGTCATTAGAGTTCCCAAACTCGTACCCGTATGCCCCGCCTATGGTGAAGTTCATCACTCCATGCTTTCACCCTAATGTAGATACCTGTGGTTTAATATGTTTAGATATTTTGAAGGATAAGTGGACAGCACTGTACGATGTTCGCACTGTGTTACTGTCCATCCAGAGTCTATTAGCCGAGCCGAACACGCACAGCCCTCTAAATCAACAAGCTTCGTACCTGTGGCCGAATCAACCGGCTTATAAGAAATATGTAGACGAATTTTACAATAAGCACAGAGACTCATAGTGGACTTGTGTTGTTTGTCATTAAAGAAATACATATTTTTGATTTTGCGTTGTATTTTGTGTTGTGAATTGAATGTTTGAATGCATGATTGTAACGAGTTCTTGTGCTGACGAGTTCTGTTTCCTGTCTCTCTCTAAAGTGGATTCTACTTGGATATTGCTTTTTGTTACTCCCATTATTTGACTAAACTTGGCTATATGTAGATAGTAAATTGTAGGTGTATTATGACTGTGATAGATTACCTGAAAGCATAATCAAAATTTATATTACAAAACCTATATATAGTTATTAAGATTCAATCTGCTAGCTCAACTTCATGTATCAAGTAGAATTGCTTCTCTATTTCAATCTTTGTTATGTATAGAATCACTAACTCTTACTAAATACTATTTTTATTGACAATGTAGGCCAGTTTATGTTTCCAAGGGTGTGACTTTGTGCATACCAGTTGGCTGAGCTCGTCAGCTCAAAATCTCAGCTGATGGAGTTATGTCTGTAAAATGAGATCACTGACAATTATAATTCTTTAGTGCAATTTAAGTATTTTGTTTACTTTCTTCCTTACCAATCACATAGATAGACCTCTAGCTGTGAAAAAGAAGCAATATTATTGGTTAGTTTCACACACATCCCTCGCTACGCATCCTTGCTCATCTCTGGTGGAAGCGCAGCCTTATCCTTTCTTTCCAACTGTGCAAAAACTATTTATTTATATATGTAGGTACCTACATAAAAAAAAAATATTTCATAGTGTGAAGACCCGTGATAAATATGAAAGATCCTGGGTTCAACTGCCTGGGCAAAGGTCAACGCCCTTTTTATGGGTTAGTCTTGCAACCCTTTAATGGGGTAAGGGAGGGTTCTCTTGGTATTATTATTTCGCGATGGAACCTTATCAGTGACCAAACTTGTTTGATGACGCTCCACTCTGCTAGGGTCAAATAAAATTGTTTACAGTCGACATACAATAATACAAGTAAGTACCACATAATAGCAAAGTAAATGGCTAGTCGTATGTTTTTTTGTTTGCCGACTAACGGTCGGCTTATTGTGACTTCAAATCGTCACAACGGACAAACATTCCAGTAAGTAGGTCAGATGAATATATGGGTTAATATGTGAAACTGAGTGCTATGACTAAAGGAAACCACCCACACATTACGTAACGCGCATCCTTGCAATATCTCGACGGTTTGAGTTGATCGATAAATAGGGCATAGTTGTAAAGTACCTAAGAAAGATACATTATCGCTGTTTGTGTATTTTTACAACATAGGGGCGATGTTGGGGGACAAAGACATACAGTATTCATGAGGGGACGAAAGTCAGCTGCAGCATGTGCTATTTTTCAGGAGGACAGGGTACTGAAAAAACAATCACATAACATAATACCAATAACATACTATAATCCCCGAAAGGTAAGGCAGAGGTGTACCTAACAAGTACACACACATTTCGCCAGTTAAGGTTTTTAAGTCCCATGTAATAGGGAGCGAGCCTATTGCCATCACAAATCCAGGTTCCGTGACTGCTACTGAGAAATTCCTGATGGAAAAACCCAACAACACTGCCCGACCCGGGAATCGAACCCAGGACCTCTTGCTCAGTAGGTACGCTTGTTGCGACCATTTGACCAACGAGGCAGTCGCAATCATTTGGACAAAAACAAATTGGCTAATGGCAGCATATGACAACAGCCTCATACAGCCACGATAGGTCGATTACTTCACCCGGGCATCGAACCCGCGCACATGTGTAGATAATACTGATAATCACGGAGATATTGGGTCAAGGTAATTGGATCTTTTTAGGCAATAATGTTCCACTACCTCGTGAACCGTGGACTAAACAAAAATACCCCCCTCCCAAATAGCTGTATCTTCTACAGTAGGTAAATAAAAAGAGTGATGAATACAATTGTTGAACAACAGAGAGAGTTATAAGGAAGATCAAAAGAAATAGTGGATAGTTTGTGTGAGGAATGATATGGTTAGTCAGAGTCATTGCTTCGAGAAGTTAAAAGGGCAGAAAGATCATGATGACTCTAGTCCTGTTCTCCACCTCGAAGCAGCCCTCGCGGTTCGCGTCTAAGGATTGATCAACATCTAACAATCAACACGGAATCATCTAGTCCGCGCCGGCCTCGGCAACGCCGTCTATTTTCACACATCCATTGCATGAAGACACAAAGTTGAATTTTAATAAAACAAAAAAAAAAGTGGTTTGAATAATTTGTTATATAATCACTTTGATGTCATTTTTAAGTAAACAATATTTACACAACGTCGTAAATAAATACATTAGGTACATACAAAAGTTTATATCTTAGGAAATATATGCTTCGTTTACAAAACGATGGAACGTTCCAGCTATCTATATGTTGAACTTTTACAGCATTTATTTATTATATTCGCTTCACAGATTATTCATTCCAATAAGCATTCATTAAATTAATTTCCATAATATTTCAACATAATTTAAACCAATTTCATAACTAATAATCAACCATGATTATTATAACTTAGGCCAAGTCCGATATTTGTTTTATAAAATAATTGAATTTTACTTGATGACAAAAATGTAACTTTTAAATTATATTTGCATTTACAACTCTTTGCTCCTTACTTGGCAACATTGGCACACACACTCACTATCATGCAGTGACATTAACGATATTGCTTGAGCAGTAAAATATATTGAATTAATGCCTGTGACAAAATATGTCGTTATTACAGTTTCTTAGGTCATCCATCCATCATTTCACCAGTATGTATGTTATGTTAAGTCCCATGTAATAGGGGCGACCCTATTGCATCATCCAGGCTGCTACTGAGAAATTCCTGATGAAAAACCTTAATAACACATAGCCCAATTTGGGATTCAAACCTAATACCTCATGCTCAGCACCCGTACTTATGACCACTGAACCAAATAGCAGCCTAACTATATTACAGGGTCCAAACACACAAGCCACTAAATCAGGCCTCCAACTTTAGGCCAAAAATTGAGATTTTTTTTATGTTTTCTGCTCAAGGACAATCTACCACTCGCAGTCACACGCTTAACTTGTAATTGCAATAAATACGCCTTAATTAATACTTACATATCTTACAATAAAGACATAAAGACTAGAATATGTGCATTAGTACAACAATTATTAGACCGAGTAATCTATTGGAATCTGAGGCACCAGTCTAACTTGTGCTATCGACTATTTCGTCGCTCAAGAAACGTAAAAAGATACGTCATACATGTCGTAAGAGGACCCATCACAATTCTGCCAACCGAGCTTTTTCTGTACAGCAAAATAGAAAAGACTTTTTTTTGGTGCGGAAAAAAAAGTCAAAACATTCTGCTCAGGGTTATGGAGGTATTTACCCTTCAATCTCTCCGTAACTAGAAGGTTCCCAGGTATGATCCAGTTTAAAAAAAGTGTAGTTTCTCATCCTCCATTGAAAAGGAAGGGATCTCCGAGCAGACGAGCGATGTGTCTGGTAGGCTGTTGACTGTAGTTGTAGGATTTCTCATCATCTGTCTTATTTTCCAACTACGTTGGGCTCGGCTTCCAGTCTAACCGAACGCAGCTAAATACCAGTATTTTACATAGAACGACTGCCTGAACCTCCACAACCCAGTTAGTACTGAGTAATACGGCACCCTTTCGGCCCTTGGTAAAATTGGTTGTCAGACTTTCAGGCCACTGACTGTAACGAATGTCAAAAATCTAAAAAATTACAACCAATGGCTTAACTTGTTTTCCGAGGCACGGAGAAGGTACACCTCACCTCGGCACAGGAAACCTCTGTATGTAATGGATGGTGAACCATCTACGGACTGACCTTGGCAAGCGCTGCTTACACCTTGGAGATCGACCCGTACCGGCTGTTACTATTTAGCCACGAGCTCCTCCCAGGTAAAGGATTTCTACATACTATGTTAATCGCGCAAATAACTGCTTGAGCGATGTAGGACATGCGTATGGTACGTAGTTCTTAAGTGGCCTTATAGATGTCGCCACCATACTTAACACTTACTAGATTTCAGTTTCCAATAAGATTACTACACCAAATGTTCCCCTAGCTAACTTGTTACCCTATACAAATATAAATATGGTCGCTTGCCGTATATACAGATAATTTACTTATTTAATTTAGATTTCAGATTAATCAATGGGATTCGTTCTTTTTTAACAACATTAAAAAAGGAGTTTATTGTATTGATTATCTAAAAGGTGATATATAAAATGTTTATTATAATCAAAATGGGATTTTTTATATTATTGTGATGTACTGAATCAGTGTCTGAAAGCCTTTTCAATAAAATCTGATGTCAAGTTATCATTGTCACGATTTTCCTGCGCTTACTCCAACACCAAGATACAGATACTAGTTTGGGCCACCAAGGCTACTTCTACTTTTATATTCTTGTAACTTTGCTCATTGTATTTTGTTTTGTTCTTAGGTGGATATATTTTATTTTTTCTTTTGTTTCAATTTATTTGTAGTCGGCGCAGCATGTCTTCTTTATCCATGCTTCTCTATTACTCGTCATTCCAGCCTAATAATAGTCACCCCATTTCTAGTCATATGATCCATCACACAGTTATATTATGTGGTTGGTTATTATTTACGTTTTCCAATCACGATACAGTTATTAAGGGATTGAAAACAGTAAAATCACTGATCAGACTTTATCAAGCTCTCAGAAACTGGAGGAGTGGTCGGGCTCTTAATTTCAACAGATTATATTTACCTTCTAAACTTTAATGGTGACAGGAAGCCCGGCGATATTCGACCTTTGGTCGCAACTAAAACCAATAGTTTAAAGGCACGTTTACACATTATTTACTTTAAAAATACATCATGTAAACGGCCTCCCACGTTTTAATACAGTACCCACGTCAAAAAACCAACAAACTCCTTGAAGTTTCTAGAATTTTGGAAATTTGATCTTTAACCAAACTTGCAAAGGTTACAATATCTTAACAAGTCACGGTCCAGCCGTCCGGCCATTTTCTACGAAAAATAAGGCAGTTTCTGCTTATTTTTAACTCGACTAACTTTTTATTATAATGAGTAAGATTACTAACACTACGATCGTTATTCCTAGTACGAGGATGCAATGCATCTTTCTATTCGACCGCTGATATCTTTCTGCCTTCTGAAGCTGTTTGTAACCTTCATGAACTTGTACCTGAGTCTGTTCAATGTTATAGTCTATTCTATCTAGCACCGTACCTTGTTCGTTCACCATGTGAGCTAAATCTTTGAAAATATCATTCATATCGACTATTGACCGAACTATTTTGTTCACTTCCTCTTCCCTTTCCGCTACATCTCTTGTATTTTCTTCTTGTATCAACATTAATTGTTTCTGACTTAGTGCTGGTCGGGTGTAGTCATCATTGTCATCAAACTTCTGAGTTCCTGACGTACTTGGAAGGGAGAATAGTAAGTCTGTTTGGTTACTGGATAACCCTGGAAGGAGTTCATTGTCGTCGAGGCTGAGTTCTTCGAAGTTAGGTAGCTCGAAGTAGGCATTGGATCGTTCCTCGCGTGATGTGAGAGACTTCAGGTAGTTCGACTGCGCGGTACGGAACGTGACGCTCAGGTCTTGCAGAATGGTGACTAAGGCGAGCACCACGTTTGTCGCCAGTTTCTGTTCCGTTGGGTTACCTGGAAAATTATGTATATTAATTAGTTCGGAAGAAAACAGATCGTATGAGGAGTTGTTAGGTACGGGCCAGGCCCGTACTGGCGTGGCCATACGGGCAAATCGGGCAAATGCCCGATGGGCCGGATGCCCGGTGGGCCGGTGTGGCCGATTGGTGATCGACTTACTTTTACTATTCAAAAAAAAAACGCCCGACCTAATTCAATTTACTCTTAGACTCTATCTGTAGTAATGGTACCCCATAGACGAGGCTCAGGATTTTTTTAAAGTTTTTAGTTTTCCTGCCTGATGCCACAGAATTAGTAAGTACGTAGGTACGTATTAAATTGTAGCGTATAGGTGCTGTAGAATCACTCTAAAACGGAAATATTTTTAAGGCTAAAAATAAGCCTCTGAGAAGTCGTACTACACCTAGAAGCTTACACATTTTTTGCGCACGTTTCGTACTTCAAATCCTGCGAAAAAACTGTTAACACAAAGGTTCCTTTTTTCTGCCTCCGGACTGGCACTCCTATTGGATTTTTGCATGATCGACCGGTATAGACAGGCTGAAATAAATTAGGGAGTACCTTGCCCCGAGGCCGCAATAGGCAATTCTGGCATGCACACACAAGGTTGCAAAAAATGGAGCGTGTAGACATTTTGATCTCAAATTACATATTATATCTGATTTTCATGAGGCACGATGTAAAAATTTTCGAGCTCGCTTCGCTCTCTCTTGCAACCTGCTTTCTTTTGGATCTATACATAGCCTATTAAAAGTCAACCAAGTAACACCAATAGTTTGAAACAATTCTAACTTGTTTAAGGCAAGGTGTCAAAAAATTTTCGAGCTCGCTCCGCTCGCTCTTACAGGCTACATCCTCTTGATTCTCGGCTTTGTCGGCAAGTTGACCAAGTAACTTGTATAAAGGGTCGAAACAATTCTAACATGTCCAAGGTAGGGTGTTAAAATTTCCGAGCTGGCTTCGCTCGCTCTTGGAGCCTTACTTCTTTACGTTATTAAAATTGGATTTTTATGTCGATTAAGTAACGTCTATTTCTGAATAAAAGGTCTGAAGAAAAGCTAACTTCTCTTAAGTGGAGAGCTCAATTTTTTTTTAGTTCCTAGACTTTTTAATGATCTCCTCAAAATTAGCAACTTCCACTTCTATTTAATCAAGTGCTCCCTGATTCAAAAGCTGGCAACGCCTTTGTTCGACAGCGTCTATATTAGTTTCGAGTCGCGGCCTAGCATCTCAGCCCAACGTTCTATTTTAGATGTTTTCCACAGTTTACATTAGTGGTTTTCATTTCTCTTCAAAGTGGGGGGCCGACCATCTCTCAAATGCCCGGGCCGGTTTCGGCTCCCAGTCCGGGCCGGTTTCGGCTCCCAGTCCGGGCCTGGGTACGGCTGATATTTCTTTGCATACCATGGCTAGTGATAGTTATTCGGTTCATTCGTCATAACAAAAACTCCATTCATCAAAAGAGATCACTCTCTTGTCCGTCTGTCTGTCCGTGGTCACTACCAATTTTCTTAGGAACGGGTGGACCTAGCAAGTTGAAATTTATACCAGATACTGAGGTCTATAGTCCCTACTATGTGCATAAAAATCAAGGTCCTGAGTCAACACGATAAAAGATATGGGCAAATTTAGATTTTCGCGAAAACTTGTAAGTACCAAAATTTACCTTAATTTTAAACTTTTTTTAATTTTTCGGAATTTTCCCTTATGCTGTAAGACCTTGCTATTAACCAAAATTGACAATTCTAGGTCAACCGGAAGTAAGTACCCTATAGGTTTTGGGTCAAAAACCTATATGGTAGTTTCCGTTGACTTAAAATCAATAAATTTGGCGAGAAGCAATGTCTTACAGCACATGTAAAGGGAAAAATCTGAAAACTGTAAATATGTAGTTTAATAATAAAATACCTACAAGATTATACGGAAACCCCGGTGCGCGAGGCCAACTCGCACTTGGTCGGTTTATTGTTCCATTTCATGCAGACGCAGTAGGTAGCCTGCACTTATAGTGAAGTAATAACAATAACAAACACAATGTTGGCCTAGTTATCAAGTGATCCTAAAACATACTGATAAGCGATCCACCATGATATAGTGGCCCAATTTCTAGATTTTTTATCATGCCTTGTTAAGGGAAGAGCAAAGTATTATATTATGTGAATTGAGCAAGATTATGTCTGGACTTCAAAAGAGACTATCCTATCCTATACCTCTGACTTTGTTTCGGCTGTTTCTTCTCAGAGTAGTCAGGTACGAAACAAAATCAAAAATCAAATCAAATATTTGTTTATTGCGAACAACGAGGTCCATAGGGATTAATAAAAGAGTACCTAGGTACATAAGAAACTATGTTAGCTGTGAGAAATTAGATGATTTAGTTACATTCATTAAAATTCAGATCATTCTTCAAATAATAAATTAATAATTCTATCATTTCGTGTTGTTCATTTTCGTCATTGCCCAAATGTAATGACATAAAATAGGGCAGTCAAATTTGTCCGCAATGACCGTCAGAATGCCATAACACCGGCCCCATCTAGTTTAAAAAAAAAATTACGTGTAAAAGTGTTTGTAAAAACCTACTTTCATCATTACATTAATAAATACCTATTAAGTGAATTTAGAACAAACACTAAAGATGACGTTCTGTAAATTCTGGTTACTCCAATAAGAAAATGGTGACAATTTTTATGTATGTACCTATACAAAACAATGAATGCCGCAACAACGCGAATTTTCGGAACACCCACTGCCACTGCGCACCAAAACACAAGTCTTATACTGCCGTTGCTGAAAAATCTGCTAAGCTGCACTAGGACCTAGATGGCCACGTCTGCCGTATGCTCAATGAGCCGTGGACCAAAATAGCCTCTATGCGGCGCCATGGAACAGTCAGAAGACGTCGCGGCCGACCTCATAGAAGATGGCAGGACGAGCTGGACCTAACCAACAACCGTGGTCTACATTAGCCTTGGATCTAAAGAACTACAAGTCATGGAGAGAGGCAATTCGCGGCGGTCTAGCATTGGGACAATTTAGGCTAACAGTATGTTACCATGTCTTATCTGCGCCTTGATAGCGGTGAGGTGCGTGTGCGCCTGCGTGAAGTAGCGCCCGATCTCCGTTGTCAGACGCTGGATGTGCTGCTGCTCGGTCGTGTCGTCGAGTGACGGTCGCCGGATCTGCTTCTCGTGGCGGGATTGTAGCTCTGATAGTTTTGTTCTTAGCCTGTGAGAGAAAAGTTGGTGGTATAGATTGGCAAAGTCGAAAGTAGAAGGCTCGTGCGTGACGACATTCATACATTTAACCCACGTCTTTTTCCTTTATAGGTGCCTTGCCTACTATCACGGTATCACGCCAATTTCTTACTACAAACTACAGAACGCTACGATCTTCACATACTCTTTGAATTACATAAAAAATCCGTTAATCTAAAACGCAAAGGAAACAGGCATCTGGGCGGGGCCATATTTTCCATGGGCAAGTGCCCAGGGTCCCACGATCATAAGTGTCATAGCTCAGGTCTCCAATTGGTTAAAAACGGCCCTGCTGATCTGGGTGGATACGATCGTTTTATCGCAAACGTCATTTGTCTCTTTCCAGCAAACGGAACTTAATACGATTTACGAACATGGTGATATTTTTTTTCTGTGCTATCTCCATCTGATGATAAGTGGTTTCCGCCGCCTATAGACATCTCGAAATCGGGGGTACTACGGGTGTGTGGCTTACCCTCCTTGAAGAGGACTCACCTCATGAAGTTGACTCTAATGTTTACGAGAAGAGGAGTTTGTTGGCGTTTTCGTCAGTCAAAATAAGACAGATGCTGGGTATCCAAGAACAGTGTCCACTATTATGATTGTATTTAATAAACATCTCATTACTGAAATTGTAAATAATTGTCGTATCCCACAAGACCGCACAAAACCACCAAGGGCGTATGCATAACATATACAGATAGTGACTCCGTTACATAGACAGCAGAAGGTCCACGAGCTTGTGTGGAAGTTCTATGAGGCTCTATAGACTCGTGATAACGGTCACACGATCCGCGGCGACTATTTTGTGGTGTAAATGCAATGCCGCAGTCAAAAATAATTAATTTAGGCACTGTTTGAACGTCAGACAGTCCCCAAAACGCTCTTCACCACTTCTCAGTGTTCTTTCTAGCTGGGACGAACAAGTGGCGGAAGAAACTAAAAAGTCGCATCACTATCGCCTAGCGCTCTATGTCGCAGTGGTGTTTTAGTAGAGATTACCTTTACGATATACATTGATTTATAATCGTAGATAGTTATCTAACCTATTAGCGTAAAAACAATAGATTTATATCAACAATATTGCTGAAATAACTGTTAAGAAACATATGGCTACAAAATTTGTGTTGTAAATTTTGTTGAATGCTCCAAATGTTCTATAGATATCAGAGTTCTAGCAGAGGCCATTCCACAAAATACGAATGTTTAATAATTCAGAACATAGAGCCATTATAGATGGTTCTACGGTTATTGCTCACAGGATTGCTTGTCGGAAGAAGTAATTTGTACTACTTTGTCAATACACACATCAAAAAAAGTTTGCAATCACTTTGAAAAATCAAAATCTTTTTTGTTACGGTATATTATATTAAGATTTCGTCTTCTTTTTAAATTCTTTATTTAAAAATAATATAGTTTTAGAATATAAAACCATTAAAGAATTTTTCTTGAAAAAAGTTCAATATTTAAAAAATTATATCAGCTTATTTATGCTAGTGATCACAAACTTACAGCCAACTGCAGTCCACTGCTGGACATAGGCCTCTTCAATCGCACACCACATTACTTTTCACTTACGATTTTCGGCAACTCTCATCCAATTGCTACCCAGCGAAGATCGTCGCTCCACAGCGACTGAGGGCGTCTCAACTCAACTTACGCTTGCCGATTTGCGGTCTCTACTCAATAACAACGTTCATCGGTTCTACGGGTAATATGACCGGCCCATTGCAGCCCACTTCAAGTTACTTATTCTGTGAGCTAATGTACTCGTATATGAGTTAGTATTATGAGAACTCAAGTTCTCTGTCGGATCACCTCATCTCTGCTATACCGATGGCTTATTATCCGTAAGGTATTAACTGGCATTCATATGAGATAGTTCAAGTCTATCAACCGATTAAACTCCTCGAGGTGTTTCTGACAATGTAACTTCCAGAAAGCGGGCTGCGGCCAGTGAAATAGTCAAGAATAGAAAAAAATGGTTGTACTTACCTAGTGATAACATAGTGTGCTTCCTCTAGGGCATCTGCCCACTGTGGAGGCGCATGGGAGTCATTCCTCATCTCCAAGCCAGACTCCAAATCATTGGAGCTACTCCGCATGAGGCGGACTCGCTCCGAGTCATTACGCTAATGGATAAAGGAAAAGTTATATTTTAACAGCTGTTGTAAAACTGTTATATTAATAGGTATTAGAATAAGTAGAGAATATTTACCCGACATTATTTATCTTTCAGTGTTTACATTTATTGCAACAAATAATTTTAGTGGAAGGTATGTCCCACATAATTATGTAACATACTTTTAGAGGTGTTGATTAATTATCTATCTATTCAGATCATTAGATATGACTTATAGATATACTTATAAATATATATAGGTACACCTCTGCCTATCCTTTTGGGGATTACAGGCGTAATGTTGTTATATATGTTACATAAATAACATAGTATTTAGTTTCATGTACAAGTACAACATAAAAATGGAAACAAAATATACTTAATCAATTGCACACAAAATACGCGCTTTGACATGGAGTTGTGGACACTTGCCTGTTTTACAATACAATACTTAATCAATCAAATATAGTGTCTGCATTCCTAAATAAGCTTAGAAACATATGAAACAAAACATTCATGAACAACATCCACAAATAAAAAAGAAATAATAATATTTTTAAACTCCGAGGTTGGTGTTGCATATTAAATTACTCTGAGAAGAAAAACAGAAACCAACTAAGAGGTCACAGTATCTTTTAAAGTCCAAACTTTACATAATCTTGATCAAGTCACATGAGGACATACCAATTAGCGTCAGAGATTTGAGGTGACCTGCCCGTATTGTGCATGCATTTGTTAGTTCAACCATTAATCAATAACAACTTAAAATATTTCAGAATACACAATAAAATTAGAGACAACAGAAAGTAAAAAACATAAATTGTTTTTCTGAATGTTACACCAAGATTTATATGCTTTTATACCTGTCCAGTTTGAGAACCCTAAAACATTAACAAATCTTAGTTAATTTGTGTTGTTTCAGTATAATTTGATTCATTGCAAGTACTATAAATTTTAGAACATTCAAATGTCAAATTTTTAATGTCCTTTTACATGTTTACCATCATAGAAGCCACTTGAAAACCTCAGAAGGGCAAATAAGACATTGTCAAGTTTGGACAACATTCAGGCCAAGCTACGTTAAGCGTTATTATCTAATAATGGCTCTATAAACGGAAACCGCGCGCTAATATCGCGGCTTAATTAATTGCTAAACGCTCGTAATTGCATCATTTAAAAGTCGAGTGAAATGGACAAAACATAATCAATAACAAGAGAAGAGTGCTTGCCTGGTCCGCGAATATATGCCGGCTGTGTATAGCATTGTTACGCATCAACACAAACACTTCAGTTAAACTCCTGGACACCATTTTCACGGCCGAGATTTACTGTTTTCCAATTAAAAATTCGGGAAAAGTGTTTATTTTCTCCGATTTCGTGACACGACGATAGATAGCGGATGACATTTGTGACAATTAACAATCAATTTTGGCTTGAGTACTTGACAGTCTGATGGCAGTCAATTTATCATTCGTTCTTTTAGTTCGGATACATTTTCCAGTGAGAGTACAATTTTATTACAATATTCAATGGAGCTTTTGGAAACATATATTTCTGATGTGCATGACTTATTTGAGTTTCTGGATTGACTACCTACTATCCAATAACCCAAATATTCAAGAAAATACTAGAAAATCTTTTCGAGAGTTACTGAACTTATCCCGAAAATTCGTTCGAAAACCACATTTAAAAAATCAGTGTCAACTGTCAAAATCGCTAAAACGAAAAAGGTTATGTTTACACTTACAGTAAGTTTTTTAAGTAAATTGAAGAAATATTTGAATATCAAGAAATATATCAACACCTCTGCTAGCACTAAACTGGTAGAAGATTAACCAATGTAATTTTATCTGCTTATACTTACTAAAACTATCTACAAATGAGTATGCCATCATTCGAACCGGGTCCGGAGCATTTCCAGCAGTTCCCGTCCAATAGGATTATTGTTATTCACCCTGGATCACTCTACGTCCGTATAGGAAGAGCTTCAGACCTCGTACCAGTGAAGCAACTCCACTGCATAGCAAGGAAACGTCGCCCCGGAGGTAAAATATACCGGGACTCTTTCATTCCTCCGAGTGTGCCAAAAACAAAGGAATTGATCGAAGAATTAGAAGAATGTCGCCTGCAAATATCACACACGTTACAGTCATGCGTGCAGTCAAACGGGGCACGGAGGTACGCCACGCCACCGCAGCAAATCGCGGCTTTTAACCGTCGCTCTCTGCCAGAATGTGTGAACGACGGCGAACCATGGCCCCAAGTGCAATGTGACATTGTGATCGGCGACCTAGTACTCGACATAGACCCAGAACTACCATACAACATACACTTCCCATACCGCAGAGGAGATTTTAACATTCATACTGAAGTTGGCGGGTCCATTTCATCCGTTTTGAATGACTTGTACACTATATGGAGCTCTATCATTGAGTATAAACTAGGAATACCTTTGATAGAGCTGGTAAAATACAGGTGTGTATTACTAATACCTGATCTGTACTCTAGAAGCCATTTAAAGTATTTAATGTCATTGTTACTAAAGGACTTGGGTTTCGGACACTGTTTCTTTGTTCAGGAGAGTGTTGGAGCTACTTTTGGTGCTGGAATTGGTTCTGCATGTGTGGTAGATATTGGAGACCAGAAAACTGCAATATCATGTGTTGAAGATGGCATTTCACATAAAACTACAAGGTTACGAATGGACTATGGAGCAGGGGATGTTTGCCAAGCCCTATCGTGGATGTTTCACAAAAGTGCATTTCCTTATAAGAATTGGAATGAAAATATACCTAGAGATGTAATATTAATGAGGAACTTGTATGAGGATTTCTGCCATGTGAACCTAGATGTCTGCGGTCCACAAGAAAAGTCATTTCTAGTTGATCATCCTGGTGATGTAGTCAACAAATACACACTGCAAGTTGGTGATGAATGCATCATATCACCTTTATCAATGTTCTACACAGATTTACTGAAAATCACTGGTTCAAAATCTACGAAGATCCAGAATAGACAGCCCAGTGATCCTGAAGATCCTTTTGATGCAGAGTTTTTAAGAGAAACTGGTAGAAAACGTGAGACGGCAGATCCTACAGCAAACGAAAGTCAGCAGTTTGAGGCAACCAATGAAGCTCAACCTGCAACCAATCCTGATGATGACATCGTTGTAGATACATTGGAGGGTGGTCCTGGGGACGTTGTTGCATTGGCACCTGGACAAGTCCTAGCCTTAGACGCTGCAATACTACAAAGCATAGACCGCTGCCCCAACGAAGAGTTAAAACGAAAAATGTACAGCAACATTTTAATAGTTGGCGGAGGTGTGAAAGTCCATGGCTTAAATTTATGGTTACAGAACCGTCTAGCTTTACAAATCCCTTACACATATAAGACTGAGCAGCTGGAAATAGTGACATCTCCAAAGGACATAGATCCTGCAAGTACGGTTTGGAAGGGTGCAGCGGTCATGTCCTGCCTGGAGTCAGCCATAGAGTTATGGATCAACCAGAGTGAATGGAATAGATTTGGATTAAGGATACTGAGGGAACGCGCGCCATTTATTTGGTAATTGTAATAAATATAATTTTATTTTTACTTATGCAGTTTTAATTATTTTCCCAATGCTTTTTCGACTTTTTAGGCAAAGGAATAAATACAAAAGAAAATATTGATGGTTTGTATGAGGATTGATATGAAAACACATAACATCACGCCTGTAATCCCCGAAGTGTTAGGCAGAGGTGTACCTAATAGTAGGTACAACCACATCTCGCCAGTTATGTTTAAGTCCCATGTAATAGAGTGCGAGTCTATTCCAGGCGCAAATATAGATTCCTGATGGAAAAACTGCCCGACCGGGGAATCGAACCCAAGACCTCAATCTCAGCAGTCGTGCTTGCGACCACTAGATCACAGAGGCAGTCCGGCAGTACAAAAAAAAAAAGGAGTAATTCAATCCAAGTATGATGGTTGATAGAGCAGCGGTGGCCCAGTGGTGGCGGCCCCGACTTACGAACAGTAAGTCGTGGGTTCGTACCCAGACAGGCACATTACTTTGTGTAATTTATTTCATCACCACTGCTCTCAAAACGGTGAAGGAAAACATCGTGAGGAAACCGGCATGTCCTAGAACCAAAAATTCGAAGACATGTGACATCTACCAATCCGCGCTGGCGCCCGCTCGCGTGGTGGATTATAGCCTTTACGCAAAATACGCGCTTTGACGTGGAGTTGCGGACACCAGCCCGATATACAATACAATACAATACAATGATGGTTGATAGGAGAAGGAAAAACAACTTTCGCCGACTACAAGTAACATAGGACAAGGTCAATGCTGGGACAATGCTTACTTCAACATCTAAAAAAATAAATCACTTCCATTTTATTAAATATAATTTATTTAAAAATTGTTTTCGTTAAACTGTAAATTTTCATATTAATTAAGTACAAAAATATTTTATAATTAATAGATAGAAGTTTTTTACTTAGTTTAAACATTCAGAAAATTGTTGTTCATAAGAAAATACTGTAAAAAGTATAGTGATATTACTTATTATTATGCAGTCTTTTGTTTAAAAGAGCACCTACTGATATTTTAATAATTATTTGCCTACTTTTTGAGCAGTTGTAGTTACACTAAGCCTAGCATTACTTGCCCCTCTACCTAGAGTTACCAGATCTATAAAACAGTTCTTAGACTTTTCTTTTGCTGGAATCTATGCCGAATAATATTACTGCAGAGATTTGTTGCAGAACTTTCTAAATTGATTTTAGAATTCCCGAGGCTTAGAGGAATTCCCCGGACTCTGAGCTAAAATTCCGGACGTATGGCAACCCTACCCCTACCCATCTTCTCTGTAAGAAGGAGCAGGATCAGGTCATGCAGTACACTGACTACACAATGCACTTTATGCACTAATCTTCTGAATTGCAAGTTAGGTGGAGATTACACTTCATTACACAATACTGGGTTTACTTCTATCTTAGAGACTAATTTCCGAACACAGGTTTGTATTATTGGCACGCAGTTTGACATATAAAAGTTACAAACAATAATTATTATGCTTAGCCGAAACACAGAGATTTTTCAATATAGAGTACTTTTTAGTAAAAACATAGTAAAAAAAGGGTCTGACGCAGAATATGCACAAAGCTAAATAATTATTTTGACCGATTTTTAGCATGATCATGGCAATTCTACATCTATTAAATGGGATAACGCTAAAATCGTGCAAAATAATAAAAAAAAAATAGTAGACAAACGGTTTTTATTTTTGCAGTGCTCATTTTGAGAAGTGCTCTTTTTGATAACTGCTCATTTTGAGAAGTGCACATTTCGCGAAATGCGTACTTATTAGTTTTTTTTTTTTTTTTTATTTGTTTTTTTTTTTTGCGTCAATTGCACATTTTTCTTTGTGCACATTCTGCGTCAAACCCGTAAAAAACATTAAAAAAAAACATTCTGACGAATTGAGAACTTCCTTCTTTTTTTAAGTCTGCTAATAAGCAGATCAAGTTTTGACCACGGAGTAGTAAACAAATGGAGCGCCAACGTAAAGGCTAAACCGATTTGTGAGAAACGCGGGCAAAGTAAAATTTGGTGTTGAGTGTTGCGCCATACCCTATGTTGTTTCTGCATTATTTTAAATGGCGTAGTGGTGGCGTTCCCTAATGTTTTTGTTTTTGAATTCCACAAGAGATTCACTTTTGTTGACTTATACTCTGAATATAGAACCGAGAAGATATTTTCATTGGATCTCTATCGGCTGATATGTAACGTGTTACATTAATAGTAATCTCAAGGCTTTCATAAATCTACCCTAAATCAAATATTTAAATCGTAATATTCGCCCGACCGCGTCAAAAAATTATAAATTGTTGCTTTCGTTGACAATGACATTTGAACAGTCGTGTCTCACTCACTCATACTAAAAATCAAATCTATTGATCCATACAGGATGTCAGATCAGTGTAGACACATTTTGCGCGAACTAAGAACATTTAACGATTTAAATTTTTGCCATCTACTTAACTAACTTCCGGTTCCCTATCGTTAACGAACGTCACGCTTAACCCACGTTTACTAACCTCAGGATGGAAGAACCTGTAGTATATCACCATTATAACTAACCCCACCACATAGGGCACCACAGTAAACGCTAAAACGGGAAAGAAATAGAACGAATTTCTCATTTCATCACTGACATACGCATACCAGATGGCGGCACAAGTTACATTCTGTACAAAACATATACTATAGTAGATAGCATATCTATACCTAGTTTTGCCTTCAACGGGAAGGATGTATGTGAAGAGATATACAGCTCCAAGTGCGAAAGAGAAGGCGACATCGGCAATGCGGTTGTGCGAGCAGAACGGGGAACGGTCGAAGACTTGTATGAGTGTGGCTGTTATGGAGACGTGTATGAGGCACGCTAGGATCGTCCAGTGAGGGTAGAGGTACGCGATCACTGATATTGAGATTATACGGCTCACTGAAAAGAGAGAAATACAATGGTTACTTTATTGTACACCTTAACCTAGGGTTTCTAAGCGCATGCACGTTAAGCCGTTGGTCCTGCGCCTGATCTCTCTCCGGCCGTGTTGGATTGCGGTCCCATCGGATTTTGAGAGAAAAAGGAACAGAGAGTGCACCTGTGCTTGCGCACACACTATTGTGCACTATAATATCTCCCGCGCCGATGGCTAATCTTCGCTAAGATTGGCCGCCGTGACCTAAAACGGTCAGCTATTATTTACCTAATGTACATTCCCTAAAGGCGTCAGATAGACCTTTATAGTACGGGGCTTTCACCCGTTTCGCCAGTCATGTTTCGGGAAGTGCAGGCCTTTCTGATTTTATTATAACCCATATTTTAATCAGTGAACCAGTGTGATGTGAGTACCTCAATGGTCTTTACAGGTCCATTAGTTCATTCAACAATCCTGTTATTAAACGTAAATGTAGACGACGATAAAGACCAATGAGGCAATAATTACCTATCTGTTAACAATGGTATCTCTTAGCTAATTCTAAAATTACTCTATGCACTTGACCATATATAGACGATCACATACCTTACACTCCACATAGGGTTGTACCACCACATAAAAAATTTCCTATTTAATACTTACGCGTGACAAGGAAATGCCAGATAGTCTGCAATACGGTGCCAGGCCAGCTCATGTTGTCCTTGTCTTGTTGGTAGAACCGCACCGCTCGCTGGTACGCCGCCAGGCACCATCCCATGCTTATGATGGATGACGCTATTGAAAGGACCTGGTGGACTGAGGACAAAGAGGACAAAAAGATATCAATTTATTGTTTATAAAAAAATATATTTAGGCCGACCCCGAGGAGAACATAAAAGCAATGGTCATGGCAAGTCTGATAGTTAAGAGTATCCCTAATCCGAAAGTAAATATTTATTGCAGTCTTACAGAATACACATGGCCATAATGATAAGTTCCCTAGTGACGCTTACGACATGAATTTGAGTACACTAGCTTGGTATACGCAAATACGCGTATAATACAATACAAGCCTCACCAGCAAACTGCGGATTAGTGCTCAACAACATGCAGTCTGCAGCACTTGTTGTGGTGCAACTTCTAGGAAACACTCAAAGATCCTTAGCAGCGCGGTGTCAGAGCCCTCCTAACTAAACACAACACAGTCCACAACATACTTTCTCAACCACACTAGTGGGTTAGCTCTCAACAGCAGACTGGTTTGCAATACTTGCTGCAGCGCGGCCTCGCGAAAGCACTTGAAGATCCTCAGCAGAGCGGCATCAGAGTCCTCCTAACCTAACACAACTTAGTTCTGTGCCTCACCACTAAAATCCGGGTAAGCTCTAAGCACCAGACTGGTCTGCAGCACTTGCTGCGGCGCGGCCTCGAGGAAGCACTCGAAGATCCTCAGCAGAGCAGCATCCGAGTCCTCCTTCAACATCAGTCTGTAGTACTTCCGCTGGGTTGCGTGGTCTGCGCTGCGGTCTGCGCGACGGGACTTGATTGCGTAACTGATCATTGTAAAAATTATCTTTGTTATTTGTTTGCTGAATAAATGATACAAAAGATTCAGTGGTCTGCAAGTCTATTTTTTGTCATATTGTTAAAACTTAAGTTGTTATATTAGATTGTTATATATTTATAGTTGTTATATTAGTCTTAAGTTGGTCTTCGTGATAATCTCTTAAATCTTTTGAACACCAGAGCATTAAGACACGCGCGTGCCCTCCACGCTAAACCACACCTACTATTTCACCTACCACCTTGTCACATATATGTGTCGTTTGGCGTACAGGGTACATGCTTGCTTGTCACGTATGTGACAATAGCGGTCAAAAGGTTGAAAAGTCAATGTGCCTATGTGTTGATCATGTTTAGTTTTAAGTTTAACCCATCTTCAACTCATATTATTCACGTTTATACCATAGTGTGTATGTATAGCACTAAGACTTAGCACTCCATTTATTACCTAGTTCGAATTTTTGGCACATTTAGTACAAAATAGAATATTTATGACATTTTATTATTAAATATCAATCAAATAAATTAACAAACTCCTTACATGAGAGCATCAGCAAACCGCAGGATTGGTGCCATTTGTAATGCTAGGATGAAGATCCGGAGCCACTTACGTTTTGTGAACTCATTTGATAACGAGTTCTGCTTCTTATCTTGAGAGTACCTGGAGATATGAGACATGCTTATTAGTTCTACTTTTGTGACATTTTCTCAAGGTTGTACTAACTTTGTTTGAGTATGTCAAATGGTTTGGGTGTAACTGTGCTTCCCCCTGGCAAAGTATTCACAATCTTAGTTAAACCTTCTTCAGAAGATGTGATTTGATGTGAATGTGTCCCCATTGCAAATGCACAGAAAAGCAAACCACATCAGGTACTATAAATAATTATTTACAAAAACCACAACACAATTGTACTACTTGTGTTGTAAAGAAAGATTGTACCGAGTGAATAATTTATAATCATCCTGAAAGGGAACATTATAAAAATAACACAAAGGGATTTTATCAAGGAAAATGGGTACATTGAACTGTCTACCTACTAAAAATAATTTAAAACTAGATAAAAACCACATTAATAATGATGATCTGTTAATATTGTTTCTGCCTTATCTTAACAATATTATCACTTGTTTTTGTAAATGCTGCAAAAGCAAGCATAATCAGCCTATAATGTTCCCACTGCTGGGACACAGGCTTCCCCTCCATGAGAGGGAATGGGCTATAATCCACCACGCAGGCCCAGTGCGGATTGGTAGATGTCACATGTCTTCGAAGTTTTGGTTCAAGGACATGCCAGTTTTCTTACAATGTTTTCCTTCACCGTTTTCAGAGCAGCAGTGGTGATGAAATAAGTTACACAAAGTAATGTGCTTGCCTGGGTTCGAACCCACGACTTTGGGCTCGTAAGTCCGGGCCGCCACCACTGGGCATTATATAACCAGTTTCTGAACTGAATAATTAAAGTTTAGGACTTACTTTTGTTTTAAAATTTGAATTTTTTGTAAATTTACATATCAATGGCTACACTATGTTGAAGGAATCACCGTATAGTTTGATTAGTTACTTAGTCAACTACTAGATCGTATCGAGAGCAGTAGTAATATTTATGATAATGGGTAAGAGATAGGTAAACAAAGGCACTTACATTCTAATAGAGACTGCAGTGTTCACAAACGCAGGTACAAGTATGAACGCCAGCGTCCACCCAAACTCCGTCATTTTTTGGTCTATGCAGTACCTCACAGCGATGTTTATATCAATACCCAAGTCCACTATATGAAGAACAATTGCCACCATGTACATGATCAGATCTAAGTTTGTTATGGTTATTTTGCTAGGCATTCGATCCGGCTCATCGTAGGACCGCTCATTTTGGAGCAATTCACGGACCTTTTTAGTCATATTGGCAGTTTTTTAAACCCCCTTTTAGTTAATAAAAATTTACGTATACATCATGAAGATTAGAAGAACAAACAATATGATGCTGTAATGCTGCACAAAATAATACACTGGACAGTGGACTGTCTGTTTGTGACAACAAAACAATATACAGAAACAACAAACGCGCGTTTTTTTGACAGATGCTAACTCAATTGTTTTTTTTTTTTGTTCACTTCACTTGTCATCGGCACACACAACTGTGTCATACAGCCTCTCACTGCAAGGAGTTCAATAGTAATGGTTGGTAAATAGTATGGTAGTCGTAATTTTTCCTTGTTATCAATTCAACTATGCGGACAACGGCACATATTAATTGAAACAAAAGTTATACGAGCAAAACGTGCTTTATTTGGTTGCGATAAGCAGGTTTGCTGCTTTAGAAACCAGTTTTAGTAAAATTATATTATTTCCATTCGGAGAGACTACCTATTTTAGTATTACTAATGGCAATTATAATGCTACAATTAAATTACGAGAGTAACTGCTGTTCGAATAGGGCATACAAGATTTATTTTTTCTTATATAAAGTCCTAACAACGTCCTGCGCCGATAGATTTGCTGCAAAAAGAGTTAAGTGTAACGGCTCTTCTAGGGCACTTATCGGCTGTTTCGTTCTGCAAAAAAAAGAGAAGGAAGTTTATGTCCAGGGACTTCAGATTAAGTGTTTGCTGATCAAACAAGACGAAAACTTACTTCTGCTTCAACAATCGCACAAGAGGGCTCCATTTCTCTGGGAACACAGTTTCATTGCCTACCCACTTATCTTTGACAAGATCTGCAATAGACGCATTAACGACCCGCAAGTATCCGCACTTTTCAGTGTATGCATCCAGCATTAGCTGCTCGAAGAACTTGGGAACAAAGTCATTGATGCACGTCTGAACGTTGTATAGCGATGTATTCATGTCTTGAGCGTGTTGCCTTGTCTTTATTTCGACTATTGTTACTAAACTTTCTTGCATCGTTTCATTGAATCTAGAGAGAAAGAGAAATTATATCAAACGTTTTTTGGAACTGTGTATTGGTGTGAAACTTTAACATAAAGTAACCACGTAGCAAAAATACCTTGAATTTTTCACAACAATAGCAATAATTCCAGCAAAAATTAGAATAAAAGGTATCTTCACTCACTCTTTAATTTTTGTGTAATGTCTAAAATCTAGGGTTTTCACCAAAATAGTGTTGCCTTCTTTCCATTCCTGATAATTCATGTATTGTACCCCTGATCGCTTCTCTTTAATATTCCTTATAATTTACTTACAGAACAGCTTGGTGTAACAAGCAGTGAGCCGCAGCGACTTCATCAGGCAGTTCCTTATGGCACTTGTTGACAGAATCGAAGTTCCTTACATCCTGGAAGTTCTTGATGACGCTGTGGAATTGCGTGCGTATCTGCTCCAGCTTCTCCTTGGGATCCATTAGGCAGTGTTCCACTATTTCTATCATCTGAGGATGTTGGGAAAAATGTCAGGCAGGATAGAATTAAGATTTATAATTATGCGGCAGATCTTCAGATATCCACGTTAGATATGTAGGTACTACTAAGTATAGTTCAGTAACTGCAATGACCCTTGACCCAGGATTGTCCTGCCTTTTGATTTCGAATTCGACAAAGCAAGCCCGGACTGGGACCCGAAACCGGCCCGGCCGCGGCGGCATTTTTGAGACGGTCGGCCCTCCACTATTAATAGAAAGAAGAACTAGGTAGGTACTAATGTAAATTTTGAATCGACCGAAGAAAACACCTAAATAAAATGTTAGGCTGAAATGCTGGGCTCGGCTTTGATAGAGAAGAGACTTGAAACTAAAAAAATTGCGACGCTGTCGAACAAGGGCGTCGCTACCTTTTGAGCCAGGAGGAGAGGTGGCGCAGAAAGGTAAAAACGGATTTGTATGGCATAAGTTTACAAGTTACAGATGCAGCTGACGTTCATCTAAGAATCTAATATAATTGAATAAATAGAAGTAGAAGTTATAAATTTGGAAGTTATTTGAAAAGTCTATAGGAACTAAATAATCTTAGGGTGACAATTTTAAAAACAAAAAGAAGTAAGGCTCCAAGAGCGAGCGAAGCGAGCTCGATAATTTTTTGACACCTTGCCTTGGACAGGCTAGAATTGTTTCATAGATTGTTGTATAATAGACAATGTAAAGATCCAAGAGAAAATAGTTTGTAAGAGCGAGCGAAGCGAGCTCGACAATTATTACATCTTGTCTCAAATAAATTCAGTTTGCTCTATTTTTTGCAACCTTGTGTACGCAGGCCAAAACTGCCTTTTAAGGCCTCGGGCAAGGGGCTCCTAATTTATTTTAGCCTCTGTCTATGTCGGTCGATCATGCGAAAATCCATTATAAGTGCCAATCAGAGGCAAAGAAAAGGCCGCGAATCGGCCACACCGGCCCATCGGGCATTTGCTCGTATGGCCAGTCCGGGCCTGCCAAAGTAATTTGGAAATCCTGGGCCACTTGTAGTATATATCAGGTTCGTCAGGTTGTCTGGTATGGAAGGTCCCTGGTTCCTGCAGATCGAATCTGACAAACCTCATTGGTTTTGGCTTCTAACGGCGCGCAAAAAAGATGAGAAGCATTTGTCGTGATGTAAAACGTTATTGTGGCCGTGGCCAAGTGAGAAGAAAAATAAATGTATTAAAGGTTTTTCGCTCTTACAATAAGTAAATAGCGAGGTAGACCTGTGAGACGTTGCAATCTTCAGAAAGGAATACATACCTCCTCCATACTAATAATATAATTCGTGAAATCATGCAGGTATTTCACTTTATAGAACTTTAGGACAGCGCTCCTCAACTCCTTGGACATTTCATCGTTCATGATATAGACGAGATCGAGGAAGGTATCTATGTTCCGTAACGACTTGCTCTTCAAACTGATGTAATTGGCCCTGCCCTGGTTGAAGAGATTCTTCGCCATATTGTAGGCTTCGGACACCAGGTAGTATTTCTTGTCAATTTTTTGAAATACATTGTTTGTGCACTGTGTGGTAAAATCAAAGATGAAAAATACCTACTGCAAGATCAAAAGGTGGCTATCATTTAGGAAGTTCCTATAAACCTAATGAGGTTCTTGATTGCCTATGGTGACTGGCTATTAATCTTATTCTCTGCAGACTATAAATCGTTTTCATATTTTATTTCTACGAATACCTACATGAATGGCTAAATGCAAGCGAGGGATTCTGGGTCTGAGAGATTTTCAGCGGTCGGCTTCTCGCTAAGAGTTTAATTCCAACAGTGTAAAAAGATTTAGGCATTGATAAGTGATAGGTTAATGTAAACCTATGAATATGAAATTAAGGGTAGGTATTCAATGAATGTTTGTTTGTGAAATGTTTGTTTTCTTTTAAAACTTTGCCCCACATTATAATTTTTTTCCTGTATTGTGGTTGCCTTTACAAACATTTAAACTCACATACACAAACAGCCAAACCCGGAACAACTATCTGTAGGTCATGCAAATATTTGTGCCGTGCGGGGATCGAACCCGCGGCACGCAGCGAAACAGTCAACAAGTTTGCTTACTTACCTCTTGATAATGCATTAAAGCAATAAAGAACACGAGTGACAAACACAATCTGCAGAAAAAAATCATCACAGATAAAAACTAACCTAGTTTTTTTTTTTTACGGTAGGTATTATAATTTAACTTTGAACTTCACAATAACTCTATTTAGAAAAATCAAAAATCGGTAAGTTAATACTGGCTACAAGGCAATTTAGACTCGGAATAATCTTTTTGCCTTACAAAGTAACAAAAATAGGAAATAGCATTTATTTCTCAGCAGCTAAGGTTTAATTTTGGACAGCAAGTACAGCAGGAGTAATAAAATTATTTTAATTAACCAAAGAACAAAATTGTTAGGTAAAATTGTTCTTGGTAATTAATTTTTGTAGAATGCTTTTCGAACTATACAACTTACTTTTTGATAAGCAGTATTATTGTTAAAACCGATTCTACGTTTTATTTAGCAGGCTGCGTGCGACCAGCCTTGATTTATTAGAGAAAAAAATAACTTTTTGTGCCAAATTATTTCAATTTTGCTTTGTGTCATTTAGGGACTACTAAACCTCGAAGAGTATTTCGCTATACAACAACACAAGTCTCATCAGAATCCATCCAGCAGTTTCCATGTTATGCACAGCGCAGATAAACAACAAATTGGTGTGGAATATAAAATGTATTTGTAATAAATTCGCTTAAATATAACGAATCATAGTGTCTATATTCTATAACATAGTGTTGACAAACATTGGTATAGAAGTTACTTAACATAAAAACATATACATTTCATTCTATCAGAAACAATTTAGAGATCTAAAATGTGGAAATATTTAGCCGGTCACTTATTATATATTTTTGTGATAATTATTTAAAAATATTACCGACATTGCCGATTTTTTTTTTAATATGTTTTTTGTCAGTATTAGTCGTACATTGATGCTGGACGAAAATTATCATAAATTACAACAATTTGAAGTAAATATATTACAAGAACAGCTCAGATGACAACAGGTGGTACAGTGAATAGTATGGGTGTTTTGAAGCTTGAATGGCAACGTCGGGAGGAGCTGTTGGTGAATATTTGTGAAATAGTTGAGTTGTGAGAGAAAAATATGGCGGCGTAAGTGTCGATTGGGGCCACGCGCCAAAAGACCCATGCTCAACTATATAAGGTGTTTTAAAATTAACTGTTTTTAGAATTAGAATTTCGTGTGGGCATTACTCATCATTATGAACAACTTTTGCTATGGGACCCTTAAAACCGCGAAAAAAAATTGGCTGTTCCATACATTTTATAGAGTTACGTTATTGTATGGAACAGCTGATTTCTTTTTTAATACCAGATTGACATAACATATAAATAGTTAAGTTGTTATATCAACTATCATAAAAATCACATAGTATAGTCGACCACTGGTCACACTGAATTACCAAAAATCTTTATATAATTTCTATGAATCGATATGCGAGAGTAAAATATTAAAATAGTACATTTGAGACAATAGTTTACATAAAAGATATATTAGAAATGTTTTAATATAATCACATGAACAAGCTACGGGTGAATATACACAACGCTTTTGAGCCGGGTCACATCTGCAACAAGAAATAGTAATAATTAAGTATAATTTAATCAGTTAGGCCGAGGTAAAAATAAAACTTTTCTATTTCCCAGGAGAAGAGTACCTGGCCTGGAGTAAAGGCCTTCCCCTTCTCCGAGCGGTAGTGGGGCTGCCTTACGTTCTTAGGGTCCCGGGTTCGAATCCCGGTAGAAGCAAATGTTTGTGTGATGAGCATGGACATTTGTTTCCGAGTCATGGATGTTTATATGTATAATAAGTATGTATTTACAAAAAAAAAAGTATCTATGTAGTATATCAACTATCTGGTGTCCACGACACAAGCCTCGTTGCTTAGTGTGGCACTAGATGGCGCTGTGTGCAATGTCCAGCGATATTTATTTATTTATTTATAGGTAGTTAAGGTTTATATTAAATTGTTGTCTTCAAATGCGCTGCGCTGCGCCTCCAGCGTTGTGCGCTGGGCCTTACACTTTACACGACTAGACCATTGTATTGTACATATATCGAGCCCGTGTCCGCAACTCCACGTCTAAAGCGCATATTTTGCGTACAGGCGGGAGAATAGGGTATATGCATGATTTTTTTTATCACTCTAAACAAAGCCTATTAACATCAGAAATTGCAAAGTGAAATTATTTCTTTAATATCTATAAAAAATACTAAGTTATAAGCATTTGAAACTCCTGATTAGACAGATAGGACCGATACAGCGAATGACGTCATTCGCTTCATCGACATACAAAATCCATACTAAATTCTGTTTATCTAGAAAGAGATAGAAACAAAAGTTTTAATGGTTATAACTTTTGTGTTGTTTGGCCGGTTTATGTCGTGTTTTCGCTTTTTGTCATAATTTTATAGTACTTCAACATTCCGTATCGAGATAAAAAAAAGAAAATTTATGCATATTCCTTATTGACCATTTCATTGAAATGAAATGAATTTATTTATTTTGCAAATAGGATATTAAATCACTTTTACACGTCAATATTTTGTTTTAGGAGAACGTTGGCGCCGGCGTTTCCTAACTGACTACCCCTGAGAAGAAACACCGACACCTTTTAAAGTTCAGACACTATTGTTTCAATTTCAAAAAATAATTTGAAATTGAAACGATATCAATGTGAGTGTGATTATGTAGGCAATGTCTGGTATGGTCTTTTGAGGAAAGAGCCATAGCAGGTTTGAGTTGACCTGTTCCGACAGACGGCACGCCTGCATCAGTCATCGTGTAGCTCAACCACATTTTAGGGAGCTCAACGACCTGTCACACGACACTACCAGATCTGCAGAATATTTGAGTAGGCCACTTACAAAATACTCAAACCTGTCAGTCTGGTGTCACGTAATAGATATTGAGTCGTTAGCATACATGATACTCACATTCACAACAAAGTTACATTTGACTGAATTAATATTATTATGTCAATGAGTTATGTCATCATGTCAATGAAATATGTCATCATCAAAAATTATAATAATACAATATTTGAGCAATTAATTCAGTGTCAAAAATAAAATTAATATAATATTTAAGAAAATAAATGTAGTATAACATGCAGAGGCATATGAATAAGATATCACAGGCTAAGCGAGCACCTCCCAAGCGTGTTTATCGTTTATGTAATCTGATATTTTGTAATAACCTTTTTTTAAGTTTAGTTTTAATGCAATTTTTAAATTTCTTGATGGGTAGATTACGAGTTTCAATGGGAAGTTTGTTGTAGAAGCGTATACATTGACCCATAAACGATTTGCTTACTCTGTGGAGACGAGTAGGATGTCAAGCTAAATTGTGTTTATTCCTTGCTGTGAATATCAGACATTTTGACTAAGTTTGAAATGTTTTTATGAACATTAAATTTTCGAATATATATTGAGAGGCTACAGTCAGAATATTTTTTTTTTTTTATTTATCTCTGAGAGAAACCCTTGGACCGAGATTATAAATGGCTCGAACAGCTCTTTTCTGTGAATATGGTGTTAACATCCGCACATGTTGCCCAGAGGAGTATCCCATATGTCATAAGGCTATGAAAGTAACTGAAATAAACTATTCTGGCTATATCCACGTCAGTTATTTGTCGGATCCTTTTAATAGCATAGGCGGCTGAACTAAGCCGTCCTGACAATTTGATTATGTGAGGGCCCCATTGAATTCTGGCGTCAACGGTTATACCAAGAAATACCGTTGACTCAACAGGGTCCAACTCTACTCCATTTAGTTGTACATTGGTACTGTGCTGTCGGACATTTGGCGTTGAGAATTTAATAAATTTAGTTTTTGATTCATTTAAGAGAAGATTATTTACATTAAACCAATGAACAACCCTAGAGAGTGCATTGTTAACTTCGTCAAAGTTATCAAGCTCACGCTTGATTTTAAAAATAAGTGATGTATCATCAGCGAATAACACAATCTTCTGATTATCCCTTATGTGATAAGGTAAGTCATTAATATATATAAGGACCCAGAATTGAACCCTGCGGAACTCCCATGGTGACCGCAGATCCATTAGATCTCTTACCATTGACATCTACCCTCTGAATTCTGTTATGCAAATACGAAGTCAGAACGTCAAGAGTTTTATTTCTGATACCATAGTGGTGTATTTCCTGATGAATGTATCGTGATGCACGCAATCGAAAGCCTTGGACCAGTCTTAAAATATACCAAGCGCATCCTGCGAATCCTCTCAGGCCTCAAATATATTTTTAAGTAATTCCACACCTGCATCTGGGTACGTATCAAAATCGCGAATTTAAATAGACCGAATTTTAAAATACCGATAGACGAAATCCCGATAGTTGAAACGCCGAATGTTTGTTTGGTCGAAAGTTTTAAATCCCGAAAGTTCATTTGCCCGAAAGTTTAAAATCCCGAAGTTTAAAATCCCGAAGTACAAAATCCCGAAATTGCCACCGTTTCCGAGAAAAACGATTTTTTGTAAACCAGGTTAGGTCAAAACACTTAAAAGTTGCCAAAAAAGCGTAGTCGGAGCCTACTGAAGTACTAGGGCTCTAGGGTTTACAAAAAAAATGTCCGTATCGGAGTGCCTTATGGTCCCGAGATCGCTTCACTCGCTAATCCAAAGACTAAAATCTCTAAGACAATGACTCATTATAGCAACCACTCGGTACTAAGTAGCTAACAGTAACTATGAATTAATAAAACATTACGGAATAAAATAATTTTTCGAGATCTACCCCCGCTATAAAAAAATATTAAAACATGTTAAGCAGAATGCCCACCGTCATAACTGTGTTGCAGTGCCATCTATGAGTAATCGCGGGAACTACGTCGCTGCTCTTTGGGATTTCATCCATCGGTATTTCGTCCATTCGGGATTTCGTCCTTTCGGGCATTTGAACATCGGTATTTTGTGTTTCGATATAACGACTATCGGCATTTAAAACTTTCGGTATTTTGAATTTCGGTGTTTTGGACGTCGGTATTTCAATCATAGGTATTATGAACTTTCGGGATTTTGATACGTACCCCCTGCATCTGTAGTAGAACGACCCTTGGTAAATCCAAATTGTTTACTGTGCAATAAGTTATTTTTATAAAAATGTCTTAACAATTGGCGCAATATTAACTTCTCAAGCCTTTGGCTATGTGCACTTTGATACACTCTTAAATAAACTTGAGGTATATGGAATTAGAGGAAATGTCAACAATCTAATTAAATCATACTTACTTGACAGAACTCAAATAACACATATAAACCAAATTAATATGAAAAGTAAAAATGAAATTGTATATCAGTCCTCAGAACGTACAGTTTCGTTTGGTGTGCCACAGGGGAGTGTTCTAGGGCCTCCTTTATTTATACTATACATAAATGATCTACCGAAAGGCGTCCCTCAACCTCTGACACTATTTGCCGACGATAGCACCATAACGATACCTTGTAAAAATGTTGATACTTATGAAAGTGACATAAATGATTCTATAAATTCAATGGTAAAGTGGCTGGATGATAATAACTTAAAAGTTAACCTGACCAAAACTAAATTAATACATTTTAGTCAAAGGATCAATAGTAAGAGTACTTTAAATATACACTACAATGACCAGCTTATAGAAGAGGTAGAAACTACAAAATTTTTAGGGCTCCACATTGATAAAAAACTGAATTGGAAAACCCATATCGAAATCTTATGCAAGAAAATCAGTAAATCTGCTTATGCCCTGCACACATTGTCGTCTATATTATTATAGACGACAATGTGTGCAGGGCATGTGTGTAAGTAATGCCTCCACACTTATGTGTGGAGGCATTACTTACAGCCTACTATGGTTTAACAGAATCCCATCTACGCTATGGTGTCATATTTTGGGACAGAAAAAGACACGGTGTTCAAAGCTCAAAAGAGATGCGTTCGTTCAATATTTAAAATTAAACCTACTGATAGTTGCGTGCCTTACTTAAAAAAATATAAATACTTACTTTGCCATGTCTGTACATTTTGGAGGTAGCGGTATTTGTCAAAACAAATCCACTCCGATTTAAACTATTAGATGACGTAGTGCCACGTAACAGGCGTGACAACAGTAGGATATGCTCTCATACTGCGAGAACATCACTTATGCGTAAAGTATTTTCTGTATGGCTCCTACGATATACAATAAATTACCTAAAAGTTGGAGAGAACTGCCCTTGTCACTTTTCAAAAATAAGCTGAGAATTTTTTTAGTTAATAAAGCGTATTACAATATTTTAAAGTTTTTGAACGAAAAGGACTTCTCTATTCCGACTTCTAATAGACATGGTTAAGAATAACAATTCAATAATGTAAATTTTAAATGAAGTGACTTTTGATACTTTTTGAATGCATAATAATGAATATACTGGACATACTTAATTTAATTTATTTTTTGACTATTATATACTTATACAATAATATCTTGACATCAATTATTATTTATTTCTTATGTATTTTGTAATTAAATTTCAAGTGACTATACGCAATGAAATGTAATTTTTAAACCTACAAAATTTGTACGCCGTTATTGGCAAAGCATGGACGCTCACAACATAGTATTTAATACCTTGCATGTCTGATTACTCAGTTTATTTAAACGCATGTTTGACAAATAAATTATCTTTCTTTCTTTCAAAAATTTTGCTTAAAGTGGGTAAAATAGAAATGGGCCGAAAATTCGAGGGATCGGTGGTACTACCAGATTTAAACAATGGGATCACTCTGCTAAGTTTCATGAAGTCGGGAAATACACCAGATGCAACACACGAATTGAAGACAATTGCTAATTAAGGTGAAATAACTTCAATTATCGATGAGATAATCTGTACTGACAATCCCCAAAGGTCAGCAGTTTTTTTAACATCTATATCCCATCCATTCACCCCAATTCCCCGAGAAAGGCCAGCAACGCAAAGCCTTGATGTTACTCGATAAGTTACGAAATCAGGAGTTACTTTGCGGAAATCCAGGACATTATATTTTAAAGTGTTAATTCCTCGAAAAAGATCGAGACTTCAATGCAGGATGTGTACCATCCTCCCGCCTGCAAAAATATGCACATGCATGAAACGCGAAAATATGCATTAGCATCCGAACCGATTGTTTTTTTTTTTCATATTATTTTATGCCTTGGTCTTGCGGAGAGTACCTGGGTTACCGAAGTACCAGGGTACTCTCGTAACTCTCCTAATAAGGTAGGTTTATTTTAGGTCAAAGGTTTCATACAACTCGATTATTACCGGATTCCCTTTGAAAATGTAAAAATGGCACTAAAGTATAATATAATCACATTAAAGATATGTACTACTCTGGCTTACAAAAATTGACCCTTCACTACTGATAGTCTGACCAATATGAATGCTTACCTCACAGCAACATACTCAGTCCTTGTGCAGGAACTTGTTGAAGGCCCCGTACGCGGTCTCCAGGTCGAACAGCAGCTGCCGCACCTGACTCTCCGACAACTCGTCCGACGCCGACATCTCTGACAACTTGTCTACCCATTCTTGTACCTGGAATATACGGGGAGAGTTATGTCAGAACAATAGAAAAGAATGTATGCAGGTACGCTCTTTAAGTACGGTTTCCAACGCAAAAGAGTAATAAGCCGGAAATGGCTAAGCGAAGCGGACTTTGTTTCCATGAAATAGGTTTGCGTTTCCACCAAGAAAGAGTTTAAGCGTCTGATTCCTACCGCAAAAGAGAAATGAAACAAGAATTAGCAGAACGAGCAAATTTTTACTCCTTTTGCCCGCTGTGTCATTACCGCTCGACTCTTTGTTGGTGGAAACACATGTAAGCAGTTCTCTTGCGAGGTTAATAAAACCTTATTAATAAAGGTAGAAAGAGCACAGCGAGCTCTGCTTAAAGTTGCCTACAGACGGCCGTTCCGGTACCACACTAACACATTATACACCGAAGTTGGAGTTCTTAGAGTCAGACAGCTTTACATCCTGTCTGTCACTCTAAGATTTCACAAAACCTCATAAGTACTGCATACTGTCCAGTCGAAGGGTACACTGGGAAAGGGTGCGATGCCATAAAACAATCGGTAGAAGGTCTTACGGTTTTATGGGACCGCACATTTATATGAAACTCAATGACCGACACAAAATTCTGCAACTTACACATAACAAATGTAAAAGTACGGTAACAAAATGGCTTCTTAAACTGGACTATGATTTAACCGAAAGCCTCTTATCCTAAAAAACGCACTTTTCTCACCTTGATAGGTACACATGCATTTATATATGTATTTACAATTATATTTACAACTATAAATCACAAACTTCCATATACAACAGGTATAAGACATTCATTCAGACACAGTGTCACAACACCAACACAACTCTTAATTCACCCCACACACACACACACACGCACACACAACATTCATAATACAAAAATCACAAATATACATAATATCTTAAGTAACCAATAACTGTTTTCTTTATTATTGATACTACTATTTGTGTAATAATAAAATGTAAACGGAACGAAGGAGCCTGGAACTCACGACACAGGGAATCCTAGTGTGAGTTTCAGGAATCAATGAAGTGAATGTACTTTTCGAAACAATAAATTATTCTTATTCTTAGGTAAAAGAACTCATTAATGGGTCCAATCTGCTTGCGGTGGAAACCGGCCTTTATACACTCAGTTTTAAATTTAGTATGCAAGGTCATAGAACGTCAAATATGAAATACGAGGTCCTATGAGCAAAGGTTTTCAGAATCTTCAGAATAAGTAGCAAAAGGTTTTTACCTTTGTCTTGCCTTCAAAGTCCTCAGGCAGCATGATGAGACGGTCCATGGTGTCGCGGAGGTCTCGCAACTCTGGCTGTATCATGTCCATTGCGCGGAACTCGAGGCGGAGTTTGTCCATCAGAGTTATGAATAGCTGTGTGGAAGGAAATGTGAAAATTAATGTTGGTACCGCATAAAAGGTTGGAGTAACTGATGACTGCTAACTAGTATGATTAAATAGTCTTTTGGTCAGGACTCAACTAAAAGGCAAAGCCCTGTTCTGTAAAGCCGCCAGCGCTACAATTCGTAGTAAAAAATAAATTAATACAACCATGCCAGTTCGGTGATTGCAATTTGTGGTCAAAATAATAGAAGTTAAAACCCGAAATTCTGGGTAACTTTAGGAAGACTGGCTTGACAGCCTTCCCAAAGTTACCCAGTAGCTGGGTTGTGACGTTCAGATAGGCAGTGAGCTCTATGTATAATGTTGGTTGCATCTGGTTAGACTGTAAGCTGACTTAGACATACTTGGTAAAGGCCAGGCAAATTCATAACTTAGGAGAAGTTTTTGGTTTAGATCATGTTTTAACAGTTTGCCAGACAATGTTACTGTTTCAACAATAGAGGAACATTAATAGTTCAAATACTTACAGACACAATCTCAGCAATATATTTGTTGGTGTTGCCCTTGTCATCTTTGATCAGGTTTGGCTTGTTCTCTCTTATCCTCTCCAGAGCTGCTGGACAGTCCAGCTGAAAAATATAATATGTTCCAGGTTAACAAACTTATTTATTATAAGCTAAGGAATCTACAGATCTCATCTAATATTCTAAATTTAATCTAATCAAAGTTTTTTAACAATAGCAAGCCGACTAAATAGACAACTAAAACTACTAAAATCATTATAAAAGACTATTTAAGGAGTTTCTTGTCCATAGTCGTAGTATTTCGCCTGGCGTAGCCTGGACTATCGCGAAGATTCAAAACATCGAGCTGAATTTTTGAATCGTTTAATCAAACTTGGCGGTGTCTTTTTATCAGTATTGTAGATGTAATTTACGTATAAATAGTAATGAGTTAATAATGATTTTTGTAAACAAGTCATTAAGATGATTTTAAACTTAAAGATGATTATAATACTCTTATTGACGTATGTGGTTGGTTTAACGGGGGGGGGGGGGGGTTGGCAAACACATCATACTGCTACCCATTCACATCATATCTTATTCATGATCCATATTTACATTGAGATTGTATGTTTATAAATGGGTATAATGTTTACATAAAAAAAATGTCTTATCAAGGCTTCACAAAAGCATTATTCATAGTTTGCTTGCAGGAACTAATAATTTGTATTCACAAAATTTGTTTAAATATTTACTGCACAATTAAAGGGGGTCTATAGTAATGGCTGTTTTAACTAACACAAAGCACAACCTAAACAAATACATAATTAATAATCTGCTGCTGGAAATTCAACTCAGGCATAAGTGGTTAATACTAAAGCCATAAATTATACAAGGTGGAACCAACACAAACTTTCAAAATGATATACTGAATATGTGGTATGGTACGTAACTGGTTTATTATCGCTGTCCTTGGCACCCTGTTTAGTTTTTAATGTGTTAATTTTATTATAGGTCCTTATTTATCTAAAAAAAATATTTTTTAATATTTATTAACATGTTTTCGTTTATGATTTTAATTTTTGGCATTTGATGAAGTTTTGGTACGACATTTGAATGGTTTATTTTTATTATATTTTTTATTTTTATTATGTTGACATTGTATATTTGTGATTTTATTTTTTTGATTTGACTTAGTGATGGTATTTTCTTTTATTTATTATTAATCAAGTTATGTTTTTTGTTTATTTAACTATTTTTATTTAATTAATTTAAACTTTAACACATTCAGACAATAGGGAATATACATGAAATACAAAACTCTTTTTATTTATGAAAAATGCCTTGTATTGGCGCATAAAAACATTGTGGTACTTGTTTAAATTTCTAATACATCACTTATTTTACAATTTACTGTTTTATGTAGCATGTTTTTGGTGAAACGGAACGCACTCTCAATACGCATCGTCCTCGATAACGCTGGTATTGACGTTCATTGTGCCAAAATAACACTTTTATTTGAAAAGTGCTTAAAGTTTCACTCAAATTTTATTTTTGTTATTGTTATTGCAATTTTTACTTGAATAAAGCACATACAATTATTAGTAAAATTATTTTATTAAGGCCAAAAAATTTAATGTAAACAAGGCTGATTGTGGATAATGACGTCACATCGTGGCCGCAACAGCTATGGATGTTTGAACTGTCGTTTAAAATTGCAGGAGTTTAATATTATTTTTGTGCGACAAGCAGTAGTTGAACTAAACTTTAAATACTTTTCTTGGGTTGATAGTACTGTATTTTATTAATTTAAGTGAAGAAAAAATTATGTGCATATTCCATATTGTTATTATGTAAATGAAATGAAATGTTAGATATAATTTAATATTTAAATGTGAAAGTTTCTAATGATCTATGTAAGTGACATTGGATAAATCTAGATCAATACTCTGCAATATTAGTTTTAAGTTATGTTGCTGCGCCCTAACAGGGTCATGTACTCACTAGTTTTAAGCTTAGCGTGTAAAATTGGTTGTGTACATTGTGCATTAATAAATAAATAAAACACAACCAATTGTTACTAGTTATGAACCCAACTCACCCTATACTTGGCAACAAAAGCCTCAATATTGGGAAACTCATCGGCTTGCACTTGTTTGAATGCCACTTTGTACTGCACAAGCAGTCGGCTGCAAGCCGCGGTGTACTCCTGAGCTCGCACACAGTCCCTCATGTAGGCCTTCTCTAGGTGTTGCAGAGTGCTGACAACTGCGTATAACTCTGCCATGTTATCATGCCTGGAATTAGATATAAGTTTGGTTATTTCTTATTAATGTCTATTGTATTTGTGACTCATAGGCAAGTTGTAACAAAATGGGAGTCTTCTGTCTGATATTGTGATGATGATGGAGTCATAGGACTTTGCTACATTTTCAGAATTACAGGGACTAATGCAGCTTGTGTAGAACGATGACTCTTAAGTTTATTTCTCGTCTAAAATATTCAAGTAATTAGGCAGTGATATTACTTACTTTTCACGTTCCCTAGCATTTCTGTATAGCTTTACTTCCTCATATAGTTCGGGCCTTGTGTCTATAAAAGAATAATTATTTGAGGAAAACGAAAACAAAGAAATCGATTAAAAATCAAAGGATTACCAACATTACCTTGCATTTTGAAACAATTACTTTATAGCGATTAATGCACTCAAACTTAGGTACTATTAAATCTGAGCAGAGTAATGGATTATTGTCGCAATTTTCTAATTTAGGATTAGTCAAATTTAATAAAACAACAAAACGATGACAAATAAGAAGAATCCACAATCTTATCAATTTTGACAGTTCGTTTGACACTAATACAACGGGCTGCCAATTTTTAAACAAAATTTACCTTAATTTGTTATACTGATTGCACAGAATGGGGAGACACAGGCAAAGATAATCTAAGATGGCGCAACCATGGCTGGGTCTCAATCTGACCAATGACGTTACGCTATTTTGAAATATAAAATTACATTACCACATTTTCAACCAATGACGATGTTCGGACCCAGCTATGCTAGCGCCATTATTTCCACAGTTTCCTTCCCCATTACGAACTGTGCAATCATCTAAGTAATTTGTTAAGGTCTAGTCTAGTTACGCCATAAAACTTTTAATTAATGATATAATGATCTACAGAATCCATTAATTAATAGTGGTCATTTGTAATTATAATTCAATTGTCCACATACGTAGGTATGTAACAACTTTTCTAACGATTACCTACTTTTAGAGTCAAGAGAATTGCAGTAGTAACTAGAGATTGAGTTTTGACCCAATGCTTTCGATAAGAATGAATACCTGGCATAATCATCATCTGCCTAGCCATTTCCCAAATATTTTGGGGTCGGGTTCGGGGTTCCAGTCTAACCGGATGCAGCTGAATGCTAGTATTTTACAGGTGACTGCCTATCTGACCTCCACAATCTAGTTAGTTCTGGGTAATACGATACCCCTGGGAAAGACTGGTTGTCAGACATTCGGGCCACCAACGACCTGTAACGACTGTCAAAGATCTACAAATGACAGCCGGTACCAACGGCTTAACGTACTTTCCGAGGCACGGAGGAAACTTGGTAAGTAATGGGCGGTCACCCATACACAAACCAACCTAGGCAAGCCCTGAAAATAGACCTGAGCGGTTGTTATTATTTAGCCACAAGCTCCTCCAACCTCCAATCCACTAACTGGCATGAAAAACAAAAAAAAAAGCTTCTAACAGAGGTTACAAAATTTTTGTGATCCATAATAAAATAAATTTTTACTTGAAATGAATGAACTAAATGACCGAATGAAATTAATTGAAGAATGAATAGTTTGTTCGGATACACATGGGATACACTTGCAAGAGAAGCGAACAGTGTAGAATAAGCCGTTACTTGGTAGAAAAACAGGTTTTCAAAGCTTACTCATACCAAAAAAAAGTAACGACAAAATGACGTAATCCTCCAATATGGCGGATGACGCGCGCGCTCCCTGCCGCCCGCGCTCGTAGTTTCTTCACCAACTGCCACTCGTCTCGAATGATTTCACCTTGCGATGAATGAAAATTGTTGTAGACAGTCCGAGTGCGAATTATTCACATAATAAACTCATCACCGGACACAAAAGGTGTATTGTGAAACAGTGCGTCTAAAGGTGGATTCGTGGTTGTGTTTTTACCAGTTCTCCCTTTTGTGAGACCGTTGTGTTTACGTGCTGAAAATCATCGAGTGCAAAATCTACAGGTCTCTGGAGTCGCCGGTGCAGTGTTTAATGGGATCTTGTTGATCAACAGGTAATTTTTATGCAGATTGAAAAATATTTTACTGTAATTCCGTTTTATAATCGGCGTACCTACGAAGTTAAGAACATAATATATAGTTAACAACAGCTTGTTTTGCGTTTCCTGTCGCTCTGTAGATGTTGCGAAGTTGTTGAGAGTGGAGCATATGAGTAACCTAATGTTGTTTTTGTAAAGTGTTTGTGTGGTAAAAAATGTTGTTTTTCTTATTGGAATGCGTTCGCGGTGAGCGGGCGGGGTCCTGGGCGCGGTGCCGGTTGTCCCACTTTTGGCCAGTAGGCAGCTCGTAAGACGCGAACTGTTTACAACTTTGGCACGTTTCTACGACGCTGCACTTCTAGGGACAATTCAATGTAGTATAAACTGCTAGGTAATGTTTTGGGAGGCTACTGATATTTTAGAAACACTTACTCACTCGTAAACGCCGTTAAAATACCATTAAAAGGTCTTAGCCTCGTATAAATCAGGTGATTAAATAATGGAGCCAAGAAGGTGCATTAAAACATTTAAAACTAGAATTGAATTATGAAATCTATTTTTTTCTCACTAATCACCTACAACTTATCAGAATCTAGTACTGTTTAAGCTAATTGTGCAATAAGTTCATTAGCATAACATTTGCTAATTGGGCTAATTATTAAGTATTACATATCAGTGTTAATAAAGCAACAATCTTAGTCATGCATGGCAGAAAGTTTGATAAAAGTTTCGATTTATGTTTTGATTTAGTTCATAGTTTTATGTTTTGATAACAAAAGTAATTCATTGATATTGTAAATGATTACTCTACCTAGGATACTACCTACCAACAATACCTAGGATACTTTTGTTCTACTGTTACGTATGTTAATGCCATAACAAGTTTCTTTCCCATTTCCCGTCATTATTTTGTGTCCTCTTATTATCTCCTTCATAGGTCTATTGCAATGACTTCATTTAAATCCTGGATGGCGCAGTGGTTGTGCACGATGGACAGGAAAGAAGGTTTCCCATCTAGCTCCAGTAACATTCCAGTTTTATTGATAGTGACTTTGAAATGTGGTCTCGAAAATCATAGAGGAAAAAGGACAATAACCATCCCTCGCATTATTTACAACATGCCATATGACCAAAATTAGAAGGTAATCATACTACCTAGTTCTGTTCAAACTTTATGTCGGCTCGGAAGTTAGCTGCAAGTGATGGTCTGCCCATTATACGGTCAATACGATATGTTCTCTGGGCCCCGCAGATACCTAACATTTTGTTCTTTGCAGCTTTACGTTAGATGTTTCAAGCCACCTTAATGTTTGAACCGTTATACCTGTGCAGACTGTCACTCGCAACTATAAAGTTTAAACAAAACTTTACAATAATTTAAAAGCCAATTGTTTTTTGCAGCCACATTGTTCCTTGTTTTCTAATAGGTATTTTAACTGCTATGTTCATGTATTAAGAGGATAAGAGAGCTATTATTAGCTGTGCTATTATAGTCATAATTTGTCAACGTTATCATGAGGTGATTTGAGGAAAAAGTATGGTAAATTATTTGCTCTGTCAGGGTTAAACAGTTGATTTCATGGTTATTATAAAGGATTACCCATCACTGGAACACTATTCTGGGACTAAAATACCTTCGTTTTTAAAGTAGTTGTTTAATCATCCTGTGCTAAGCAAGTTTAGTCAGAGCTAATGTGAGGAAAAACCTAAGCTTATTTTAGATTATAAACATATAGAAATTAAACAAAATTGTCATCAGTTTTCTTTTTAGCCACCACTGCTGAAATACCAATTTAATAGTGGTCTGCCTGCCTAACAGTGGTCTTCACTCAATGGAATAAATAAAAGATAACAAACATACAACTTGATAATTTTACCACATTGTATCAACCAACAAAGTACCTAAAACAATTCAGTATTTTCTCACATGTATCATTTTGATAATAATGTGTATTTATTTGTTACAAAGTATCCCAACTGTTGACAATGCCTTCCTTGATCATTTGTTGTGCAGTATAGCCTTGATGGTGCTTATGTCACTATCAGCCATATACTTGGAACTGTCAATGCTGGTAAAACCTTGGACACTTTGTTTGTTGTGTTTATTTTGTGAATTTAAATTAGGTATTTTAAAGTTTGTTGCTGCAGCTGGTTTTAAGCAAATGTAAGTGAGAAAACTAACAGAAGCTTTCGAATGTCATAATTTACATTTTTAAGTATCAGCCCAGAATGTCAAACAAAACTTGCACGTAAAATTGACAAAAATTTTGAATTCTGTAACTACTTGTACTTGTTGCTACTGTTGCTGACAGATTCTTGTCCTCTTATCATCACAAGTAAAGAAAACCTTATCAGCCACTTCTTCAGTCAATAACCTTTAACTAACAGTCAGTGCCTATTAAAAAAAATAATTAAAAAATCAAGTTCATTCCAACCTCGACCTTTAGGCGGTGACATCACCGTGATAAGCAATGGGCCACAATGGCCGACGATGGCCGCGGTTTCCTGATGACATCATGTCAACACTTTATGTGATTGCCCAATATAAAATGCTCCATTTGTAAATGCATGATGCCTGCCGCGAATCACGTCTGCTTTTTCTGATTTTGAATTAGTGCTTTGTCTGACAAAGTCGTTTGATTTTACTGCGCTGCTCTCGTTAGCATAGTTTTTATTACTTGTATCGACAGACGCTAACATTTTTCTCATGGTTTAGCCCTCCACCACATCATAACCAGGGTATAACTTCCCCAATGTTAGGACACAGCATACTATCTGTGATCCACCACACGGGCCCATTGCGGAAAGTATCCTAATTTTATCAGTTACCATTCTACGCTAAACAATCTGTAAGGGAAACGGTAAATCGGCGTAAGTAATGAGAGGCTGGGAAATGTACCGATTACGGACTATGTACAACTTGACATGACATCACTATCATAGTATATAATTTGTCAAGCGGGTGAAGCCGCGGGAATCAGCTAGTTACATTATAAATAGAAATAATGTCATGAGATCAATTTCATTACATACCTAGTGATTATGATTTGTGAGTAATGTTAGGCTTGTAACATTTGACCTCCGCAGGTTCCGAGCTGATTAGATCGTCGGTTCCGGTTCCTATGATTTAATTCAATCAATGGGACATCTGAAGGCCTATTACCTACGTATCTTTCTGATATCCAGTGACATCAAGCTTCGGTTGTACACCGAACTTTGATGAAAACCGAGAATGTCATAATATTGGTATTACGTATCGGACTGAGTGGATGTCACTTTACGGTGACTAACAGCCCGGGTACGGTGTAACGTTCACGAAAGCCACTTCAAACTCAGTTGTCATCAATTTGTTGTCCATTATGCAATGATCGAAATAAATGTGTCGATACGAAAGCGTCTGTCAAAATGAGTTACGGTGACTATCAGCCACGATGACAACCAATGACGTCATATTTGATCGCGACTGGTCATACATAATACGAAACTAACCTTTTGACAGTTAATTGATGGACACTGAGTCCAGTTACAATCATTTCGAGCTGTCAACAGAGATACGTAATGGCCCTACTGTTTATTACTACAAAAAGTTGTTAACAACGTTCTACTGCCCTGAGATGTCGTCATTGAGATTAGATCATGTACATGTAGAGCAATGAGTTGTTCATTCAAGAGATTAGGTAAGTACGTACACGATATTTCTATCCAAAATTAATTCATCTATTCAAACTAGGCTGAGAGCTAGTACTAATTTATAGACGGCAAAAAATACGTAAAACAGTTCCCCGAACAGGCCTACCTTCCCAGTGGTTTAAAGGAAGTGGCGGAACAAACTCTCCAGCAAAAAATCGGTCTGTCTTTTTAGAAGAACCTGATTTTAACCAAACCAAAGTCCAAAGTATGTAATGTAAAAAGCGTGCGATAAAAATCTGTCGCTAGGCCGAGATGCATGAGTCCTGTCGATCCCATTAAAAGTGACGACAACAATGTTGAGCGCTCTGATTTACCACTGCAGTTTGCACAAAATATGATTATCAATATGAGTCCTTCATATTATGTTATCCGGATGCAAATAATAATATGTCATACAACCAAGTATAATCTTCCGTAAACCGTTTGCAAGAGTCCAAGATCCGACGTTGCAAACTCAAGAACTGCAATAAAGCCGGATTTAAAATTGGTCGTATGACAGACACCTCATCATGGCGGGTCTCGTAAAAACACTTGACTTGCAGGTTAAACGAATGACGCAACCGGGTATTTATTTACTAAGTTTCGTTGAGATATTTTGTACTAAAAACTGTTTGAACTAGGTATTAGATGTAATTGTTTAAATTACTATGTACTGTGTAGGTCAGTGCAATGACAAAGCAGTACTTTTGTGTCTGTTAAATTGGCCAGAACATCATACGTAGCGTAAATTAACAGCAGAAACAGTATACAAAATTGCATGTGTCTGACAAAAACTGAGAGAATTTTGGCAGGATTGTTTCTTCTCTAGTTTCTCATTTTATACAGACATGAAATGTTCATCATACCCCATTAAGAAGAGAAATAACTGAATGAATGAATGTCCTGTTGCAAAAATGAATCAATGCAGAACAGAAAACAACGTCGGCTGGATATAGCCAAGCGCACCTGCATCATTATTGAGTAACACTTTCACAATCGGAAACGCTCCGAATGTGTATTTCTGAGTATACGACGAGCTTTTGACCAAACGGTACATACTGCGAAACCGGTCTACTGAGACGCTGTAGTATTGATTACTTTGCAAATTCTGTACCTTATAAAAGTTTTTGGGTAAAAGTAAGTTTATAGTGAGAGAAATCTTGCCCTCAAAGCATTTCAGATTGAAAGCAAAAAGAAAGTAAGAAAATACATTTATTTATCACAGACGAAGACGTACAACATATTTTGCAGGATACACAGGAAAAAGAAACGAAATATAGCAATGTGTGCTTCACGGCTGTGCCAAATACGATTGTAGAACAGTTATGATTAAGGTTTCTGCTCGATAAAAAATACATATTTTCAAACTCCTTGGTTACGAATCTCCTATTTACCCAGTCATTGTTTCGTAAAAATCTATCAGCGAATACCATTAGCTTCCAAACCAAAACTTCCGCTACGGCCAGCGCTTAGAATTCTATATTAATTAACAGCTTGTTTATACGGCGTGGGTTGTGCGTGCTTGTTGTATATTTTGTTAATGGTGGCTAATGCGGCGCGTAGTAGGAAGGGACGGAAATAGGAATGGGAAGTGATAGCCTGGTCTTTGTATTCGAATAGGCTTGTGTCCTGAAAAAATCTAATTAGTCCGTCAGTTAGTTTTTCAAAAATATTTGACACGTATTCTTTCTTTTGCTACGTAAACAAAAATTGACGAAGATACGACGCTTTTAAAATTCTCAATACGTCACGCCGTGCGATAATTTTTAGTGCGTTGTGACGTCATGAGCCGCCACTCTCGAGTTTTGATGCGTTCTAACTTTGTCAATATTCATTGATTTACAAAAACAAAAAATACGTGTCCATTATTTTCCAATACTCTAACTGACTAAATAGATTTGCAATTTATTGATGGTGGAAACTAGCCTATTGGATGAAAATGAGCGGATCTGTCTCTGTAATGATTGCTGTTCTCGCAACTCATCTATGAAGCTCTCGTTTCAAGACTACAACTTCAAAATATATTTTGTGTTGTAGTCATGATTCCGTTTTGAACCCGGAACCTAAGGTTTTGTAATGTCTCGACCTTTTCTAGCCTGGCATCTATAGCATAACACCTCCCATCATATCCACTCGTTCGATTACCAAGATTCGGACACTTACCATGCATCCAAGAAACATGAGAGGAGACGTGCGGAAACCGACCAATCACATTGGTTGAAATCTACATCACGCTTCTCGTCTCACCTGTGATTGGTAGAATCTTGCATATCTCCACTCCGCTTTGGTGGAGTCCGAGTCTTAGTCAAAGATGACCCTTGGTATATCCCAGCTTACAAACAACGAGGCTATAACCACAAAGATAGTCAAACGCGTGAACATAACTTTCCATCGCATTCGTTCGCAGCGATTATGCCAGAGCCAGGTACTTCTCGTTTAAACATGCCATTTAGATGCATCGCCGGTTCTTCGATGGACGCAAGTCCCGCTTGGCTTTACCGAGGACCTTAAGTAGGCAATTACGGGAAGTTATCGTTGCCTGCCTATGGGCTTTAGGTCCGGGTGTTCAGATTTAATGTGTTAATAGTCTATTAACTCTGCTTTATTGATTACCGTGTTGGGCTTAGGTGCTGATGAATGATCAACGAGTTAGATGGTTGAGATACTAATTATCGTTAATCAAAGTTTCTTTACAAGCAAGAAAAGACAGCAAACATGGTTAAAGAAAACAACTAAGTAGGTACTGCGTTTACCGTTTTAGTACTCCTTCCAGTAGTCTAGTTTAGAATAAATTTGTATAATCGACATCTTATTTAATGTAGGTATCTGGGTCTTTAATCTTTTTGTCAAAACTTGGTCGACTAAACACTCCTTAATTTAAACCGCATCAATCTCTATTCTCAACGAAGTCCTTGAAGACACCTCATCAATTAGCTCCAATATTTCTTCGTGAATGACCAGCAATTTGTCCTCAAATAACTCACCCACAGATGTACTGTATCTAAAACATTGACATAATTGCTGGCTGCAACAATTGCCCCAATTAGCTATGTAGCTCATGAATTTCTGCGCCGATAAAAATCTTAGCAATTACTAAATTATACTCGGGCTTGATTGGGTTCATTAAAGTGACGTTGTGTGAATAACTATAGTATACGCATTGTTGTGAATGAGATTTTAGTTGAATCAACAAAAGAGATCTCTTGGATGGGACCCTTTTGGAACTGGTTTTGTTTATTAAGAGGGTCTAAGCTCTAAATGATCTGATTTTCAAACTCCTTTTATTGGGCAGTCGTGTAAAAAGAGTCTTGATTTGGGGTAATTTGATATTTACAGACTTTTCGAAAAAAGTAACCACCTTGCTATGTGCTTAGCCTAGTCGATCTAGCTAAGTTAGGATAGTTCGTAATTTATCCACATATATTAAAAGCCCATTCACCTAATGCCCCCTCTCCTTTATTTCATTATTTTTCACACAAGAACTTCGAAGGCCGAAGTCAAACAACATCGCAGCTTGTATTTAAATATTTCCTTCTTTCTTGCTTTCGTTTGTGTGAAACCTCAAGTTCACAGCAGATGCTATAACGACAATCGCTAACCGCAGACTCTTAGCAGAGATCATTGTACTAAACAATGGTCCTGTTACCAACAGAGCTTTGGATTTACATCTCAGAAGTAAAATGAGTGGTTTAAATCTAACAAGTTTCACATCTATTCCGAAAATTACCGTTATTCGGGAATGACAGGGTTTAATATTGCACTTGCTTTAATAGCGCCAGCTGCCAAGAAATGTGTCAGGCAATGAACTCCCTAGAATCTGCGGAATCGGTCTTTCGCGATATTTGCTTAGCTAGTGTCCTCGCGTTCACTAGCGAGAACACACATCTATTTTTAACTGGTTATAAGTCAAGCACTAGGGGCTAAGCAAAGTCATGTCATTACAATTCAGAACGACTTACATCATAATGATCTTCACAATTCTGATCCTCAAAGAAAGAGTCCACTTATAATACCAACTAAAATGTTTCTTTTGTGGTGACATTACGGCCTCCTATATAAGGCTGCGGTTCCACTGAGGCGAAACGAGGCTGCGGAGCGGAGAAACGGAGAAATATTAACCAATAGGATTGCATACTGGAGCGGAGCTAAGATTTTATGCGATCCTATTGTTTAATATTTTTCCGTTTCTCTGCTCCGCAGCCTCGCTCCGCCTCAGTGGAACCGAAGCCTAAGGCCTGTAACTATTTTATCGCCCCAACGAGGACATGTTGGAACAGAATGCGTGTAAAACCGCAGGACGTGAACAGAATGCATTATGTCGTGACGATATTCTCGAGTTAAATGTCCTCAAATTAGTTCATAAAAATTCGCTAAGGACTTGGACATACAATGTGTAGATATCTGCTCATTCTGACCCAATAGACGTTATGTCTGGGCTTAGAGAAACGGACGTTATATCAACGGGTGTAGATACATTATCAGTTAATACTTGACCTATTTCTTGAAAAGTAGGATTATTATCGTTACACAATAATCGTAACATTGGCCCGTTTGGCTCAATTTCAATTCAAATTTCAACAAGCGTATCGTTAACGTAGTAAGTTATCAATCATAAGGGAATTGTGAATATGCCAACGGGCAATGTGGCGTATTGTCTTAAAGAGTCTTAACGCCCAGAAATCAACAGTTTTGTTCTCAAGAGGAAACAACGTAGAGCAATTATTTTAATGATCTAAATAAAATCGGGGGCCTATAATCGTGGCAGTTCATCATCGTCTTCCTGCCCTTGACCCCATGCTACTTGGGGTCGGCGCAACACGTTTTTTTCTTCCATTCTCCTCTGTCAACCGTTGTAGTTAAATGGTCAAAAATCTACACACATCAAAAATGTCTAGGGATCAAGCATTTTTATGCGGATTTCTTGAGATTGAGATGTGGCTTTGTAATAAATTTATGATTTTATAAATTTATATGGATCCTTTTTGGTGCATTTCATAATTTGAATCAGGAACTCTCAATCAAATTCGAGTAAAAGATGAAAATAAGCTGTCAATATTTTCCCTATAAAAACATACAACGCATTGAAGACATTATTAGTGCTACTGTTTCCCTACTACTGATTAAAACCAACGTTATTATGGAGCGGCGACGTCATTTAAGCAGGGAAGAAATGCTCAGAGCCGTGGGAATGATAGAAGCTGGTTCCCGGCAACGTACTGTAGCTTTAGCTCTGAATACAAGTCAGAGTGTTATCAGTCGACTTTGGACACGTTACCGAAGCACCGGTACCGTGGCTGAGCGCCATGGAGGACGGTATCGCTGCACCACACGGAGACAAGACCGATACATTCAAATCTTAACTCGAAGAGCTCCAACAATAACCGCCATGATGTTAGCCGTGAGGCTTCATCACTCTTCAGGGAACTTAATTAGCGACCAAACAGTCAGAAACCGCTTGCATGAAGTGAACCTTCATTCCCGAAGACCGCTACGGGTACCACCTATAGCAATGCACAATCGTAGGATTCGATATCAATGGGCTCTTGAACACAGAAATTGGGCAGAAGAACAATGGCGTTTCGTGTGCTTTTCTGATGAGTCTCGTTTTGGTATGAGACCGGATACAAGACGTATACGACACTGGAGAACCCCTGGACGCCAACAGCGATTAAAATCCTGCCAGGAAGTCCATCCTTATAGTGGTGGAACCATCATGGTATGGGCGGGTATTTGGATCGGCGGAAGAACTGAGTTGATTTGGATCAGAGGCAACCTCAACGCTCAAATTTATGCTGAGACGATTGTATCAGACGTCATCGTTCCTCTACAAGTGCAAATCGGTCCCTTATTTCAGTTAATGCATGATAATGCACGACCGCACACCGCAAGAGTTGTAAGACAGACTCTCGCCGCAGCTAACATCAATGTCCTGCCCTGGCCTGCTCAGTCGCCAGACTTGAACCCGATTGAGCATGCATGGGATATGCTACAGAGAAGAGCTCTGCCGAATATGGAGGGTATCCAGTCGCAAGAAGACCTTTTTTTGTTGTTGCAACGAACATGGGCGGCCATTCCACAGCGTGATTTGGATGAACTCATTTTGAGTATGCCAAACCGATGTTCTTGTGTTGTTAGTGTTCGCGGTAGAAACACGGATTATTAATTGTTTAAGTTACCCAATAAAATTTTAAAGAAAACTGTTATTTCAGTCTTTTTTTCGAACTTTAATGTTAGTGGTTCAAATGTCAAAAATCCCTTTATTAGGAAAATGGCAAATTTCTTTATTAATGCAAAGGTGACTTGGTTTATCGTTACTGTGACAAACGAAAACACTTTATTTGATGAATCCTTAAAGAAAATTTTAATTAATATCAATCAGGAGAAAAGTTATTGCAAAAATATATGTTGATCCCTAGATACTTTTGATGTGTGTATTAAAAGATTTTTCCACCGCGTCCACAGAAGCTTCACCACATTTTACTACTAGTTCTCTCATATCGCCGTGTATGTGTGTGTTATCTAGCCATACAGACTCAAAGTTATTTCACGCTGTGACTCATTTGACATTGTTTACAGTGTAGATAACATTATCGCCGCTAATTATGTTTGAGTTACTTTGTTTTTATAAATATTAACTCTTCATACACAAGAATCTTGAAATGATAACATTTTCAGATCAAATGTTAGTGTAAGCTGTTTTAATTCGATCTTTTTTTGGGAGCAGACGTTTGTAGAATAATCTAACTGGGTGTAGCTATAAAAATACACGAGCTGTTTTGTTATTTGGGATTATAATACGCTATAGACAGATTCCGTGGTGATTTCAAAGTAAAATACTGTTCACAATTTCTTTTATCATTTCGAATTAGGCTTAGAATCAGCATCTATTGAACGTCAAAATGACTATAAGACAGTCCCTTCAAGCGCCTACCCTTCACCACTTGTTATTGTTTTAGCTGGGGGAATAATTATCAGCAAACATCATAATCACCATGATGTTCCACTAACGAATTGAAATTACAATAAACGAATTCTAGAGCATCATTACTTACGGAATCTTTACTAACTTTTCTTTTTCCACTTTTAAAATGATTTATTCCAAACATTTTAGTTTGAGTAGTCCTTTCCTGCTTTAATATGGAACATCTGACATATCAAGGGTACTCAGAATAAACTTTACGCAGATAATACACACATCAACACGGTCTAGGGATATTTTAAAAAAAGCGAATTACTATCAATGTGTTAATTATTTATATGACATGTATATATTTAAAAGATACGTTATTTAATATTCTACCATTTTTTAATAATGGTTAAGGTATAGATTAAAATTTCAGGATTTTATGGAAAAAAAATGAAGCATACACGGAAACCGTATATGAATGAACTTTTAATTTGTGAGTAAAAACTGGAAAAAATAGAAAAATCATTTAATTTGTGTTTATAAACTTGAAGTTAGTAGTCTGAGAAAGCGCCCATGATGTTCATAACACATCGGCAACGATTCGGCATGCTCAGAACAAGGTTGTCAATGTCTTGCTGCGGAATATTGTCCCATGTCCTTCTGAGGTGCGCAAAAAGTTGATCTTCTGTAGCCAGATTTTCAGGAACTTCCTTCAGAGCTCTTCTTTGCAGCATATCCCACGCATGCTCAATGGGATTTAGATCTGGCGATTGAGCAGGCCAGTCTAAGGCCCTAACATTATGTGTATGTAACCAAGCTGCTACCGTTCTCGCCGTGTGTGCCCGGGCATTGTCGTGCATGAGCAGGAAATCTTGCCCCATTTGTGTTCTGTGGGGCAAGATTACGGGCCCCAGCACCTGTTGGACGTATCGTTCTGCCGTCATATTGCCCCGCACCCAAACGAGATCCGTCCGTCCTCCAAGACGAATTCCTGCCCAAACCATAATTGTTCCTCCTTGGTATTGGTGAACTTCCTGAGGGTTCTGGAGACGGCTCCATCGTCCAGGAACTCGCCAAACACGCGTCCTTCGTGAATCTGGATGGAAGCCGAACCTGGATTCATCCGTGAACAGCACATTGGACCATTGGTCACGGCCCCAGTCCACGTGGTTCCGAACCCATTCTAATCGTCGTCCACGATTGCCTCTCCGTAAAGGTGGGACCCGGAGTGGTCTACGAGAGCGTAGATTGCTTTCATGCAGTCGCCTTCTTACAGTTTGGTCACTCACAAGCACTTTCCACTCGCAGCCTTTGGACCAATTGAGTCGCCGTTGCATTTGGTTGTGCTCGCGCAGTAATTTGCAAAAATCAGTCTTGTCTGGGGGTAGTGATGCGACTTGGCCCCCGGTGCCTCTCCGCTACTTCACCTGTGGCACGATAGCGTGTCCACAATCTTGAAATTACATTTTGATGGGTCCCTATGGCCTCAGCAACATTACGCTGAACAGATCCAGCTTCCAGCATTCCCACAGCTCGAAACATCTCCGCCCTCGTCAAATGTCGGCGTTGCATGGCTACAATACCTCAATTTTAACTTTATCTTTCGTTTAAAAATGAAAAAAAACTGTAACTAAACGTAATTCGTATTGTTTTCTAAATTTCGCACAAATGAAAATTCCCTCTCCTATACATCAAGACATTTTTATGCCACCGAAACAAAATAATTTTCAAAAATTTGTATTTGGAATTAGTCTGAGATAAATTACAAACAAATCGGTGTATAAAAGATTCCAATGCGGCCAGTACTTTTCGAGTTATTTAATTGAGTATGAAATATCCCTAGACAGTGTTGATGTGTGTATATCTTCTTCCAATAAAAAATTCAGTCCGCGAAGATGATACCTACCGGTTCTTCGTCTAGTTCATACGAATGATTTCGTAATAGTGATGCGCTTATCTTAGATAGGTAATCTTATCAGTGATGATGATAATCGTGTTTGTAATGCGACATAACTCGCCACTTCATTTGCTCTTCCATCTTTAATTATTGATGAAGAATGTTAAGTGTCTGTTGATTATAATGGTGATTGAGGGTGATTGATTGTAGCATCCGGTTTTATATTAATGAAATCTATTTCGATGCCGTGTTCTGGTTTCTGAATATCAAGGAAGGTCGGTTATATTATTCGAGGTCCAATGACAATTCAATTCATTTATTACATTCACTGACATTCAATAAAGGAGGTGACTGCTGAGATGACGTATAATAGAGATATACAATATGGAAGAAGAAGACATGCTGCGCCGACCCCAAATAAATTGTAATAAAGGCAGGAGCATGATGATGAGTCACTGACATCCATGGCACTGTCTTTTTTTTTTCGGATGGGTTATCATCAAATAACTTCTCCCGCTCTGGGCGGAGCAAGAGGGAGTGTCTAGACTTTTACTGACTAAAACCCATCCAGGTTCCTTCATCGCCCTTTGTGTCCCGGGGCCACGGTATCTCTTTCGAACAGTCCCGCAACCCCGGACTGTCTAAACCGCTGAGAGTATACTATTATGTATGGAATGAGTACATCATTCCATGCATAATATACTCCAAGCAACTGTCTTAGTTAAAACTAAGCTACCAGTGCTTACCTTGTGATAAGCGAAATCAGTTTTGCTTTGACTATTACTATCAAAGACATACGACAAAATTGTTTACTAGGTCACATTATCTGGGTGTAACCGTATCATATTGCCCCATCAGCTGTGCGTTATCAGCGCCACAGTTTTTCTCATCTATTTGTTCTCAGATAAGGTTACACATGTCCACAGATTAGGCTTAATTGATGCTGGAGATAAAATCTTTTGTTATTGTTTGTGTTGGACAGAGTTTTTACCGTACTTTGACCTTATTTAGTGTAAAAAAATAGTGCAAAGTGGGTTTAATTAGGATACCTGCCTAATTTTATATGGTTAAGTTAACGTATTGTTAGTCACAAATTAGGGAGAGCGTTGGCTATTACACAACTACATGACAGTAATTTGGCATACATTACAAGCGGCCTGCAGTACATTATGTAAGTAGTTACATTAGTTGTGAAAATGTGTACTACACCACATACTACAGTGATTATAAACAAACACAAATTCTCCAACGATTTGTTATGATAAACAACTCGCAACTGAAAATAGCGGATGTCGAGCACTGGGCTTATTTTTAGTCACACATTCCGATACTGTCAATATTATTTTATTCTCATTTCACAACGATACTAATAATTCATAGCGTGTAATATTTTATAGTTCCGCTGAACTGAGTAGTAAAATAAAGTAATTGGAACATTATTTCGGAACAGTTGCGTTTTTTGACCACGTGTACCCTGAAGTCCCTCACACAATCCTATTAATATCATCCCACATTTACAACGCAGCTTCTCTACTACCGATGACACCATAAGATGACGTCACCCTCGACTCATGGATAACAGTAGCTCCTTAAGGGCTATATATCCCGTAAATGACTTAGCATGATCCTCTGTTACTTCTAAAATACTGCAGCATTAATTTTGAAATAAATATATGGTAAAGGTGACGATTAATGCTAAGTTCTATGTGTGACGAAAACAAGATTCCATGAACTTTTCTCGATAGAAAAAAATCCAAAGTTACATCCAAATCGAACAATAAACCGCTGGTATTCAAAACGTACTTGAAATTAGATCATGAAACTTTGCATACTAACTGAACTAACTATAAAGCAGGTCTTATGTGTTTTATTTTTTTAGTCCATCAATAGATTTTTTGTAAATCGCAAAAAAACACTCATTTCGCATTATTCGGCCGCAGTGACTGACGTAACAGCCGCTTTGTAGTGCAAGCTGATTAGAACTTTATTCTAACAGTATTTCAAACAAAGTTTGAACCACCACAGAGTTGCTAATTTTAGGGTTAGAAGGGCCTTATGTGGCTCCAAATTAATTGTGTTCGCCGAATGCATTTGGATTCCGTCCAGAAATGTGAATCCTGTGACAGCGAAAACTGAAAACACAGTTATTAATGCACTCAGCATAAACATAAAATTGTGGGAATAATAAATAAAGTGTACTCGTAAACCAGTTGAAGAATATTTGCTTGACCCAAAAAGGATGCGTCAGTTTTTGCGATGTTCGGAATTGCGAGACTTGGCTCCGCGATCTTTTATTTAATCAGGCATTTGGCGTAGCAACCTTCATTATTTTATTTGAGGCTGTAATTAAATAATAAGAAGAAGACGCTGAAACACTTTGGGAAAAGCTACAAAGAGAAAGAAATCGAAACTTAAATGAATGCTTGTTCGCCCTCTATTCCATTGAAAGTCAGGCAAAAAGAAATAAAACACACCCGCAGCAAAAAATCTACGAACCATGAGCTTCTACCAATTATAGTAAATGACTTCTTCAAAGCAAAACCCCTTTAATTGAGTACCGTTAGTCCGTCAGTCCCGGCATGACGCGAAGACGCCAGAGTCTACAAATTGAGCCCTCATAACGAATTCTGTATGACCACCTATTAAGTGTACACATGACTGTCATAACGGAGAGACATTTCCTCCTTAGGAACTGTTAGACCATCGGATCCAGTTAATTGAATATGGTTTACCCTGCGAATGCTGCTGGAAATAGAACTTGATTAACTGTCTATTGACGGGCCGAGAAAGGGTTGGCTCGTGTGTTTAACGTGACTTTGCAAGTATAACGTGATCTTAGACAGGCTCGGTATTTATTAGTTGGCTATATTTAGGCATGTGGCGTAATTAAAAGTTTATACTTGTTTCTTTGGTTGCATGGTACATGTTTATGTGAAGATTTATATCGGAATTTGAAAAGATGCGCCTCAAGCCAGAAACACACCTACGTGGCGTGGCGTTGCGTGGCGCTTGCTGGCGCCACGGTGACTGCACACTATTCTGCCGTGTCGTGGCGCGCTCTGGCGTTTTTTCTGAACAGTACATATCATATCGAACCTTTGTAGCGTTCAAACGTGCATAATGTTTTCTTCGGATTCGAATACTGATTTTGATGAAAACCTTCAATTTCTCTTAGCAATGAAACTTCTTGAGGTCAAAAAAAGAAAAATAGGTACTGAGTCACACACACTATAAACAGAGGGAGACAACAAAGGTGAATTTCATCGTCTTGTTAAAAGACTAGACTCTAGTTCTTTAACAAGACGTTGAAATTACTAGTACTCTCTAGTTACTAGAGAGTGACGAAAAGAATTTTCATCAGTACTTTAGAATGAACAAAGCACAATATAAGGAAGTCCATTCACAAGTCACTAATTGGCGGAGACATAAAAACATAATTATGTACAATTTCTTTTAAATTTTTGATTACTCTTTGTATCATAATTATAAAACTTTTCGTTGACGTAGGTACAAGTTCAATAAGCTCGTCAGCCATTTTTCACACGCTGCAAACTTAGTGTAAATAACTGTCCGCTCGCGCCACGAGCCATGCGGTGTAGAAACACATTTGCGTGTTGTGTCGTGTCGCGCCGTAACCCCCACCACCGCTCTGGCGCAATCGGCGGCGAGCAGTCAGCACCACGCCAGAGCGCGCCACGACACGACACGACCTACAAATGTGTCTCTAACCATACTAAATGTATGAAACCGATATGCTTCTGGCGCGCCATGGCACGCCACGCCACGTAAGTGTGTTTCCGGCATCATCCTGCTCTAGCAAAAGTTGTCTAGGTTTTTGAATGAAAGTTGCTTCGCGAAGCATCCTGCTCCGTTTAAAACTTTCCTTATGCAATGCATTGTATATCTCCTTTCCATTACTAAAGTTCCTAACATTTTAATGGAGTTTCGCGTAAATATTTGCTCATATATTCCTATCATATCAGACAGTTGCGTTGGTTGATTTGTTTCATCTGTCAGATTTGTTAACTTGAACATCCTGAGCTGTCAGGAGAATTGAAACAAACTAAGGTGTTCCGCGCCCAAACTGTTGGACAATGAGACGACTTATGTAGTTTCTACATAACTACATACATGTACCTATGCGTAGGGTTGACAGTTCCGGAAAATGGGGACTGTTTCAGTACTTAAGGCGACTACAGGAGCTAAATTAGCAACTCTATTTGTGGTGGTTCAAACTTCATTTGAAAGACTGTTACACTACAAAGTGGTTGTTACGTCAGTCACTGCGGGCCGAATAGTGCGAAATGAGTGTTTTTTTTGCGATTTACAAAATCTATTGATTGGACTAAAAAAATAAAACACTATCATGCTAATATGTTGCTTGTAGAATTATTTGTCAAAAAATGAGAATGACCGCATGTTGTCAAATTTTTAGAGATAAGTTCGTGATTTTTTAATATGTTGTAATATGTTTTCAAAACACTATCATACTAGCATATATCTTGAAGAATATCATAAATTCTTCTGGTTTTGTTTGTTGCAGTGAATCATATGCTGTAGTCCTGTAGTCCCCTTGCTTGTTTTTGAAGGACTGTCGTCTCGGGATTGTGGCAACTGTTAGGTTTCCAGTTTATTTATTTACCCTATTTCGATTTTAATGACACTTTCGTGACTAACGAAACTTGTTTGTAATATAAACGAAATGACCATGGCCTTGACTGTATAATTTTGAATATTTTGATACCCAATCGGCAGAATTTATAATGTGTTTAAAATTTCTCCGCCTTCAATATTAAAACAACTTCAATCACCAGCCCAAACGGATGGAACCACTTCAACTTTGACCTTCGCAGTACGCAAATGTAGTGTTTGATAAAGACTGACATCCATCAGATCGAATCTATCATCCCTAGCAATTACCCGCCTACGATCTCGGCTCGTTTAGCAGCGTGGGCGCCGGGTCTAGCCCGGCTAGATTACAGCTTACGTTGCCAACTCACCGTTGGCATCCATGGTACCGTTGCCATGGAAACGGTTGTTTACGAGCACTGTGCAATTTTGTGTGGGATTCGTGTTTTGTTTTTCGCTTGTCGTAACGACGTTTAACGTCAAAAAGTTGGTAGATTTTTGCAATGGCGTGCACTTCTTAATCATTGGAAAATTGACCGTTTCCGATTAGTTGTAGATAGTCCTGATTTAATCTAGAAATGCAATGATGATATTAGTTAATTAATTATTGAAACGGATATACTAACGACTATTCGTGTCTAAGCGGCACAAATACTTAGAAATACATTAACAAACGAAGTTTTTATTTTTTCCTCCTATAAATATATTTGAAACAACTCAATAATTTAATACTGACATCCTGTATATACAATTTTGGAACAAATAAATTTGCTTGATTTAATTTCCTGCTATATCCCCGTTCATTAACTTTAAAAATTAGGAGACCGATCAAAATACGGGTCGTAGATAAGGATTGAACTTCCGTTGTTTTAATTAAATTTCCTCAAACATTTCCTTTAGATTTGATATCACGATGTTAATAACTATGGTTTATTGCGTTGCTTATGGTTTATCTAGAATTCATCAACTTTGGTTTTCTTCACAGTTTTGTGGTACTTCCTTTCTACAACTTCAATAAGACAGGCATACTGCGTATATTAACCTAATAATACTGCTATTTAAACTTGTTTGCCATGAAACAAAGTATAATCATTTTCTATATTTAAAACATTACCACACTCATCATGTTCCAAGCCTTTGCTTACGTCATCTTTCTTTAATGTAAGGCTAAAAATAAGGTTGCCCGTGTCAGCCATGTCTAGTGTTTCGACAGGCTCCTTTGAGAATGTTACTGCCTTTAAGAATATAATGACTGAGGTCATCGACGTTGTAGTCTCGCAAATAATAAATGAACTTGAATCTGCCGTTGTATATATTCATACATAGATTCAAGAACCACTAAAATGCACATACCACACTCTTTTTATAACTACGTTGGAGCCGGCTTCCACTCTAACCGGATGCGGCTGAATACCAGTATTTTACATAGGACGACTGCCTATATCACCTCTACACTCATAACTTATACTCAATATTATATAGTCGATTCTGTACCATGTGCGCGCCACCTGTTAACTGTCACCTTGACCTGCTCTGCATATCGCTTGCTCTGCAAATGATTATTGCAGGACCAGCCTTCAACTTTAGAGAAAAGCTTCTATAATCCCGTCTTCAAGAAAGTAGCAAAGCGTTCAAGTATTGTATAGTAGCGGTAACGAGCTCACGTTTCGAAGCGGGTTACCTCATCATGAGGTCACTGCGGCTTGCATCGGCCATCATTAAGGGGACACGTAATGCAGTTACTTTAAGACTTGAATCATTAAAGATATTTGTCACGTCCAGAAAAGCTTACGAAGAGCAAAGCTACATATTTATATCTGCACTAATATTTTTACTTCGATATTAGAAACAGAGCAGCCTATGCCATTAGAAAAATCCGTCAGTATACTGATGTAGATACCGATAGACTGGTTTATTTTAGTTACTTTCATAGTATAATGTCTTATGGCATTTTGCTGTGGGGACGGGCTGCAGATATTGAGTCTATGTTTATTCTGCAGAAAGGAGCCATCAGAGCCATATATAATCTTCGTAGGCGCGATTCTGTAAGGGAACTGTTTAAGGATATTGGCATCATGACGGTACATTGTCAATACATCTACGAAAACATAATGTACGTCAAAAAAAATCTGCACCTTTTTGGTAAAAGGGGTGACAGACATAATTACAGTACTAGAAATAGGGACCAACTAGTTCAGCCAGGTTTCAGACTCGCTAAAGTAGACTCATCTTTCATGGGGTACTGTTTGATAATATACCATCTCAACATGAATGATGTAACCAAGATTTTGTAACAATATTCTGATTTAAAAGAGTGTCCATGGAGTTTCTTGCCCGTTCTTCTCCATAGAGATCTACGCTAGGGAATGGGCAACTACAGTACTTTCACAGTTTTTATGTCTTGTGACTGGGACTGTAGCTACATTTAATTTTCATCTTTGTTTCGACAATTCAAAAGTGCCTGTAACTGGCTTACTTGAAATAAATGCTTTGATTTTTTATTTTGATTATTACAGTGCACAAACTACAGTGCACTAGGTTCGTGATGGGAGTGGGTCGTGCACTGCTTCTCTCCCAGTAGTGGGAAAGTTATAGGTTGATTGAGTTATTAGTTAGTGTCAAAAATAAATGGGTTTTTAACGATCTCTCGTTTGGAGTGGTTACCTCGCTCCATGAAGTCATTTTTGCATCGTGCTGTTGATGAAGTAGGTATTGCACTGTTTTCTTGTTCAAAAATTGCTTTTATTTTCCCTAACAACCTTTTGGCGTATTCCACTTGCACAGACCCGCTAGTACTTCACTTAAGTTATATAACATGCAAAGGCCACGTTAGTAAAATGTTATTTACGAGTACCAGGACTTCAGAGCATGCAAGTAGGTGTGTACCTACATAATATGTGGCCAGTTTTACAGTCCCCTAAGAGATTGATGTCTGGTCACGACCAAGGCGTAGTGCACTTAGTGTCACCTTGACATTGTTTAGCGTATAGTAATTTACTAAGCTGTGTGTCTGCGTGATAAAATATAAAGCAAGTATCAATGTTTGTTTTACATTAACCTCTTTAGTCGTATGTGGCCTGTGCTTGCTTTAACTTCGGCGTGGCCAACTAAATGTTCGGACCAGCAATTCCCATCTCTCAAAATCACAAACAGATTCAAGTTATGGCTTAATTCCTGTGCTTTTCTATGCCCAATCCTCTGGCTGATTAAGTTTTCCCTCTAACCTTGTTGGTAAAAGCTGAACTCTCTAGTTTGATTAGTCACATGCGTATCTTCAGCGATGGTAATGGTCTATCAGCGTTATAGAGGCATGTACTTCCTACAACGCATGCTGTATCGCTAAGTAAGGGCCCTACCGGTTCTTGCCGGATGCGGGCGTGATATCGCTTCGGCCAGTTCGACGAACTGACGATAGATGTTAATTATGTCATAATAATCGAAGAGTTTATTGTTATTCTGAACAATTTCGCTCGATTTGTAGATTTTCTGGCTTGTTGATTGACTTAGTGGTAGGGACTTTGGCGGTAGAACTGTTTATCCAAGTGTCACAATGTGACTTTGGCTTTGTACGAAATAATCAACAATAAATTTTCTTTCTCGTCTGTTATTTTTGCGATGATTTACCATCTTAAAACTGTAGCCAAAAATACTTGAGCTTAATATTCAGACCACGAATGCACAAACATTCCGTACCTACCTGTAATTTAATCTGATAAACTTATCTTGCACAGTCGCATACCAAATTAATATCCATTTCGAAGAAGAACAAGAGACAAACTATCTACTAAATCTCATCAGCCACTTTAATGAAACAAATAGATAATTTTATTAGATATCGATATAAACAATCTATGGAATAAATCGCGAATCAATTTTTTCATCAGTTCTAGACTTTCTAATATCGGCAATTTATCGTTCGCGTTAAAAGCTGGCACCGTTAGTGATTGGCTTCGCCGATATAACTAGATAGCACCGAGTTAGGGAGCTTTCAGACTTGGCATCTTATTTGTGGCGCTTTGTAGGCTCGTGAAGAGTAAAAAGAGAAAGATTTTTTTTTTACATTTTATGAACAGATACAGTCTGGTTTATACTTTCAGATGATTGTAGCAGTTGCAGTTTTCTAGTTGAGTTAAAGAATATTTTTCTGTTTACTCTCTTCTTATTGCCCTATCTAGATATGCTGGAACTGAATAGTGCTTGATCTTCTCATTTACCTTTGTGTTTTGCCAGACATACATATACTTAACAGTTATTTTAGGCTGACATTCGGAATAGTGGCTTTTTTCGTATACTTACAGAAGGACCAACGTTTAATCTCATTGTGTAAATCCTGTCCGCAGCGTCACATCGCCAATATGTAGGTGATCTAGCCTCATCAGTGCAACCGACCTGATCTGAAGAACCGGTCCTGCACGTATCCATGCACGTTCTTGTCACGCAGCAAATGCCTCTTCTTGCGAATTTAATATTTTTAGTCAACGTTCTCATTCTTTTGACGCCTGCGTAGATGGATGCTTTTCTTCGAAATTGCGTTCGGTTTTGTCATTTCTTAAAGAAAAGTTACCGTCACTTCTAAAATTGAGAAAGTATACTTCAAGATCAGAGCAATTTTCGAAAATTACATTGGGTCCTTTCTGCATTTGTCCAATACGGAACGGAACGCGTAACTTCGAACATTGTTGATCACCGCTAGTCATACAATACAATCCGTTATAATTTTCTTGTTAACAAGCTCAATATACTAGGTCAATTAGTCCGGCAGTTGACGAATGCCTTCCAATCAGTGATTGAAAGAATCATATTACTGATCCACCATCATTATAATTGAATTGTATATATGTATATATACTCTTAACTTGAAACATGATTGGAGGGTCCTTGATTTATTTTAACGACCTTCTTTTTATTTAATTATTTTTATCATTATTTTGTTCTGCAACCATACTTGTAAAATTAACGCAATTTCTTCGCCAAATTTCAAGCTTTTACAATATAACTATGTTTGTATCTCTTGACATCAAAATCTTTGCATTGTCGATCCATTGCCCGCAAACGCTCTTGGTATACGATACGTATCGATAAAAAACGAAACCGGTCTCAGCCCGTGCCCCGTATATTTAATGGCATGATGTCACCGTTTTGGTCACAATCCGACAGCCCAACCGATTTGAGACACACTTTGGAACTTGCTTTAGAACATGGTGCGAAGATCCAGTTTTGTTGTCAAAATACTCATCATACTTCCTTCTATAGAATTGATGATCAATTGAATCTTTCTGCACTTTCTCTAGCTATACAATCTAATAATTGGTTGAAAGACAGCAAAAGAAAAGGCGCCATAATCCTTAAAAGAAACATCCCAGCATGAAACTTTTAAGCCGCCAAACACGTTTTCAATTTGGTCGCGTATTAACATTTTGAATGGCAACTTTTAAAAGGAATTTCGCTTATTTTTTTGCCTGTAGACATGTGGACAGTATAATGTGGATGTGTGTCCATATATGGGGGTTTCATATAACGTATGAGTTGACGGCACCTTAATGACTGACAGGTTCTAGATGCATTCTAGTACGGCAACTATGTGTTTGGTATTTAATCGACTAAGTACTATCTAAAAATATGTGTTGGAGCTTTTTCCTCTTCTGGTGCCTCTACAGTCACTGAAGGTTGACCATCAACTCCAAGTATTTCTTCTTGTCCTTTGCAAGGTGAAGCAGGGTTTTTGAGTTTTGTAGAGACGAAATGTACATGCCTTTTTGAAAAGTTACGTTTGGTATCCCGTCTCTGTGGCGCCTGTGGGAAATGACCTTTGCAGTTCAATGAACTCTTTTTTTGGCTAAAAATAAATGGCCGTTGCCTAATGTTTTTGGAGTGGTAAACGGAAGTAAGTTTTCGCGAGGTCAGCGGTCATCCCTCTAGCTAGTTACTAGTGTGCATATACTATCGCTTTTTATCAACAGTTCAGCTTTCAGCTTTGAGATTACCTGAACTAGGTACCTGCCTGTCCCTCCATTTTAAAGCATATTGTCATTTTTATTTATTTTCACTAATGTACGACTGGAGCATCAAGGTATATAAGTTTGATCTCATATAATTATGAGAAAACTTTTGCAAACATTTCGCAGCTGTGAGTAAGAGATTCTTACTCACCGCCGCGCTCACCGTTTCTTAGATTTTTTCTTTTATAAAATGTAACATTGTACTATAGCTTAAAAAAAAAGCTAATGTTAAAATCATTTAGCGGTCATCATTCATCAAACAACCATATGAAACAGTAGCCATTCATATTCACTCACAATTCATCCGACAGTCATGATAAAATAAAATCACATTATGCTATCGTAGTTCATATTCCACGCTGCGTGCCTCTATACGCGATAAGCTGTGTATATGAAATACCCATTGTTGTGCTGGTAATCAATTTGAATATCTGTGCTTGTCTGTATGCTGAGCTTTGTGGCTGTCATGGGCGGTATGTTTTTGTCAGCCATGATATTAAAAATAAGGAAAATCTTTGTAAAAACATGACCAAAGTGAAAAGACGCAATACCGTTTTAGGCCGATCAGGTCATCTTTATTACCAGGTTTAGAACAACTGTATTGAATAAGAGGAAGCAGTACAAAATGATTTTGCAAAATATTAACATTCCATAGTATACTTTTTAATACTATTACGTTTTTACTTGGATGCCTATGTGCAAGCTACTGCTCTTTGTATTCCTGGATTTTAGTGCTATACAGACTTGACTGAACTAGGTCTCGTTAACAAAAGATTAATCACTCGCTAAGCGGTTTCCTTTGACCAATCTTCCTCTTGAATGAATCAACGAGATCACTCAAGCTGGGCCATTACTACAGTCAATATAAAACTACGTTGATTAATCTCACGAGTTTTCTAGCTCTATTGTTCTATCGTGAACGAAGCGTTTAAGTGTCAATCGTGTGTGCCGTACGTAATAAGTTGTCATATTGCATGAAGCGGCAGAAAGCATAATCCTTCTTATAATTAATAGCGGTTTCACCCGCGTAGTTCCCGTTCCCATGGGAGTACGGGGATAAAATATAGTTATGTTACTCAGGGTGAATGTAGCTTTCTAATGGTGAAAGAATTTTTGAAATCGGCGCAGCAGTTTTTGAGTTTACTCATTACAAACACACACACAAAAATACAAATCTTTCCTCTTTATAATAATTGTGTAGATTGTTACTGTTAGTCTCAAAGGGCCTCTCCCCATGACATCATTTTTTTTTAATTCAGGGCTAATGTGGACCACTGATTGATTGATCTTTTTGTCCAGCTCGTCCTGCCATCTCCTAGGAAGTCTGCTGCGACGCATTCTAACCGTTCCAAGGTTGCACATTTTGGTTATTTTGGCCCACAGCACATCGGGTGAGCTTGTAATTTAATTGATTTGGATAGAAAGACCAAAACCTGTAACACCTCCCTACTTTACACGTTTAAATGAAATGGAATTGTCGATTGTAAAGCGTGGGAGTTGAATGGGTACTTCATCTGAGTGTTTCGAATATTGATGCCAAACCCTATTTAATACATGGGACTTAAACGTAACTGGCGAAATGTGGGATACCTTAAGTACCTACACTCCAACCTTTGCCTAACCTTTCTGGGTTTATAGGCTTGATGTTATGTTGTGAGCCAATTAAAAAGTGCGTAAATTTTTATAATAGGTACTAGTAAAACATTTAGCAATTATAAAACTAAACAGACCGAACCTTCGTGGTGAGTTCACCGGAATAACAAACAATACAAATATAACGACTACCTAACTACAACCGCAAACTTAAAATAAATAACTAATGATGCAACATACGTGTATTTATAATTAGTAATAACAATATCTATAGTTAATCTATTTTAGAAATTATGACCACCTGACCGTCATTTTCGTTGTGTAATGAGGAAACAAAAGTGCGCAATGAAAAAACATATTTTGTATCAAGGACGGTGGACGGATAAACCCTTATTTTTACCCGTATCTAAAAGGATACAAAAAAAGTTGCAAATTAAGCGGACGAAATGTTTTAAAACGAAAAAATCGCATGGCGAAATTAGCACAGCCCTGATGACCGTTCATACACATGTGGTTCTTAAAACGTACATTCCAATGCCAGAAATGGACCTGCTCCATAAACTACAGTAATGAATGGTCCTTGGTTTTGCCATAACAATGTCCCGCGAATTGTATATAAAATTCCTGTTCATATAATTACAATAAAAATCGAAACCGACTGAATAAAATTAATGTTTGACGCAACTTTAGTCTCATCAAATGCATTCTTCGCCCCACTTACTTTGCCAACCTGTTAAAATTCATACCGACTAACAAAATATAAAATTAATAATAGGTATAAAACTTGCCATCGTGCAACACATTACGAAATATCCTCACGCCACGTCCTCACATCATAAGCATATCGTCATTTCCGGCACACCCGCGAATGTTGGCATTCCTGCATAATAATCTTACGTGCGGTTGGCACTACTGACGCCGCCGCCGGTTAAGGATAAATTCATACATGTAATTGGATGTTATGACTGTCTGTCACGAAATATTGCTAACGGTTGTCCTGATGTAGGAATAAGCTATTCAATTATTATCAGTCGGTATTGCATCAATACACGGATAAACCAATCTGTATATCAAACTTGATAGATTGAGCCTTGTAACTCAAATATGGGTAAGATCTGAGTATGAATGTGGATGGGTGGGTATAAGAGTAGAGGGAGACCAAAGAAACGATGGATGGACTGTATAAAGAATGAAATAGCAAGAAAAGAGGTGTCTGTTGAGGTGACTAGTAATAGAGAAGTATGGAAGAAGAAGACATGCTGCGAAATGAATTGAGATAAGCGCAAGAGAATGATGATTGGTCACCTACAATAGCCATTGAATGAAACTTTTAAACCACCAACAGACGTCCAAAATAACTAATTCTTAGTTTCTTAGGCTTTTCTCTTCTTTTTTTACCACAACCAAGATGCGTGGTTAGGTTAGCATGGTAGCCTGGTTAGCATGGTAGGTATAACGTTTCCATTGCTGGCCAACAGAGAATTCTAGAATTTCACAAAAATGTACAGTATGTAGTTTATAAGTTGTAAGGTAGTCAATATCAGCTATGTTTACAAAAGACTACAGTGACCCAATAATATTGGGAGTGTCAATATCTTATCTGTTTAACTTTCATTTTAAAATGGATTTAGTAGTGAAGAATTTAACGATAAAGACTGATAAGCTAAAATCTATTCTTGTAACTGTACAGATTGTGACTATTATGTCATTTCAAGAAAATTTATGGAAGAGAATCATAAACTGAAAATGCGGGTCCTGAAATATATTATCACATTTACGAACACACGGAACACACGACATTTTAGACAAAAGGGTTGCAAAATTTTTTGAAGTGAAAACTTCTTTAGGCGCGTTGAGCACTTTTTGGGTGAAGGAAAAACATTGAATTCATCGTCACGTAGCGTACGGTCACGCTTCGTAGCATTCGTAACTCGTAGGCGATCCGCTGCGGCGTAGCACCACATAGGCATGCGCGGGCAACCAGTGCTACGACTGGGGCGGGGACAAAGGGTGGAGAGGGAATGAAAACGGATGATGAAAAACTCGTAAGTTTATGAAAATCCAAGATGGTGCCGACGAAATCAAATCAAATCAAATCATTTTATTTTTGCAAACATGGGTAATTGGTACATAGATGTTTTCTTATATAATATAGTCCTCCATATTCTACCGTAAATATTCGTTTTTTTCTTCATGGGTGTCTTTTTTATGGTTTTTAGGGTCACTAATAACGAAAATGAGGTCAAAATGAAAATCCAAGATGGCGCCGAGGAAAATTTTCGGTTTTTTCTTCATGGGTGTCGTTTTCGAGGTTTTTGGGGTCGCTGATAATGAAAATGAGGTCAAAATGAAAATCAAAGATGGCGCCGACGAAAATTTTCGATTTTTTCTTCATGGGTGTTGTTTTCATGGTTTTGAGGGTCACTGTTAATGAAAATGAGATCAAAATGAAAATCCAAGATGGCGCCGACGGAAATTTTTGGTTTTTTCTTCATGGGTGTTGTTTTCGTGGTTTTTGGGGTTGCTGATAATGAAAATGAGGTCAAAATGAAAATCAAAGATGGCGCCAATGAAAATTTTCGGTTTTTTCTTCATGGGTGTTGTTTTCGTGGTTTTTGGGGTTGCTGATAATGAAAATGCGGTCAAAATGAAAATCAAAGATGGCGCCAACGAAAATTTTCGGTTTTTTCTTCATGGGTGTTGTTTTCATGGTTTTGAGGGTCACTAATTACAAAAATGAGGTCAAAATGAACATCCAAGACGGCGCCGAGGAAAATTTTCGGTTTTTTCTTCATGGTTTTTAAATTGAATTCACATAATGTTACTTGGCATAATGACGATTAGCATAATAATATTTAGGTATACAATGGGGTGGGCAACTGGTGGAACTAATGGCGCTAGCAGCGCATGAACCAAACATCGTCATTGGTTGAAAATCTGTCAATGTCATTTTAAATTTCAAAATAGATTGACCTCATTGGTCAGATTGGGTCTAAGCTATGGACGCGCCATCTACAATCAGCTTTGACCAGCCTTCCCCATTAATAGAACTAACGGAATCAAATTTGAGTTATTTTTACGTATTTATTTTGAGTTAAAAATTCATTAAATTGTGCTACAAAAGTTAGTGACAGAAACGAAACGCTGTAAATCCGACTCCACGCAGTTTTGCCTGCCCTACCCCTAGAGTGTAATTTAGAATCGCGTAGGCGCGGAGGGGCGAGGTGGCTCGCGAGTTCTGGAGCAGGTGGTTGTAACACTCGCCGCCGCTGCTGAGGCTGGCCGGCGAAGCGTAGCGTATTACCCAGCGCTAACTGAGTTGTCAGATAGGCAGTCGGTATTCAGCAGCATCCGGTTAGACTGGAAGCCGACCCCAACATAGTTGGGGAAATGCTAGACAGATGATGATGATGTTTTAGTAACAACACATATTATACATTTCACATAAACCCACACGCACACTCGCACACAGCTCGACGATAGAATTCAAAAGTTAATTAGTTTTCACTTTTATCGGCAGTCCCCAGACTGCCCTTCAAGTTTTTTCTATTAAGCCTGCTTGTTGCCTGGTTCACATCATATACAATATGGTGGCATGAAGCGCCATATTGGTAAGCGTGGTAAGCGGTCGGATGCACCTCAATATGCGAGTTGACACTGACCCAAGTCTTCACGTCTCCATAACTCAGATCCAGGTTATGCCGATCCTAATTCTCTTCAATTTCATGCTGTGCTTGACACTACCATTCAATACCGCTATTCAATGTAAAGTAGCTTGTTGTCCTACAAACAAAACACCAGATGGCACACATTCCACAGTAATGGCCGCAGGGCAGATATAAATATAGTGACCAGCAGGGAAATGACGTCAGTTGATTATGAAACTCTTTTATAAGCTATTACGTACCGAAATACCAGAAGATTAGGAGTGTGAAGTTGCTATGGAGGGAACGGACGAAGGGATCATATTCTGCTGAATCTGGTAGCAAATGTTAAGATCCAACTTGTAATGCAGCCGATGTGAAAGTAGGATCTCGCCTACTAAGACCAAGTGCCGCTGAGAGAGATAGAACCATTACCAATTTACTCATTCTTGGAATATCGAAAAGCAGCCTAGAATTTACGTATCTTTATATTTACTATTTACTCGAATTGTAGAATAAGTGCTTAGTAAATTGTATCTTCTATTTGAAACTGAGGGTTTTACCAAGGGTTATCGTATTACGGAGTAACTGGCTTGTGGAGGTCAGATAGGCAGTCGCTCCTTTTAAAATACTGGTATTCAGCTGCATCCGGTTAGACTGGAAACCGACCCTAACATAACATAATTGGGAAAATGCTAGGTGGATAATTTGGAATTGGGGCACTGCGGGCCACCGAGCGGTTAAACAGTTAAACAATACAGACTGTGTGGCTCTCGTTTAGTACAATTGTATCACAAAATAAACGTTTGTTGCTGCCCGACCATTTGAGTTAAATCAATGAAAGCTGATCAATGAGAATACCGATATTTATTCATTCATCGAGACAACAATAAAGGCACAACAGCTAGTGTGTAGACAGTTTATAAAAGCAGACTGTCTGCCAAGACACTGGCGCTATGTAGTACGATTGTGCTCCGACCTTCTTATTCTTAGCTCACATACTAGGCCAATTACTTGGACACCCTTTCTCTAAACACACTATTAGATAGTATGTCTATCTGATCTACCTGTGTTGTAACTTCCATGTTTTGCACGATTCGTTCCGCCATTTAACAAGAATTGAAGTAATAGTTGTTTCTGTAGGACACGTCAAAGAAACGATGGCGTAATGGTTTGAAAATGTGTTTTTAATTATCTAAGTACGTGATCGTAGCTTGTGAAGATTTAAAAAGCAATTATTTGTTATATAATCGCTATTGGTCCTTACGGAGATTTTGATCTTTGGAACGAGGGACCAGCTTGCTTGCTTTCCTAACCAACAGTTATGGATAAAGTTAAAACAAAACTAGAATACACATAACTTTTGCATATAAAACACACTTATTATTTTTACGACAAACCGTACAAGTGGTAAAGCCAATCATGGGTAGGAAATGACATGATAATATAGAAATAGTCGCGTGTAATTTGCGCTGAGAATGACTGTCATGATCGCCACCTGTCGGGCATGAGCTATCGATGCATTGAATGTTTATGTATGTTATCCATAATGTTATGTTTATCTAAGTTGTAAAAAGTACGGGATTATGTACTTAGTTAAGGGTGTTGTGGTATGACCTATAGCCGTGGATCGTTTGAAAGTAAAGCCGTACATTTCATTGATTCAATTATACAACTGATTAGCCTCTTGGTCAAGTGTTTACTATTTCATTGAAAGTTTCTATTTAAATGGCCTACACTGATTTAGAAGATGACTCACCGATTTGTAACCGTCATTTCATTAACAGGCGGTAAATATTCACTGCTTAGCTTAGGCTTCCTATTCACTGTTTCAATGAATGATTAAGCGATAGACAGATTAAAAAGATAGGTCCCACTCCCAATGGTGTTTCTAATCGGCGACGTGATGATTCATCTAGAGTTTGAATCCAAGTGTTTAGGAATGCTTAGCAGTGTAAAGATTTAATCATGTTTCTAATATTTCACTGACTACCCTAAATCACCGTGTACGGTGTTACGGTCGAACAATTTTAAACTTTACTAACTCGTCGTCGCGTCACCGCCGAAAGGAAAACCGGTCAAGCGTGAGTTGCACGTTAACGCTATGAACAAGAAGTTTGTAACTATTCTTGGAAAAACTATTTACTATTAGTGTAGTAAAATTTATAGTTTATAGTAAGAAAATTATAAATACTTGTGACGCCTGCGTCAGCTTCCAATTGTTAATTGATGATGAATCATGCTGTCATGTTTGTTTTAAAAGACACTTGAATTAGTTTGCTCTTCTACTTAGCTTACTGTCATCAGCAAAATTCTAGTCGGTTATTCGACGGTTCTTCAAATTAGTGGCAGTATTAGTAGTACATTCTTAAAAGAAGAATAACAATGGGGCTCGAAATTACACATTTTAGCTTGCCTGTCAGTTAACCATTGAAGGAAAATGTAGTGAGGAAGATGTTGAGTATGAATGTAGATGGCTATAAGAGTAGAGAAAGACCAAAGATACGATGGACCGTGTGATCGATGATGTCACAGAGAAATATGGAAGAAGAAGACATGCTGCGCCGACCACAAATAAAGTAGGATAAGGGCCGGGGAATGATAAGTCGGTTAACCATTGCAATATTACCGCTTGAGCCTATAATTACAAAATAGAATTATCAGAGGCAGAGCTGTTGTTTTGAACCTACTCTGTTACTTAAGAGGGCCCTTCCCGGCCCGCATTTCGTCAACGCGAGCATGGTCGAAAAGCTTGTTGTTTCATCCAGAGCCACAGCGGTAGTATTCTTTCAACTCCCCTGTCTTACCTAGCCCCGACTCCGCACTACTTGCCTCCCGCGCACCTCATACCGCCTAATGCGAGGACATTGAACGAAAAATAGTGTTCGAAAATTTATAAAACTTGTTCCAGGAAATACGTGTTTTTGAATTAAGCTTATAAGTATGTGAAATAAATATTTAGAATGTCCACAACATTTGCAAGGCTTCTATCAGGATGCTTTTTTTACTTTTACAATTTATGAGTACATTATGAACGGCCAAAGTTGAGGTAAAAGTTGTGCAAAACAGCAATTTTTGGAGGCTTGTACTGAATTTGTTTCTACAAATTTTTATTTTTTGCTTCGATAGAAGCCTAGATATAGTCCACAAAATACCTATTAGTTCAAAAAATTCAAAGATATATGTCTAACAACGGCATAATCACGCACGAGCGTTTGTCAAAATTCTCGCGAAAAGTATGGCGGGTTGGCCGCTCTTAAGGAAACAATGTTTATGTTTCGTGTCTCAATTTCACATCAAATTCTTTCAAAAAACGTAACAATAAAAAAAAGCGTATTGTTCTGCTACGCGTGAGTTTTGGCAACAATGTCGATTATTTCAGCTTTGTTTGCGTGTTCAGATCACTGCCGTCTGCCAGCCGAGCGACTGTCCAATAGATTCTTTGTAGACGCGAATTCGTGATTGTTTTGTTTTCTTTTGCTTATTTATTGTGGGGGGAATGTTGCTCATCGGCTTTAATAGCTTTACTTTTCTTTAAATCTGCCACGGCCTCGTTGGTTTAGCGGTAGCAAACGCTACTACAGAACATGAAGTCCTGATTTTATTCTCAGGTCAGGTTGTGGTATTAGGTTTCCCATCATGAATTTGTCATTAGCTTAGCAGCCCCAGGTTTGAATTTGTGTCAATAGCATGTTAATAGAGTCGCTCTTTATTGCATGGGACTTACACACAACTGACAAAATGTATCTACCTATTTATACCCACATTTTGCAAACTCACTTGGCCGTCGACGTATGCTTACACGTCTGCTTAACCCCTCAGGGATAAAGGCGTGATGTCTGAATGCTCGTTTAAAAACTGCTCCACATTTAAATGGCTCATCTAATCCAATTGGCAATTGCGACCTACAAGCCGTCTATAGCCCATCCATAGGGGCGCAACAATAGCACTAAACTACACACACAAAGGACCAATTGGTACACAATACTAACAGATGACTTCACGTGCATTCGTCACCGACATCATGCATCTGAAGGTCGCTGCTTTGTAATGCTAAATGTTGCTGATAGCGTTGTTGGAGGAAAATCTGCGGTAATAATAAAATAGATTGGCTGATTTTGTGGTTCTTAGTCACTCACAATTATAACAGAAGAAATACTGTATACCTAATTTTGAATAACTGCTTGAATAATAGCTCAAATTTTATTACTTAGTTATCAAAACTAATAAAATGCGGAGTTCCGAGAGTTAAAGATAAGTACGTAATTCGCAAGTCCGCTTAGTGTGGACCCTGAAATACAGAAGCAAAGATTTTTATTGGTTGAAAAAATAATACGCGGAAATTCGCGGGGAATCGTGCGGTGCGGAAGTTGTAATATCTTATACAAATATTGGCTATACATTTATTTTAACATAACATAACATCACGCCTGTAATTCCGAAGAGTTGGGCTGAGCTGTACCCAATTTATAGGACCTACACCCTCATTTCGCCTTATGTTTAAGTCCCATGTAATAGGGGGCGAGCGCTGACGCAAATCCAGACTCTGTGGCTGCTACTGAGAAATTCCTGATGGAAAACCCAATAACACTTTGCCCGACCGGGGAATCGAACCCAGGACCTCATGCTGAGTAGTCGCCACCAGTAGACCAACGAGGCAGTCATTTATTTCATATTATTAACAATACCTGTCATGGTAATAGGCTTATCCCCAACAAAATGGAACATAACAGACCGAACTGTCGAAATGTGTGTGTACTGTACACATCTGCATACCCCCTCAGAGCATACAGGCGTGATGTTATGTTATGATTTTGTGAAAACAACAAACGACCAAGCGATTGCAGCAATCACGACCGATTTGCTGTCTATAATTGAAGAGTTCCATTGCATATCTCCGAAGATCACCATCAGATCTTCACCAAATTTAAACGGAACCACCGCGAAGTAATTTTCTTCCAAACAAAAAAAGAATCATCGAAATCGGTTCACAATTGGCAAAAAAAAAGGGTGAACATACAGAAAAAAAAACGGACAAATTGATAACCTCCTCTTTTTGGAAGTCGGCTAAAAAGTCGCGAGAGCGCGGCGCGCGGCTCCCCGTCTGTGCCCTGTCCGCTCTCCGTCCTCGTATTACGTCTTTTCTGTGTCCAGCGCTTAACGAACACCCATACTTATCTTATCAAATGCACAGATGCATTGAAGATTCAGCTATTATCGAGGAATTCCTGTACTTATAAGTACTGCAGATAGTGTTCTAAGTATTTATCAAACTAGAGAAAAGCTGGGTTGTCTTTATCGATATGAATTGTCGATATCGTTTGAAAGGCACGTAGACCTTTCAAATTAATGCAATGTTTTTAATTGGAAAATACTTCTGCGGTCAACTTTGGTCTTCCCCTACTCTTATAGCCATCCACATTCATACTTAAAACATTATGCCATAAAGCCATAACTTGTAAAAAAAAAACAAGTCTCGCAACTCGGTTCTTCTACCATAAAAAGTTGTGAGATCCATGTATTACCAAGTAATAAATAGATTGACTTGGCCATCGCATAAAAACACAATGTATCTCACAAGTAATACATAAATAATGTTTTTTATGGCATCTCACATTGCTTTTTGTAGATAGTCCTCCTTTTTTTTTCCTAAATAATAACATAATTATCCCACCAAAAACATTTTCATGTAAAATTTTGCCAAGACGAGACCATAATTATTATGACTCGCACTGTCAAAAAGTTATCAGATCTCATGTAGAGCCAAGCTTTTAACTCTACACGCCCTAACTCTACAAGGTCTAACTTCACAAACTCTAAGCTTGTAGTCAAAATAAGTATAACTTTTTGACAGTGCGAGTCATATGGTATCGTCTTGGCATTAATTCAGGCTGCTAGTTTTATCCACAACGAAGTTATAGGGGGGGTCGAAAAAGGGCCTGAACTGCTTAGAGAGAAGGATGGTACGGCCGTGTCGGTTTTTTTTTAGCTCGACTGGGCGGGGGCACTGCCGTGCCCCCAGATTAACGAAATTGTTCCCATACCTTTGCATAGAGTATTCCCATCTGTTCCCAAGTGCCAGTCCTGGAATGGGGACAACACCACATCCTACTATGACAACCGTTTTCCACACAAGTTTTGAGTCGCAAGTCGATTTTGAAACACATACTTTCACAATTCAAAAACACCTTACTGTATAACTTTTTATTATTAATAAACGCCTGTAACTTAACACAGTGATCTCACTTAGATGCTGCCTGTACCATTGATTGACCTAAAGGCTACAGTATCACTAATGCAATTCAATTTGCAATCCAGTATGAATAATGAATAATAATGTGTCTCCTGAGAATAGTATACTATCCTGTAGTGAATATATCTTAAGGAGTTACATGTGGAACTGTGCTATTGCAAATTGTGTTGCGTTATTTAAATCTGTTCGTTATTTCAGGGATTTACAGGGTTAGTTTTCAATGTCCAGCCAAAATTTAAAATTAAGATCAAAGTGCATTTTAAATATTATTGTCGAAAAATATAAAATACAATAATAGCATTCATTTGAAAATGTCCTAAAAGTTTCTTAAATCATAAACCTAGTGGGAATCAATGCACTTGTGTGCGTGCATGCACCGCCAAATTTATGTGTGTGCTAACTGCAACCTATCTAGGTTGTTAAAATGAATTGTGCTGTTGCAATATCCACACGTTCGCTTTTTAGTGGTGGACAGGAATGAAATTTTATTTAAAAAAATGTTGTTTTTTTTTTCATTATATCGAAAATATTATCGATTCTAAACCATCTCTGAAAATTTGGCCGGTCATTGAAAACTAACCCTGTATAAGAACCATTTCTATTGTTCTGCTGAGTTGCATCCTGTTAGACTAGAAGCCGACCCCGGCAAAGTAAAAAGCTAGGATGATGATGAAGGACCACTGCTATACTCGGTCCTTTGCTTCTTCGATGATGCTATTAAAATGTATTGGTCCAACGTCCAACCGTCCAATACTTCGTTACGTCCACGGCATCGACGGTCTTCGTCCTTCTGATAAACAAGCACAATTCTATTATTAAATATCGTACTTGTAAGCGAATATTGACATAATGATTGCCTTCATTTAATTTAATTTATTCATTAAATATTTATAGCCCACTCGGCATTCAATTGTCTGAATTGACATACTTGAATATTCTTCGCGCTTGTTTTGCTCATCGTCGCGTCGCGTCGTCGAGAATAACCTGAGTGTCGCTTTTAGCTACAATTATTCACTTAAAAGTTTCAAACCCAGTCCATGTATCTTCTTGAACCCTCTAACCCTCAACGTCTATCGTAGCGATGAGTCACGGCGTCGATAGCGGACTGTTGACCCCAATTAGAGTCTGCGTGATCGCGCTAACGATATTATCTTGTCTTGATTAATGTACCGATGTCAGAGATGTTTCAGTTTGTTTGTACTGAGATATCTGGCGTTCTGAAGGGTGATAACTGATCAGGGTGCTTGGTAGGTGGTTCGAACTGGGTATTAAAAGCAACCGTTTTACGCATCCTAATTTATTTGGGGTCGGCGCAGTATGTCTTCCTTATCCATATTTCACTATGAGCCGCCATCCTAGTCGTCCCTTTCTAGCTATATCACTAGAGCAAGGTCTGCAATCGAGACACGGTATGCAGGACGCTTTCTCGCAGACACAATTTTCACACACAAATAGCAAGAAACATATAGGTAGATTTGGAAAGTGCAAGATTTGAAAAGCTTCGAACAAAACTATCTGTTTACGATATATCTCAAAAAATATGTATCTAACCCATCAATTTGAATTTACAACCTCACCATCAAACATAACATGTCTTCGGTACAGTTCTATAAACTTAGAGAAACAAACACACGTCAATATGTTCCAACTAAATCTTTCAGTGTGTTTGTCGACCGTCTGTGTTTACGCCAAGTCGAGACAGCTTGGTGAAATGTCCGAGAAAGCACCACACCGCACGTTCCGGACGTTATTTAATATTAGATATGAAGCTTATTTGCGGTGCAAGGAATAGGCGTAGCGAGACACCAATGAAAGAAAACAGCTGTAAACTGAGTTGAGAATGGTGATCGCAAGATGTCAATCTTCTTCTCACGACATCAAACCATAAGAATAGCTCATACTTCCGAAGCATACTAAAATAATAATGTCAATAAATTAGTGCTTATGGAATCAAGGTGCTAGTTCTGGCAATAATATTGATCTTGTTCTATTTTACTTGGTGTCGGCGCAACACGGTTTCTTCTTTTATCCCTTCTTCCCTGTCAACTGTCCTCGTCCCTGTCTGATGTGTCAGCCCTATCAGTATTAACTATTTTTGTCTAATAATAACTAAGGCTCTAATATAATAAACATCTGGTTGATCTAGTAACCAGCCTATCTACCAATTTACCTGTCCGCCTATAGTTTACTCAAATGAGAAGCAACTGTTTTACTTGCCAAAGTTCTGCTAATCTAATGTCGACTTCGTTTTTGTAAGCAACTGTCTTGAGTGCAATTTGCTGAAATCAAGAAGGCGTTTTAGACCCACACCCTCCTTCTATAACTTAGTATCAACACCCCTTGTGATGTTTACCCGATACGAGTACAATTCCATCGGGGACGTGTGTTGGTGTGTACTGTATACCTTGGTGAAAATGTTCCGAGAAAGCTGTACGCCTTGGAAGGAAACACGAGGAGTAAACATTGCCTCTGTTCCGTATGTGTATGTATAGCTGTGTCTATTTGTAGTTATGTTGGGTGACCTATAAACTTCTGTTTCTGAAATCTTTCCGATTTATATTTAGAGAGGAATACGAACTTATACTTAGTCTTTTTACCCATGGGTATATGTATAGGCGGAAGCCATAAAACGCCAATTGCTACGATTCTGACAAAGGATACTCCTTTTGTTACAACCATGTTTATACTTAGAAACTTTAAAATTTTTGTGTTTTATTAGAAGTCGGAAATTCTGCCAGGTTTGTGTCGTGTTTGGTTCTCAAGATGTTAACCTCAAGAATCAACATGTGGTTCTATCTATCGGGCGGAATTAAATATTACTTTTTCCATCGTACACAGTCCAGGACTCAAAAGAAAGGGTTTGATTTATAGCAGAACTAAGATATATCTCGCAGCCCATAAATATAAATTACTTGACAACGCATGTTTACCGTATGTTTCAATTTATGGTCCTTTGCGACGAGTTCTACAATCTCTTTCATGTATTACATACCCTGAATCTAATTCACTTAAATAAAGATATGTGTCAATTAAGCCACAGATCTTGAGTTCCAACGTGTGTCATAAGACGTCTAAATTATGACGCCAGGCGGATGGCAACGGTCGCCAACCCGCGCATAAACTCAAATGATTATGGAGGAAGATCCTCCCTCTTAAAGTAAACGAGAAAGACGTCTAATGAAAAATAGTCTTGTACGTCTGAAACGTGTAATTTATGAATGTTATTCACCATTAGTTTCTGTTATTTGACCTATCACGAGTACATGAATTACGTAGTTAGTCTGAGAACTTTAAGTATTAACCCTGAAAGCAGCATTGAGATTTGAGTCCTATCTAATGAGTTGTTTTGTAATGAAGTCTTAGCCTACTAGCTTTTTTAAACTTGCTATATTACGGTTTCATTTCCTGCAGGGACTGTATTTAGTCCCACGTTTAGTTGATGTCGGTTTTCTGTAACTTCCAATAGATGACTGGTATTTTCACTACGTGATAAAGAAGTTAATTAGTCCAAGAGATAGTTTTACAAAGATATCTTCTTTCCGTTTTTAGCAGATGAAACCTTAATTTTTTTTTATTTTTTATTGTGCAACTGGCCTTTAAGTTAGCCTACAGTTTGACACCTACAATTGTAATTGATTTATCAAATACCTAACTAATCAAATATCTTTTTTTACAGTTCCTCTCACAATCGCGTGAACAAAACTCATTAACAATCACGATCATCTAACTAATGACTTTATTGTGTTTGTTTCAGGTAAAGTGATGCTGTGGGTACATTTAGACTAGCTTGGGCATCTAGACCTGCTGGTGACTTCATCATCATGTTGGTATTAAGGTATAAACTAGGTAATATGTGGTGACACATGGACTAAGTGATTGAAGGAAGTTGTGTATGAAATCATGATAGTAAGCTGCTGCAAATGAGGTTTAGTTTTTAAGGGATGCGGAATTTGATCTCCTAAGTGTTAGGATAGTAACGTCCATTTTACATTGAAATCTGCAATTAACATGGCCTTCTACTGGGCCTAAATATGTTGTAAGTCGTATCATCGAAACGAAAGAAGATGAAGACTCGAAAACAACTAATTATGTTGAGGATACAGTTGATCCCGTACGGTAGCAATTTTTGCTTTCACATCAAAAATGACTAATAATGAATTTTCTGTCAGAATAGCACGCAATATGTTGTGCTTAATGAGGCATCATATAGCGTGTGATTATGTTTTTGACGAGGCCACAGTGACCACAAGCTGGTCATCTAGTTGTAGACTTGTCGGAGGTGACGTCATTTCTTTAATTATTTAAAAAGCAACTGCAAAACTATATGTAGTTAAGGTTTATGGTTAAATGTCGTGTCAGAGTACGACATTGCATTACTATGTTCCTGGAATTCTATTTTAATTAACCTTTAACACATTAACTAACATGGTGTAATGTTTTAAAAACGTTCTAAAATCTGTGTCAACATACCAAAAAAAAATATGAAACAGGTTTTGGTCCTTTGTCCCCTACATTAAATGTAGTAATTCTTACTTTCCTCAAGTTGATTAATACAAAAGGAAAAATTGGGGATAACTTCGGTTTTCTCGTGGCAACCCCAAGCAATATGTCACTAGATATAAATGTCCTTTTGACAATATTACTAACGGTATCTAATAATTGATCCTAACCAAATAAATAAAAGACAAAACATAAATTCAATCTGAAACTGCCTATTACCTTACCATAAAAACGATTCGCGCTACAATAATTTTACGACGTAATATTTATGATGTCATTTAGATCTATAACAACCATATAAAGTTAGATGACGTAAAACCACCATAAACTATGCTGGTCCCCTTTCCAATAGGAAATGCTCCCGCCATGGAAATTGCATGCAACGCACCCCGTTGCGGTGTATGTAAATTATACATGGTGTCACATACATGACTGTTTTAATTTTTAACTCTATATGGTGAGGATAAAGTTCTATTTTTGTGTAGGAGTGGTCTTGAATGCGTGACTCTTGTGCGTTTTTATTGGGTACTTTGAAGAGATACGATGAAAGTTTTGTTTTTGCGTCGCCTCACCCTTGGAATGTTTTTTGTGACTTGTACCGAAGGACTAACTTTTTTCATAAATGTACTGCTACACAAATTGATGTTGACAGACATGTTGTAGTGCAGTAAACCGCACTAGCTTCACGAAAATCAACCAATCAACCAGAGCAATTACAGCATACAGCTAGTATTGTCAAATTGTTACCGGTGATGGTTTTGAATAATTAAACAACTAAAATTCTCATTACTGTTACGAGAAACAATTTGTTAAGAAAATGCTTACAAAACTCATCCGCGAAAAACTTCAAGCGACAAGTAAACAAAACCAAAGATCACGTCCCACGAACAAACAATTAAAGAATTTGGTCCAAAGAGACAAAATCAGTTGATCAGTCTCCAGACGAAGGTAGATCGATCGTGCGTAACGTCGCCCCATTAGATAAACAATCACGACTTTTAGGTTAACAGAGAGATTAGGGATGTCGCCCCGAATTACTGGGTATTGTGGATAAATCCCCACACTCGTTTTTAACTAACATTTATTTAGTAAATCAATCAGAGGAATCTTGCGAGCGTGCGTAGTACAAGCTGTGTTGGTGCATCTGAAAGCTTGCAATTTGCATTGCAATAGCATTACTGGCTAATATTACCAGTAAACAAGGATTTACTGAAGATCATCAACATTCTCCTACCCTTATCCCAATTTATTTGGGGTCGGCGCAGCATGTCTTCTTCTTCCATACTTCTCTATTACTCTTCCGTACGTACCCATGTATCGTATTTCTTGCCTCTTCTACTTTTATAAGCATCCACATGTTCAAAACTTTCCTGACGAAAATTTCCTCGTTTTTCCGCATCACCGACGATATCACAACAATATCACTTTTGACGCTGAAAGCATAGAAAGTTCATAATAGGATCACGTCAAAATAAAAACACAATATCTTTTCAGCCACGTCCATCACAACATTCACAACCCTGTATCAGACAGGGAGGGTTTGGGGAAGGCTGTATACACCCCTCAACCGTCACTAGGGGAGGATTGCGCCTTTCATTTTTACCATAATACTATGCGATGTCACGCTAAGTGACGCAATTTTGAATTAGGCTATTTTGTCGTCAGGAATTGCGTGTTTTGTCGTTTTTGGGGGATTTGTTGTTATGATATTATGGGGTTGATAAATGACGGAAATTCAAGATGAGGGACACAAAAGACTGGCAAAGAATAGATGAAAAGTACAGAAAGGTGGACTAGTATTTTTTTAAAATCTTTGTGTTGTCAAAGATACGTTCGATTTTAGCGATTAAATCTTCAATTGCATCTAAATAAACATATAACGAATTCAAACAAAAGCAAGGCTGGAAAATTAAAAGCCTCCAACCCTCCGATAATGAAGCGTTACAACTCCGACACGTTATTCATTTACATGTCATCAGCATTCGCCCACGTTTGCGCTCAGAGTGCTTTTCAAGCTACCACAAGCACGTCAAAAAAAAAAAACCTACGTAGAATAGGTCTCATACTCGTCTCTATTAAATG